>JAJLXS010000029.1:0-87383 GCA_030571355.1 Maudiozyma serrabonitensis | reverse complement strand
TATATATTCTTAACTACAATATAAAAAATGTACAAGTTAAAGACAACGTAACTACATAATCCAATTATGAATGATTTTATTTCCCTGATTACATCCCTATACATCTAGATATGAAGTAAAAGGCAATTTTAGGGATATAATTTTTCAAAAGTAAAAAACATATATCTCCAGATAGTGTTATTCCATTTCTAAATTATCAAGTCAAATTGCTGTAGCTGATTACAGATTGTTGCATCGGCAACAATCTGTAGACTTAAAAGTCTTTGCAGGAACATTAGTTGGATATTAATCGTTTTGAGAGATAAGAAATTTAAAAAGAAAATGTTTAGTAATTTAAATTTGTCACAAAATTAAGTCTAATATTCCTTCATATCAAGTATTACATAACTTTGATCATTAACCATCTCTATATAAATCTCGACATATGTTCAACTGCGACTAATATATCTATATGCGAAGAGTCTATTCTTAAATGTTTTTCGATGTGAGGTGGGATTCTATTTCAAGTAACCAACTAACCCCTTCATTATTAAATCAATAATTCCTTATTACATTATAGTAATTCGCAAAGATTTACAAAATGTATCATGTATTATTTATTTATTTCTCTCTTCATCAAATTTCGAAGTTCAGTGCAATCCATATAAACATGAACCGGAGAGTAACTTCCAGAAAGAACGCAAACTTCAGTGACAAGAATATTAGCTAATCAATCAATAAAAGTTTCGGCACTTTTCTATCAGTTTATCTTTTATTATATGATAGGTTTAATCTTGTTGAACCACATGCCATCTATGTGGGACGCATCTCATCATTGATATTACTTTCAGCTCGAATTCAAAAGGAACCAGTTTACTAGCACAAGCTAACATGAGAATAGATCATTTAGAAAGTAGTCAATCAGTATAACACAAACTGATTGACTTGAATGAGCTCTCTTTTACAAACTGTCCAAAGTATAATAAATGTTTCAAGTATCCTAAATTGTTTACTTGTGCGCGAGTTTCTTTTCAATAACAAACAAAATTGATATGATGATAGAGAAGAAACAAGGATACTACAACTACTATATCGGAAACCTTCACGGATAAAACAATACAAGGTACTGATATAACTACATAATTTCCCTGATGAATTCCAACTACTCACAATGATGATGAACAAAGTCGTAATGGGTAGAAGACTCAAATTTCAAACGTTAAGTTATCGATTAAATCCCGGACATTCCCGATGGCAGCATACAGATAGTATAGCATTTAGAGATCGAATTGAACTTCATAATCGGAAATATATCATGAGGCGACATAATTTCTTCTCTAAACAGGACTTTATGTGTAATAACTATGGTATACCGTATGAAAATTTATTAACTTATGATCCAATATTAACTCAATGCATCGCTAGATGGCTTTGGTTAAATTATAAGATTACAGATTATCCATATTATGATTTAAATATATTTAATATTTTTACAAATTTACCGCAATCTATATATTTTATGAAACAAATTATGCAATATTTTCATGAAATTTTACCATTTGAATCCTTTGATAAAATAAATTATTATTTATTCCCATTATACAAATGCAATCATATTAATAAAAAATCTTTACTTGATAATATTCCAGGAAATGTACATATCATGGAAGAAACTACATTATTCCCTATAAATAAACATACCAATTATATTGAACAATCAAATAATATGTATATCAATGATCCTGTACAAATATTGATGTTCAATGATATCTTAGGTAAGCTATCACATGATTTGGTAAGATACAACCCAGACAAAAAATCATTAGAACAATGTTATATTGAGACAAATGGTAACAGTGAAATAAAGAGATATGAATCACAATTAGATTATTGGTGTGAACTAACATTAAAAAAATTATACAATAATGGATACGATAATATAAATAAAACTCAAATGAATGGGGTATATATTCCAACACAGTTTATCCAACTCCTAGAACAATTAAAGTTCAATGCACCAGATCATCGTCTATTTATGATTGATTCACCCAAGGTTGTTACCAATCCTATTCTACAAAGATTGAAAAACATATTTAAAAGAGGTCAAAATTTCAAATCTAACGATACTATGGAATGGGCCAATAAATTCAATAGTAATGACCAAAATATTTCACTAGATAAAATACAATCATATATTAGTTTCAATCCAGATTTCCAACAATTAGAGACAATTTTAAACTGTGTCGAAGGAAACGAAACAAGACATGGGTTCTTAAAACCATGTGAGATAGAAACCCTTGGTAATTTCTGCGTCAAATGGGTGGACGGTAAAATCAAAAAATCATCAATTTCATCTAATCAAGAAGAAGAACATAGTATCCCAAAGGAATTCCTGGACAAATTAAATCTACAATTGAACATTGCCAACAAGAGTTCCCTGAATATCCTGCATTCATAACTTCCCCAGATTCCGCCGTCCCCTCTACTATATATCTACATATTCATATACGTACAATCTAAACAACCACACCCACTTCCCCCTCCCCTTCCAAGCTTCTATTGTAACGGTTGCCATGGAAGACAACCTCATCGAATCGAATCTTGCTTTTATGTTAAGTAAGACAGTTAGCCCTCCCATCGCATTCACGCAGAAAACCTCCCACGGCAAGAGAGGAGAGAGGAGAATTCGCTCAACAGAAAATTTGAGGAGCCGAAAAAGGAAGAAAGTGCTGTTCTTATTATTATATGGGGATAATAAATATATATAAAAAGGGTAAGATTCAAAACAATAAAAGGATGCAACATGACAGATCAAAGGAGAACCAACATACATTACATATAGATTTTAGTTATACAAAATCTATCTAGTGTATTATTTTTACTATAAGTTATTATTAATATTATTACTATTTGTTTCGTTACTTTTGAAATCTGAGTGATTGTCTCAAAATCATCTGTCATTATTTAATTGAAAAGAGCCAAAAAAAAATATGTCAGATAATTCTCAGCCAGAAAAGAGACCAAAACCTTCAAAGGCTCATGTCCCCGATCGGTTTAGGGATTATGTGAATCCCTTCAATGGTGAAACCTGGACCATCTATACTGTTGCTTACGATTTAGTACTTGGAATTTTTGATATTTTATTTACTATTTTTTTCAGGGAAGTGAAAGTCCGGGGTAGTCAATATGTACCACCAAACGGTACCCCAACAATCCTAGTTTGTGCTCCTCATGCAAACCAATTTATTGATCCTAGTTTAGTTATGTTAAAGACAAGACAATTACATAAAGGTAGAGGTAGACAAACTTGTTTTATTACCGCTCAAAAGAGTCTTCAAACTAACAAAGTCGTGGGACTCTTTGGAAGTTGTGTAGGTGGAATTCCTGTTCCTAGAATTCAAGATAATTTGGTTGCCGTTGATAAGAATATTGAAATATTTGCTCCTGATATTGAGAATAATCCTAAATTGATTAAAGGCCGTTGTCAAGATGGAAAATCTCCAGATTTTACAAAGAGATTTACAGTTAAATCTTTAATTGGATTACCATATTATTTAGGTAATTGTCAAATTGCTGAAATTATTGATGATGAAACTTTATTAATGTCTAATTCTTTTAAGGTTGAAAACCCAAAGATTAAGAAATTGTTAGTTAATGGTTGCAATTTCAAATATGCTGAAAAAATTGATAATTCAAAGACTTATCAAAATGTATTCGATCATTTACACACCAATGGTTGTGTTGGTATCTTCCCAGAGGGTGGTTCTCACGATCGTCCATCTTTATTACCAATCAAAGCAGGTGTCGTCATTATGGCGTTGGGTGCAGTGGCAGCCGATCCATCTATGAAAGTTCATGTTGTACCATGTGGGTTACATTATTTCCATAGAGAAAAATTCAGATCTAGGGCCGTTATTGAATATGGCGAACCTATTATTGTGGATGGTGAACTTGGTAGACAATATATCGAATCTCCTCGTGATACTGTATCAAAATTATTAGATAGAGTCACTGATTCATTATTTTCAGTTACAGAGAATGCTCCAGATTATGATACTTTAATGACTATTCAGGCAGCAAGAAGATTATATCAACCAACAAATCATAGATTCTCTTTACCTTTAGTCGTAGAGATTAATAGAAGACTATTAGTCGGTTATAAGAAATATAAGGATGATTCTCGTATAATTAACTTGAAGAAAATGGTACAAAAATATAATGATGAACTATTTTCCATGGGTCTAAAAGATCATCAAGTTCAAGACCTAAGAACTAGCTTCCTTGGTGGTGCTAAGAGTCTATTTATCCTAATTACAAGAGTTTGTCGTCTACTGGTATTATATGGTATGTCTATTCCTGGGGTTATTTTATTTTCACCAATATTCATCATTTCATCAAAGGTCTCTAAGAAGAAGGCTAAACAAGGGTTGAAAAAATCGTTAGTCAAGATTAAAGGTACTGATATTATTGCTACATGGAAATTAATTGTCGCATTAGTGTTGGCACCTATCCTCTACATTACTTACTCATTCACTCTAATAGTGTTATACTCACGTGGAAATTCATATCTTTTAAGTCTATGGGTACCTTTTTCTAACAAATTTTTGCAATTCATTTATTTCTATGCGTTGTTAGTCTTTACCACTTATTCTAGTCTAAAGACAGGTGAAATTGGAACGGATTTATGGAAGTCATTACCACCATTATTTGTATCGATTTGTTCACCAAACACTAAGATTCGTGAAGTTAAAGAAATGAGAGCTTTATTAAGTAGTGAAATTACCGATGTTTGTAACGATTTAGGGCCAACTGTATTCCCAGATTTCGAAAAATTCTCTACATCAAATATCATGAAGACTGATACCGTTGAAGATTCAGCTATTATTCAAGAAATTAATGAGACACTAAAGATTTATCCAAACCGTAGTAGATCAGCATCTGTAGGATCACATGTTTCAAATGGTCTATCGAGAGTGAACTCAAGAGGTTCATTGACAGATATTCCTATTTTCAGTGATGGACGTATAAATGATTCTGAATCTGTATTCTCTGGAACTTCTGATACTGAATGGTCAGAAGAACCAAGTATTGTCAGTAAAAATGTTACTAAAGGTATGTCTAAGATTGCATCACTTGTTAGAGAACAATGGCAAGAAAACGAACATGATAAAGCAGAGTAAAATTGTTATAGTTTTTCTTCCTTTTTCAATGTATTATGATCTGTATATATATATGTAAATATTTAAGTAAATTAAAAAAAAAAAAAAAACATGAATATAATGTATTAATGATTTAAACAATTTTCTTTCTTCCTCAAAAAATAACACGAATCAATTCAATCTTCACCAATTGGAATTTCATCCTTTAAGATTTTATTTAATTTTACACGTAATTCAGTTTGTTGATCACCTCTTAATATATCAGAAACAAAAAATACATCACAATCCAATTGAACCATTTCCAATGCACCTTTAAGTACACCACATAATACATTAGAATACCATAATTGTTCCATTGCATCCATCGGCAGTTCAACAAAATCACTTAATGGATTATCATCAATAAGAAGACTAAATGCATCTTTCCCACTAGACCAATTTGTCACCCTTGGTGTAATATTTAAAAATACTTTAAATGCACATTTACTAAGAGCTTCACTTGTCTCTTGCATATCTTGACAACGAGGTAATGCTGTTCTAGCTAAGAAATCTTCTATTAAACGAACACCAATACTATAACCCATTTGATATAATTGTTCATTAATTTTAACAAAATCTCTACCATAATCAGTACATAATTGTGATACAATAGCACCATACGTCAATGTAAATAACTCTGCGTTAATCTTCTCTGTTCTTTTCCATACTTCTTCACCTGTAGCTTTTAAGGATCGACTGAGAGGTGTTTGTGCTGTAGTAGGAGTTGCAGTTTGACTTGAGTTGATAGATTGTTGTCTGGACATATCTGATACAATGACAAATACAGGGTGGTTGACTATTGTTTGATTGTTTTATCACAAGTCTTTTACAACAAACTTATACGCCAACGTAAACGTTTATGGTTTTATCATTCATTTAAAATAAATTGAGAGAATTGGAAAATTCCAAAATCGGGCAAAAATGAAAGATTTGGAACTTCGCGATGACAGTTCAATACTTTATGGCTGTTCCATCATACAAGGAAATAAGATTAAGATGAAGTGTCAGTAAATAGTTTAAGGATATGCAATTTTTTATACTTATTCAACGACAAATGAGTAACAAATAATATGTTCCTTGATATATATTCAATATTGGTGTAATAAGATGGTAGTTTACCAAACCGATAAGAGCCAATTGCAAAGAATAAATAATTCTCTACCTTGAGAGAATTTTACAAATGTGGAACGAAGAAATACACCTACCATCTGTTCTGGAGTGGTGTGTGTACTTGTAACCGTAACCCAAGTTCAATATCCGTAATACACTACACTTACCAAGCAAGCATCCACTTGAAGGATCCCAGATATGCAATGTCATTGCACGTAGTTCATATTATCTCGTATACTTTCGATATAAATTTGAGGCAAGAAAAGGTGTCATGTAATTTTATGTAAATAGTGCTATTATATATATGCATTTTTCATCATTGCTAGCCCAACGCTCTCTGTTATCGAAGATTCTGTTCTTCGTTGAATGTCCGAATATCTGAGTAAGAATAGTTCAAACATGCTGTGTTCAATCTAATATAGAGAGCAACCTTGGCAGAAAGTAACTATGATGAAACAATATATACCATTAAAGGTAATATAAGACGCTTAAATGGTTTTGGATGGAAGATAAATCACTAAAATATGGAACACCCAATGCAAGACATACACACTAGCCTTTTACCACAAGAGCACAACTACTAAACTCTATCAACTTTAAAAGTTGGTTACTAGAAATAAAATGAGCATCAACAACAAGGTCAGAAACTACACAGTAGCACACTTATCGCAATTCCATACACTCATCTATTCAACTCAATGAAATACTCAAACCATATCACCAAACCTCAATCTCACTTCAAGATGGTCAATATCATTACTCTTATTTGCTCTCAATTGGTGTTCCAATCTTGACAATATGCACAACCAGCCAATTTCTTTCTCACTTCACACAACTTTCTTGATTTTGTTCTGCAGGGTTTTTAGTGTCAACGCCGCGCGGTGATAAATTTCATCATATCACGTGCAAACACAGTCATATTTATGCATCTGACAGTCACAATAGCAACAACAACAACAACAACGACTGAAGTGATGAATCATCGAAACCAGTTAGTGGATCAACTGTGGAAGAGAGGCATCGAGTCATTCCCTGACATAAGCATTTATATATAAGCATGAGTTTCATTGGAACTTTTCAGATGTAAATAGTCTTCAACGTTCATTAAAAATTTTCTGTTACTTAGTATTGTTTGACTAGAGCAGCAACAATTTTACTATCACAAATTAACTAGCAAAACATTCTCTTTTTTCTTTCATCAATATGTCATTGGAAGAACCATTACCCCTAATTATAGCAGCCACAGCTGAAAACGAACGTCATCTACTGATCGGAACAGGGTCTACAGACTCTTTGTCCCTGACAACAAGACGTATAGAAAGTTTACTACAGTCAGGTGTTCATCCGGTGCTAGTAAACCCTTCATCTGCTAAACATAGTCAGATTTTACAAACTACATTCCCACAATTAGAAATCCATGATAGACCTGTGAAATTAGCAGATTTGACTACTTTAGGTCGTATATTAACAAGCCGTGTAGTGGATCGTGTTTATGTAAATTTACCATTTTTACAATGTAATGAAGTACCAGATATATTTACGCAATGTACAAAATTAAGAATTCCAATTAATACTTATCAACAACCAGAACATTCGACTTTCCATATGTTGCCGACATATGTTGATCCTCAAGGTAGTGGATTACAGATTTCAGTTACTACTAATGGATGCGGATATGTATTAGCAAATCGTATTAAAAGAGATATTATAAGTAAATTGCCTAACAATATTTCTCAAGTCCTACACAATATGGCTAAACTACGTACCGAATTATTATTGGAACATGATAAACAATTGTTTAAGGAACCATTATATCAAAGATCACCACTGGGATTAGGTTTAGATGATGATGATCAATGGGAAAGTCATACTTTAAACACTCTGGTGGAAGAATTCGCCCATAATAAACAAACACAGCAGAAGAAACGAACTCGTTGGTTGTCACAAGTTATGGAATATTATCCTTTGGAACAATTAGCATCTTTAACATGGAGTCAATTAGATGATTCTATTGTCTCTACTACCACTGAACCTGCATTCCCTTCAATTTCACAATTATCAATACCTAAGAAGGGTAAATTGTCACTTGTTGGAAGTGGTCCAGGTTCTGTTGGTATGTTAACAATTGGTGCTTTGAATGAAATCAAATCTGCAGATATTATATTGGCTGATAAATTAGTCCCACAACCTATATTAGAATTAATTCCAAAGGAAACTGAAACTTTCATTGCAAGAAAATTCCCTGGTAATGCTGAACGTGCACAACAAGAATTATTAGAACGTGGGTTAATTGCATTACAACAAGGTAAAAGAGTAGTACGTTTAAAGCAAGGTGATCCATACATATTTGGTCGTGGTGGTGAAGAATATCTATATTTTAAATCAAAGGGTTTCACCCCAAAGGTTCTACCTGGTTTGAGTTCAGCATTAACCTCTACTGTAGTAGCAGATATTCCGGCTACTCATAGAGATGTAGCAGATCAAGTATTAATCTGTACAGGAACAGGTCGTCGTGGTAATCTACCTGAAGTGTCTCAATTTGTAGAATCACGTACTACGGTCTTTTTAATGGCTTTACATAGAGCCTCATTATTAACAAAACAACTACTAGAAAATAATTGGCCTGCCAATGTACCTGTAGCAATAATAGAGAGAGCTTCATGTAGTGATCAAAGAGTCACAAGAACACAACTACAATATTTACCACAGGTAGTTGAAGAGATAGGTTCAAGACCACCAGGGTTGTTAGTTATGGGTAATGCTGTGATGAAATTGGTAAATAATGATACCCCAGAATTTACATCTGACCATATGTATCATATTGATGAAGGCTACACTGATGCATCGATAGATTTAGTAAGCCTTAGTGGGTTGGGCTCGGGTATCGCAGTATGAATATTCTATGTGTATATAGTCATATAATTTTTATTATTTACTATTTGATAAAACTTTGAATACAATATTTCCGATAAATCTTGGAAACAGCATTAATTATTATCACCACAAATACCAGATTCCACTGTTAAAAGAATGAAGAAAAGCGAAATGGAAGACATATATCAATTAAAATGCATACTTCAAACTTCTTATCCACATTTTTAAAATATAGAGCCTTTAGTTCTGGAAAATGTGCGTCATCGGGCATCGCGCTGCTTTGTTCCTAATTTTATTCACATTTACGTATGTAAATGTTTACATATATCTCGAGGTCAGAACGATGATTAACACATCATTCTCTAATTCGGGGTACCCAAATTGGCTATTTGAAGATAGAAGTATATATATAGCAAGTCTACAAAAATGTTATCGAGAGTTGGTTTACCTACTAGGACGTATGCTCGTCTACTTAGTACATCTGCTCGTGAAATTGCATTTGCTTTTGATATAGATGGCGTCCTGTTGAGAGGAACAAAACCAATTTCTAAAGCTGGTGATGCTTTAAGATTATTAAACAAGAATAAAATCCCCTATATCTTGTTAACTAATGGAGGAGGTGTCTTAGAATCACAAAGAGTTGAGTTTATCTCAAAGGCTCTTGATGTCGAGATCTCACCATTACAGATTGTGCAGAGTCATACACCATACAAGACATTGGTAAACAAATATGAGAAAATTCTGGCGGTAGGTACATATTCTGTAAAGGATGTTGCTAAAAAATATGGATTCAAGAATGTCGTACATCCAATTGATATTATTAAATATAACAAAAGTATTACACCATTTTCTGGGGTAACTTCTACTGAATTAGCTCAATATTCTAATGAAATCAAGGATTTAACGACCAAACCATTTGATGCTGTATTAGTATTCAATGACCCACATGACTGGGCTGCTGATCTTCAAATTATCTCTGACGTAATTAATAGTGATCGGGGTATGTTAAACACTTTAAGAACTGAAAAGGAATGGCAACCATCTGTGCCAATATATTTCTCAAATAATGATCTTCTATGGGCCAACCAATATAGCTTAAATAGATTTGGTCAAGGTGCATTCAGGTATTTGGTTAGAACTTTATATACTCAAATGAATAATGGTTTGCCCTTGAGGGATTTTATTATCGGTAAACCAACCAGTATCACGTACGATTTTGCACATACTGTCTTAATTGATTGGAGGAAAAAACTATTGAATGGCGAAACTAATTCAACGGTACAAGTATTACCAAACCTTGGATATAAACCTGAACAGTCACCATTCTCGAAGGTATTTATGGTAGGTGACAACCCAGCTAGTGATATCATTGGTGCAGAAAAGAACGGTTGGGAAAGTTGCTTAGTGAAAACTGGTGTTTATCGTGATGGGGATGTTTTAGATAAGTGTACACCAACAATGATTGTTGATGATGCTTATACTGCAGTAACCAAAGTGTTGAACGAAATTTAAGGTCTCTTAAAAAAATTTGAAAGTTCCAATAAAAATTATTTCAATTATACATAAATGAAATATATAAATAAATAGGTATCAATGTACATAGACTAAGATAATGCCAAACATTTGATTGCAACATCTTTCCAGAACATTAATAAATTATTACCATAATAAAAGTTTATTATGGTAAAGAGTACAAATAAAATAAATATACTTACTGCATAGATTCATAAAAAAAATTGAAGAAAATGGGATAATTGAAACATTTCTTTTTTTTTTGAAGGTGAATCAAAAAAAATTTCTTTAATTCGAATCAATGTTCATTGTCGAGTAATAATTAGTAAAATTTGCAATTATTATGGAATAAATCTGGTCCACCAGAACAGACCTTTTCAACAAAGAAACATATTCTTGATGATTCCACAATACCCGATATAGAATGTTTGCAGAAATCCTGTACACTGTGGAGGGATACCTCTGGTGGAAATAGTTGAAATGCGTTTGGCCTTTTTTACAAGTCATCAGAAATACTGGTCAAGTTAATCTTCTCACCAGGCTTAAAAGCTGGTAAACCAAGATATGGGCAACCAGAACATCTGAAAGCGTCACCTAGGGAACAAGAACCACAACCACCTACTTTCTTACCTTCAATGGTAAAATCAATTTCAGTAAGTTCATCTTCAGTAAATTGAACGACCTTTTCTTGTTGACTTCTAATGTTGTCAATTTCTTGTTCTTCTTGTTCTTTGATACCACAAGAACAGTCCTTACAAGCCTTCTTTCTGGAGGTCTTTGTCTTACCACATGTGATCATGGTAATAACGCTATTTTGACCTTTTTCTGAGATCAAATTATCTTCTTCAATGGAATCCTCATCATCCATATCGTCAAAGAATTGAGTCTTGGAGAAGTCACTGAAGACTTCTTCATCTAGATCTTCGTCCAGCTCGTCATTATCATCAGCAAGCTTGACAATCTGTGGACTGTCGTTCTTCTTCTGGAAAGTTGGTAACTTCTTGAAAGATGGTAGTGCTTTACCTGCATCTGCGCTCTTCTTGAATGAAGGTAGGGACGAGCTAGAGCTTGAAGAGCCAGCAGATTTCAAAGAAACAAGTTTAGAGACAGGTTTCTCAACCTTTGCCTTGTTAACCCAATGATACAAATCACTTGTATCGTTGACAATTTCAAAGTCATTGATCAATGCATCGACCTTGTAAACGTCGCTGAGACCATACAACTTACCATCTGATTTCATGGAGGCTTGTAGTACTGGAATAAGTTTCTTTGGGAACAAAATAGCATCCGATTTTTCTGGGGTTAAATAATGGATAATATCATAAGTGGAAGGCTTCAACTTAATGGAAGAATCGTTAACTTTGTTAACCAAATATTGATCCACAAACTTGATACCTCTCTCGGCAGAACCTTCTTTAACGTTCTGCACCAACTCTGGAGTAGTGGTAACAGCTGGGTGAATTAGTAATAGACCGATTTTAGTAGCAGACATTATTAGTGATATGATAATCTTATTAATATATATGTTATAGTACTAGTAATATTGTGTAGCTAAACCTTTTACCTTTAAGCAAATGAATCAAAAAAGAGCCTTTTCTTGAATCTTAGTCGAATTACAGACAGTTCTTCATATATAAGGTAACTCAGAAACACGATAATAAATGTTGTTTCTTCTTATTTCAAATTTGCGATGCCCTGAAAATGCTATTGAGCTAATTAAAAGCATTAGTAATCAGATTATTATGGCATTTCGCTCAAAAAAAAAAAAAAAAAAAAAAAAGATTCAAATAGCGAAACCGGCCTACAAAAACGTAAAATATCACGTGCTCACACGTTAAAACTGCTCTTCTTATTACCTGTTGTTCAATTATCTTGAAACGTTTGACGCCGTGACACATCGTGCTGAACATGTTGGGTCCATTTGGATTCGAGTTTGATAATGGGTTAGTTCTCGAAGTTGGGAAACGTTCATGACAATTAAGAAATTAAACCTTAGCAAAGATTATACCAGAATTATGCGGTGTAAACAGTACTAGTTAACTTTAACAGTTTCCCATTATCAAGTCCGTGTAACATAGCCAAAGCTGGTAATGGTCATAATCTCTGAATTATTAAGGATGCAGTACTAGTTTAGCTTTATGTACCTGTATGAATGCCGGAAAAAGTTCAGAAAACTTAAAGATATATAGTTAAAATTTATGAATATATACTAAACCATTGGTTACCTTATCTATATTTCAAGAAGATTTTAATCATTATTGTAGTACAACGAGGTGATAATTATGTGTGACCTTTATTGGTTAGAATGTTTATCAACTTGATCCTCGTCGTCATCATCATCATCGTCGTCGTCGTCGTCGTCATCATCATCGTCATCCTCTTCTTCTTCATTATCATTAGTGTTATCGCTACCAAGTTTTTCATTTCGATTATTACCAGAACGTTCCTCTGTGTTATCATCTTCGTCATCATCGTCTTCATTATTTTCATCATCGTCTTCATCCTCATTTTTTGGATAACCACCCAATTTCATTACAACTTTATCTATAATTTCATTAATATCCATCATACCACCTAATCCTATATTCCCATGCATACTCATAATTTTTTCAGATGGTTGAAATATTGTCACCCAAGGCATATCCTCTTTTATCATCTTTAATTGTTTCTTCGTAGTAATAGAATTATAGGTACTACTAACCATGGAAGGTGCAATAAAAATAGGAAATGCAGGATTCCATGCTCTGATAACATTTGTTAATAAATTATCACATAGTCCGAGAACCATTTTAGTCAATGTATTTGCTGTCAATGGTGCTATCACTAAGATATCTGCCCATCGTTTCAATTCAATATGAAATATTGGATCAGATTTCTGGGTCCAGCTATTCCATTCATCATTATGTTTCCATATTTTAACGTTACTTGGGAAATCAGGAGGCGTCAAATCGGAAGTAAGTTGATTTTGTAAGTTTGTTGAATTATTAGTGACAGTTTTCTTGGGGATCTTTCTTTTATTAAAAAAAACTGTCGATGTTCTTGTTAGGATAATTTGAAATGAAATTTTATCCTTTGAATAAATGTCTTCTAATTTTCGTATAAATAATTTAACCTTTGGTACATGAATTGGACCAGTACATCCTAATAATACATGTAATTTACCATCATCTTGGTCCTGAAAAAAAGTAGTCATATTTGTCTTCGAATCTTTTATTAAGGGTATTTTGTCTTTTTCGATTTCTGTTGATATCATTGGAGTTACAACATTGTTCCCAGTAGTATCCTTTTTTATTGAATCTTTGTGTGATAATATTTCGTTGGCCATAATTTCATGTTCTTTATGCTTGATAGAATTCATCATGGAAGAAACAATAGATCCGCGGGGACTTGTAGCTATACTACTATTTCCCGTGTGCATATTGTGTGGTGGACTGTGTAAAGCATCTTGTACCACAAAATGAGCATGTTCATTACTAGTTGTATTGGAACCCACACCCGTTAACATAGATTTTGGTGTTGTATTACCATCATTGAAACTAACTGAGTCTCTTATATAAGTGCCTTCTAATTTACTAGTTAGGGTAGCAAATGATCCTTCATTCAGTTGTTTATGAGATGGTCCTGTTTCATGTTGTCGTTGTTGATTGCTATCATTACTGATTGTATTATCAAATGCACCACTACCACTTGTAGTTTCTGAATTGCTAAACATTACTTTTGGAGCACGTTTTAACCCAGCCTCGGGTGTATTTGATACCACTGCACCAGATGTACCACTGGCATTCATAATAGATTTAGTTCTAGTAGGTTCATTCTTTTCATGGGGTAATATTGATTCTGGACCTTGTTCTTGTAGATTACTATCATTCTTCTTTTTCTGTTGATCGTCTAACGTCATTATAACGAATACTATATGTGTATCTTGTTATTATTCTATAAAACTTAACTAAGTTACTAATGATATAGCTATTCAAATTGAAATAAAATGTAGAAATTCCTTTTGTACTGCATGCAGTATTGGCTGTCAAAATGAAAGCTGCATCTTTTTAAATTGCCATTGATCATTTTCAAGTTATGTGATGCTATATAATGGGGCGGGGTGGTAGAGATCAAAGTACAAAACGGTATTTTTCCGCCCATTTTCTCTTTTTAATTTTTGAAAAATATTTCTGCTGAGCGCCCGAAAAACAATTGCGGCCCTAGAGGAAAAGACCTAAATCGATCATAGATATCAGGTTTTCAACATAACATATTGTACGCTTTTAATAGAATAATTATATGGGCAACGGTTGGAATTCCTGGCATTCTCTAGGACAAGGTTGGGTACATAGCACATGTTTATCTTTTTTTTTATCATATTCACAATGTGACAATACGAAATAGGACACAGAGTAACATAGCTATATTGTTTTTCTCATCTAAAAAGATCTGTTTTCTGCATTGATTTCATCACCAACTTCAAATTGGTTGTTTCTCACTACAAAGTTGGAAGGGCGCCCGTCGCCCCCCCCCATAAATATTTAACAATTTTTACATTCAACCCCAATCAAGCACCTTAATTAATCACACCCGCAACCTGCGTCCGTCCAAAATTCCCGTGCGCTCCGCCAAAATATTGTCGATTCCCCCTCCCAGAAAAAATACGTCATAATGCAACCAAAATAGCATATACGGACTTAAGACTGTCACAATATAGATGGATAGTTATTCTAATATTTATGTTGTTTTATACATATATATATATATATATAATGGTATTTATGAAGAGGGGAGGGTGACAAATTGATAGATTTGGTGAGAAAATGCATATGGCTCTTCTATTTCTTCTTGTTACTATTAGCATAACGACCTCTTCCTACTTTGTAACTATGATGCTTTAATCCACTCATGGCGAATGGTGACATGTAATTATCAGCAGACCCACCACCAATCCAGTTCTCAAGAACTTTCTCATTGTGTCTTCTAGTCCATTCATCTTGTTTCACCATCTGTTGATATTCTTTTTGATCTTCTCTAAGTAGTGGTGTATCTTGCATATGATTACTGTTTTGTTTGTTATGAACATAACCCTTCTTACCATATTTCTTTTGAGAATTTTTAGAAAGTGGACTAGCCATTGAATATATGTTACCTCTGTTGTTCCATTGGAAGTTTGCCTTCAGATGTGGTGTCACAGTACCGGTTTGTGCATCTACAGAGACTGCACATCTTAGAAGAGTACCTTGACCACCACAGGATGGACAGAAATGTTTTGGTTTACCATCCTTTGGTAATGGGAATATTCTGAAACATGCATGACAACGTAACATATAGTTACGAAGTCTTTTAATCTTTAGACCGGACATGAAGTTCATTAAATTCATATTCATTTGCAATGCAACATTTTGAACAGCAAAATCACCTGTGGCTAGTGCAACTTGATTACGAGGTAAATTAATCGAGTTCGATTTATTATTATCAATGGCTTCTACACCCTTTGAACCAGATGTATCTTCACCACTGTCTCTAATCATGGTTTCAACAAGTGTATCTGGTGTAATCCATTCACCATCATCATCACCATCTTCAAAATCTTCAACAAGTGTACTTTCATCATTGCTGTCCACAATGTCATCTTGTTTTGGTTCTTCGAATTTTATTTCTTTTTTTATTTCTTCTTGGTTTTCCATTGGAATTTCTAATTCTTTCGATTCTTTAGTTTCTTCTAATTCACGTTGTTCTTTCTTTTCTCTTTGTTTCTTACCACCTCTCCTTCTTCTTTTCTTTTGTCCAGTTGGTGTGGCAGCTTGTTCTTCGGTCTTGGCCTCGATAGATGCCTCTTTCTCTTGCGCTTCCTGAAGAGAATCACCAGGTTTCTGTCTCAAACGCCAATCACCACCATTCAACTGGCATTCTAATTGATATTCCAATGCAAGAATATGTATATCATTGGCACTAAGAACAGAATAATCACCAGTCAAACGGGCAAAAGCACTAACATGAGCAATAGATTCCTCTGAGGGATGTACTAATTTCAAAGTACCCAGACTTTGCCATGTCTCTAAGTTCTTTCTAGCTTGTTCATCCTTAATTTCATGAAACACGGTTGGTGTAGTATAAAATGATTCAGCGTAGTTTTGGTAATGAGTGTAGGATTGAGTGATCAATGGAGTTGCATCCAGCACTAGAGCTCTCACGTGTGTAGACATCGTTTCAAGCTAGGTTATACAGTTGAATTTCAGCTAATAGTTGTATTCCTGTGGGTGACAGTAATGATATGAGTATATATTCACATGTTTTTTGTAGCCTCATCACTTAATCATCCACTGTTTGCTCTTCTTGATAAAAATCAAAACTGAAAAATTTTCTTTGGTTCATCGGAACTCATCGCTTCGTGGGAAAAATTAGTGAACAAAATATAGGAAGAGCCGAAACCACAGCAATGCACTCTCTGAAAGGTTAAAAAAATATAAACATTAAATGATTATTAAGGCTATATAAGAAGGCGTTAGGTCTACATTTGAAAGAGAAACGGAAAGGAACAGGTAGGATAACATTGCATTGAAGTGTACTAGAACTATAATAAAATGACTGATTATAGTAGTGTGCCAGTTGAGAAACTTCTAAAGATAGGATATCAAGTGTTATATGATGAAAAGGACCCCAAAAAAGCTTTAACGATTTATGACACAATATTAGCCAAATATCCAAATAATACAAAAGCATTGGTTTATAGAGCTGCTTCTTTAGAAAAATTGTATTTTGGGGACAAAGAAAGTCATGTGGATGATGTTATTGAAGATGCACATGAGACATTATCTAAAGCGCTAGTTGTAGCACAAGGGAGAGGTGATAGAGAAAAGATTGCATTTATATATTTTAGGATATTTATTCATTATTTTAATAGGAAGATGTATACAGAGGCAGAAAATTTCTTTAAATTGGCTAAGCAGCATGGTTATGATGACGCAACATTCTCAATGTGGGAAAAAAGATTGCAAAACAAATTAGCTAAATTAAATCTAACTCTTACAAATAAAAATAATGATGACATTAAAAAAGAACCAGAAGTATTAACTACTCTACCAAATATCGCGAAAGAGAAAGTTGCATTTAGATCAGATTGGTATCAAACTCCTAATAATGTCACGATTTCGTTATTTACTGATAATTTACCATCTTCCGATGAAGATGTTAAGATTGAAATTCCTGATGGTCAAAATTTAAGTGTATCCTTTAAAATTGCATCAAAAGGTTCAGAATTTCAATATGAGACTAAATTATCTCATGAAATAGAGAAGGCCAATATTCAATGTAAAGTGTTTACTAAGAAGATTGAGATTGTATTTGAAAAATTACAGAAACGAGTTACATGGCATGCTCTGAGTGTAGAAGAGACGTCATCTCAAAATAAACCAAAAGTTAAGAAGGATTGGTCGAATATTGATTTCAATGATGATGATGATGACGATGATAATGAAGAAAATGGAAGTGCAGACGCATTTTTCCAAAAGATTTACGCAGACGCTGATCCTGATACTAGAAGAGCAATGATGAAATCTTTCGTCGAGAGTAATGGTACTACATTAAACACAAGTTGGACCGATGTCAAAGATGCTCCAGTTGAAACCGTACCACCTGAAGGATCGGAACTGAAGCATTTTTAAGAGCTATAGATTAATGACTTAGAGTAAATGACGGCTTATGCATAATATAAATATATATATAATTCTATAAATGATTTGAGGTAAATATGCTTTATTTTGTTTGTTTGATTGTTTGTTTTTTCTTTTCAGAAATTCATTATATTCAACTTCCTTTGTGGTTTTCCATTGGATTCTGTGTTTGAATCTAGGGATATATCAGATTCATAATAATATGTGTAAATTTCATCATCAAAATCACTTTCATCCATAGATGATTCATTATCAACTGATGATAAAGTGTCTTCCAATGATCTGATATCAATATTACGCAATAACTCAACAGGGGACAATAATCTTGCAAGAGGTGTTGAAGGTTGTAATAAACTACTCGTTATATGTATTTCTTCCTCTTGCGGAGAATCTTTTTTAGGAACAGTAGTGTTGGATTTAATCCTTGAAGAACGATATGTCATTTGTTTCACAGGTGTTAATATATCGTTACTATTATAATGTTTTAAATCATCTAAATATCTATTGATTTTCTCATTCGGTATATTATTTTTATAAGTTTGTTGTCTTAATAGATCTGAATAGGGATGTTGTAATCTATGTCCTTGTTGTTCCTTTGAACAGGCAATTCGTTGTAATCTCTGTTCAATGATCAATTGTAATTCTTTTTCAAAATCTAACAATTCATCATTTACTAAATTTTCCAATTCTTCTTTGTCTTCGGTACAACTCTCCTTATAGTTGGTTATATAATCATCCACAGCGTGTTTAAGCAATTGAATTTGTTTATCCATTATTTTCACAGTTCATACGTCAAATTCTATGCAGATTTTAGTACAAACAAAAGTTGAATAAAAAAAAGATCTGATAGATCAGTTCAATTGACAACCTATATTTATATATATAAATACAATAGAATAACCACAATTTAATTCATATAATTGAAAAATTATGTTCGAGATAGATCGACGCTGTCAATTTGAATCACAGTGAGTTTAATGACATTGTTGCCTGTACGATGTTTACGTCTAGTCCGAATTCGGTAATCATATAGGAAGAAGATATTTCCGTATTCGGCCGAATCTTGTTTATGTAATTTGAAAAATTTTGATTTTGTAATAACAAACGAATTCTGTGAAATTAGATCATTTATAGGAAATTTCCAATTATGGTAGTTTAATTTTGATTGTTTTTTTCTTTACTGTTTATTGATTAATGGAAATCATTAGTCCAGAGTCTCGTTTACAACTTTGTGTATGTGTTACTTTTTCTCTTTCAGATGATGAGTGTTGACAAACAATAACGTTTGAATTAAACTGGGGTTGTCTATTCCGTTTTACTATTTAGGAAATAGTGTCTTAATAGTTAAGTGTATTTCTATTTAGAGTAAGCACATCTTGGTCAAAATATTTTCTTTATTAGTTGTGATGTTCAATATCTCCTATTCGTATTGAAGAAAAATAAGATTTTGTAAACGATGACAAAATTGAGTATATTATAAGTAATTATTATCAATTACAGGGTAGTTTATCTTATATAATAGTAAATTAAATGTCTTTAACTTGTAACAGCCAAAATTTTTAGTGGATCAACATGGAATTGTACATTTGCAGGAAAGTACATTATTTTCAACTAATCTTTAAAAATGCAAAAAAAAAAGTTTATTATATACTCCAACCACATTCTAGGTGCAAGATATTGTACAATGTGACTAAACAATTACTAAAGGAACAGTCAATACAACTAATTCATTAACTTGGAACGTACTAAATAATAGTTTGTGTCAATAATTACAGACCAATGTCACCCTACACGACTAGTATTACTCAAATCTTAGTAACAAAACGAGCAAAATAACAAAATCGCGGCTGTGAAAAAAGACGTGACCGTTAACACCCCAAGAAACTGCCGGAGAAGCTAATAAATAAATACATACCTATATATATATATATATATTACGTAAAAAATAAGGGTACAAAGGTTCAAGGGATGCGAGAGGAGAGAATATAGATCGTTTTCATCTCCTATAAGATATAAAAAGGAGGAACAATAAAGGTTGTATTAAACATTGTAACTTGATTCTTATAGTTATATCCTAATCCAATTAAGAAGATATAAAAGTATAATCGTAACAAAGAGAAATATCATTATTAAATATTACAATGTCGAAACAGTGGGCTGATTCCAAAGATGGTACATTTAAAAGACAGGTATCATCTTTTAGAGAAGTTATCTCAAAGACTCATCCAATTTATAAACCTGCAGCTAATAGATATTGGTTATATGTATCATTAGCATGTCCATGGGCTCATAGGACTTTATTAACAAGGTCTTTAAAACATTTAAATGCAGTTATTGGTGTTGTGGTTGTTCATTGGCATTTGGATTCAAAAGGTTGGAGATTTTTACGTTATCCAACTGATAAATCATCTATTGATGAAAACATTTATCATACAGTATCTGGTGGTATCGATAATACTCAGAGTATTACAATGAAACCATTTGCGTCAATTCCAAATGATTCAGATAGATTATGGATAGATGGTACCCCAGATCCATTAAATCAATTTCAAAGATTAAGTGATTTATATTTAAAGAGTAATCCAAATTATTCTGATAGATTTACTGTTCCTGTATTATGGGATTCTGAAACAAACACAATTGTTAATAATGAAAGTAGTGAAATTATTAGAATTTTAAATAGTGGTGTCTTTGATGAATTTATTAAAGATTCAATCACCTCTTCAACTGAAATTATCAATTTAGTACCAAAAGAATTAGAATCACAAATTGATGAATTCAATTCATGGGTATATGATAATATTAATAATGGTGTTTATAAAGCAGGTTTTGCAGAATCTGCAATTGCTTATGAAAAAGAAGTTAAAAATGTCTTTCAACATTTAGATCGTGTTGAACAATTATTAAAATGTAAACATCAAGCTTTAGAGAAAAAATTTGGTCCAGATTCAAAAGAAATTTTAAAACATTATTTTGTCTTGGACAATCAATTAACTGAAGCAGATGTTAGACTTTACACCACAATTGTTAGATTTGATCCTGTTTATGTTCAACATTTTAAATGTAATTTAACAACAATTAGAGATGGTTATCCTTATATTCATTTATGGTTACGTAACTTGTATTGGAATAATGATTCATTTAGATTAACCACTAATTTCAATCACATTAAATTACATTACACCCGTTCTCATACAAGAATTAACCCATTAGGTTTAACTCCTTTGGGTCCAAATCCTCATATTTTACCTTTATAAGTAATTTGATATCTATCTATCTAAATATAATTACCGTAACAGGAAATTTGCCTATATAATTACCCAATTCGGGAATCATTTAACTAATAACCCCCCCCCCGGAAAGCGAAAACGCGTTTCAACGCAGCGGAAAATCTCAAAATTTCTTAACGCGTTTCGTTTTTTTGCTATGAAATTTTTTTTTCCTTGCAATTTGCTTTAAAATTACCGGATTAGGAAATAGAACCAAGCACACCTAAAAATGTAAGCTTATACATATATATATATATATATATTTGGAAGTTCAAACAATGGTAATAACTTATTAATATTCCTAATTTGAGAATTTTTCAATTATATTTGATTTGAGCTACTATTTATTCCTCTATATATTAATTAATAATATAGATAAATTTTATACAGATACCGCTATGATCAATAACTATAATAGAAATTTACTGTCTACTTTAAATAAGGAAATGTTAACCCGCGACACACATACAATCTCCACATTATCTACACCAATTAAATCAGGTAATAATATTATGAATGGTACCAATAATCGTCATGGTGGTATGAATAGTACAAGCATGTCTGCTGAACAATATGGTGGATCTTCTCCATTTACACCACATTCTAGTGATAATTTATTTCAATCAGTACCTAGGATGAATATATTGAGTTCTCCACCATCAAGTACTCAATTATCTTCCTCAGTGACAAAACCATATAATTCAAATATACAACATTCTAATCCTTGTACTCCATTAAAATTATCTTTAACGATCGGTGCTAATGGGAAAGCTGCTATTGTGAGCCCTCATATTTTTAAACATTTACCATTAAAACCTGTATCTCCTGATGTTACTAATGTTAATTATATGGAGGATTCAAAGTTGAAATCAATTAAGAAGAATGATAAACAAAATGATGGTGCTGCTGTATTACCAGAGAAGACTAAAATTTTGAATTTGTTAAAGAAGATGAGAAGTACAACCTCATCATTAAATTCATCTCCAACGAAAAATATGGTTAAAAAACCAATTCATAAAAAGAAAACTATTGTTCAAGCTGCTGCTGTATCCAACATAGACGTATCGCATTCCTCCCCAGTGGTAGATACCAAAAAATTAAGAAGACCTTCAATTACACCAGGTACTCCATCTAGTTTAAGTGAAATCACTAATAAATTACATCCTTTACCTCAAGTGACCGTATCCAGCACACCAAACGCTCCTTCCACTCCAAGAACAAAACATGCTCAATTTAGAACCGGATTTACTCCTTCAATGGGCCTTGATATGGTTTTATCAAATAGTATGTCACCTCGTATGTTTTTCACTAATGGTAGTGGAAATCAAGAAGCATCTTTAGATGACAGAATCTTAAAATTCAGTAGTCCAAGTACAACTTTCTCTCCGAAGAATAGAGTTTTACCAAAACCTACAACAAGTCAATCATTCCAACAACAACAACAGCAGCAATTCCCTTTCAAATATTCTGGAGGTGATCCATTGTTAATTAACGATGTCGAAAATGGACATTGGTTTGAAACAATGAATAACAACGGAGGAAGTAGCGGCGCATCTGTCACTAACAATAATAACCAGACAATGAACAATGCATCATCAACTTTGTTGCTAGCATCTCCAAAACCTCATATTACTACTTTTACCTCTCCAACTCATATTGACAGAAGATTAAAACCTGTTAGTCTGAATGATAGAGCTAAGTTGCAAATGGAACCGGCAACACCAAATGATTCCAATTTATCATCTAATGTGGCTACTTTACAATTCACTCCACTAATTCAACAGACAATGAATGGTTCTTTAAGTAGTAAAATGGTAGCATCTTCTATCACAATGTCACCAATTGGGACTAATGAAAGAAGAAATTCCATAACAAATATTTCTGATAATGAATCATTAACCTCTACAGAAAATGACGATGCTGGTTTATCATTAAAGAAATTGATTAACCGTTCTTGAAAAATGATCATAAAAATTAGATTATGCTTATTCTTAATTTTTAGCATAAATCATTTGTCATCTCTTTTCGTTGTCTCTTCTTCATAATATATATTCACATAGACTAATTTTAATAATTTTTTTTTAAAAGGTAAAGTTACCACGTTCTTCTTAAATAATTTTAATTCATACTATTTACATTATTTATCTATATTTTTGTTTTTTCCTGCTTTTAGTTTTTTTTTGTATTGTTTCTTGTCTCCACGCATATCTAAACGAGTCTTCTCTTCTTTTTGTTCTTCTTCAGCTTCTTCAACAAAAAGGTTACCTAATTTAGGTAAGATTGCTAATTGTTCACCCATCTTCTCATAATCTACAATCATCCCATCAAATGCGAAACAATATTCTTTTGCTTTGATCTCGACATTATTCATAATATTTGGTACTTTTGGATACCGTTGAGAGAAATGTGTTAATAATAATTTCTGAGCATTCATTTTATTTGAAACATTAATTGCTTCATTAATGGTACAATGTCTCTTCTTAATAGCATCTTCTTGTAATTCATTATCTAATGTAGCTTCATGAATTAATAAATCAGAATTTTGTCCAACATCATTAGCAAAATGTTCGATGTTTGGTCTTGTATCACCTGAATAAGATACTTTAAAAGTTTTTGTATTAGAGATTTGGAAAGTAATAGAGTTAGAATAAGCCCAGTTGCAATGAATAGCTCTACAAGTTTGGAACCTTTGTATATTTAGATCCTCATACATGGAGCGAATCATCTTAATGTTTCTAAATGATGTCATGTTGTTTAACCCTAACTTCCTTCTCTTTAAGGATCTCAATTCCCCAGCAGACTCACCATCAGAAGTTACATCCGATTCGCCAAACTCTTCTTTCATTAAATCAACATATTCATCTACATTTATTGGCTTAGTTTCCATACGACATACCCTCTCATTGATAAGATGTTCACAACTAATATAATTGATTCTTAATAAAATTTCTGGAGATTCTAATAATAACCACTCCTTCACAAACTTATTATATTGCCATGGTGATATCAAATATATCTTAGCATTTAAATCAGATTTATTATAATGATACCATTGTTTTAGTATACTAATAATACCTAAATGGTGATCAGCATGAAGATGACTTAAATAAATCATCTTTAAGTTTTCGAATAATTCTCTCTTGTTGTTTTCAGAGAAATTTCTATTAATTTGTCCAATAGTATTTTCCCCAGCATCAAAAAGAATATTTCTTTGTGATATTTTATTGTTCTCATCAATATATGGTACTTTCACTAATGTTGATACAACATTCCTGTATTTAGACGGTAAAGCACTACCTGTACCAAATGTTATTATCTCTACATGCTCAGCTTTTTCTTTTGAATTATTAAAGTTATTCTGATTCTTTTGATTTGTTACTAAAGTTTCATAGGAGATGGCAGGCAAATTCAATGGTTCAATATGTGTATCGTATAACCCCTTCCAAACTTTGTCATCATCAATGTGATGTCTTCCATCTGTATCCACTTGACATTTATAATCATTTGTGGATTCATCAACAGGAGTTGCATCAATGACTACAGTTGTATCCTTAGCCATAATATGAACATTAGACTTTGGTAATTCTGTTTGAAGTGTATCTTCCTGTGATTGAATTAAAGAAGTACCATTTGGGACAGGTTTTTCAAAACAATCGTAGAAATCTTTAGATAAAAGGTTATTTGTTCTTGGTAAATTGTAATTTTCCAATTGTAATGCTTTCAATTTTAATGTTGTTATTGCTGAACCAACAAATGCTAAGCTATTCAAAGAAATATTAGGATGTGATACGATATGCTTAACATTCTTATTTGAAGTACTAAATGATTCCATAAATTTAATTAATTCATCATTAATTGTAATAGATTCATCAAGGAAATAATAAATGGCACCAAGATGTTTAGAATCATAGTTTGAAAATTGTTCCTTAAATGATGGAATATATGAATCATCAGGAATATCCAATATTAAGACATTAGGGAACCTTCTTTGTTTCTCCAGAACTTGTTCAGGGGTCACTATAGTACCGTCTTCTAAAGTAACTGGTAAACCTTTCGTTAAAGCAGCGAAAAGAGGGCCCTTTGGAACACCAAGTTTGATAGCTTCTTGAACAAGAAATTTCCCTCTAATTGGATTAAAACTTATTTCATAATTTGTTGAACTTTGTTCAAAATTTATTCTTGGTAATTCTACATTCAAATGAGGATCTGATGTAGGATCGTATTTTGCAGCTGGAGGATGTTTAGGGAACATATTTGCCACAATAGTATTTAATACAGTATTCTCAGTATTATTAAATAGTGGTTCACTTGATAATTTTGGAGCCACAGTGAAAGCCTTAACATTAATTAAGGAATCTTTATATATTTGATCCTTATCCTTGGATGATAAAACATTTGATTGTAATTTAATGCCAAATCTAAATACAAAATATCTCCAAGATGAAATAATATAGTTAATTAATTTATTACCATAATTTAAAACGATTTTATCCTTTCCTTGATCAGCAATTGTTAAAATTAATCCAGCAAGACCACCCGTACTTGACCAGTCTAATTTCCCAGTTAAGAAAATATTTTCCAATTTACCTAATCTAATTTTATTTTCAGTGATTGCTCTTTGGGCACCTTCTCCAATCTTCCCAAACATATAACGATCACCATGAACTGTTTGTAATAGTAATAAAGGATGCTTAGTATCTGCACATGGTTGTGTAACGGTAGTAAAAGTATACATAGTTGGGAACCCACGATTATATGATTGTTTAATATTCTTCGTGGGTCTCTCAATAAACTTATAATTTTTAGAGATGTACTTGTTCTTTGAGAAAGAAGGACGAATTAAAGATTTGTTTTGTTGTTGTTGTTGTTGTTGCTTTTTAGGTTTTCTTGGTAGAACAACTCTGGATTTGGTGATATAGTGTCTTGAAAGTGACAGATGTCTAACGCTAAACGTATATGGAAAGAATGAGAACGACAGTTTTACTAAAAAATGTTAAAGCACAGACACACACACAAAATATTTTGTAAAATAGGTTTGAAAAAGTGAATTATATTAATATTATAATTGCGTTGCACTTACCTCTATAGGAGAGAATGATTTCAAAAAAAAAAAAAAGACAACAAAAATATAGTAGATTAGTAACGTAGACAAAATCCCTTAAAGAAATTTACTTAAGAATTATTAGTCATTTCATTAAATGTCTATCTATATCCAGTTGTACTCTTGCAAGCTTGCGATGAGCTATATTTTGGTTAGTTTCACAATCTTAGTATGAGTGAATGAATAAATTTCAGTGGAAAATCGAAAATCGAAAAACGTAAAAAAATTTCGTCTACAAGCAGCGGATGAGTAAACTAAGAGAGAAAACGTGCAGAACAACATATTTCAAGGATCACATATAGCATACTGCTAGTATGATATGACTAAAAATAATAAAAAAGGTATAGCCACATTATATATAGATATAAAATATAGCACCTTGTACCGTAAGAGTATTTGCCAAATCAACCTGCTAGTAAACTATTCAGTTCACTCTATGGACACTACTAAAAGTATACCCCACTATAAATTGCACAAGTACTACATGCTCATCATATATTCAAACTCTATACATTCATTCCAAACCTGAGTGTCACATATCCTTCCCTGATCCAGATAATTGTGTCACAAATTGTCTCTTCCATCTATCTAAACTGACCCTGTCTTCTCTCTCTTTAATAGAAACAACAGTAAAATACTTGCTGACTCTGTCTTCGCGGCGTGTGCTTTTCTTGCTGTTGAGGAAACGCTGCAGCGAATTGTTGTGTGATCCCCCCGTGGCTGTCGCTTGACTCTGTTTTTTTTTTCTATTGCATGCATATATAACTATATATATTATTCTGTGTGCGTTGCTATAAGATCTCATCGATCGATTGCCAACTTATATAAGCAGATGATGAATTTGTAATTCTTGTCCATTAAATATTATTTGATATTAGTACTGTAAGTCTTTAAGAGATTCTATAAAGGAAAAAAAAAGGGTATCAGTCTATACTATTCTATTTCACTACAAATACATTCACGATGTCTACTACAATTCAAAAACCGGGTCGTACTATCTTAGCCTCTACAATTTCAAAAATTTATGATGATGAAATTCGTTCCAAAGTAGAGACTTTAAAGAATACAATTCCACAGGGTCCTTTATTAGTTGGATTTCTTGCTAATAACGATCCTGCAGCTGAAATGTATGCTAGATGGACTCAAAAGACTTCAGAATCATTAGGTATTAGATATGAATTAAGAAAATTTGATGACAAAGATTTATTAGAAGAAAATATTATTGAAGCTAATAATGATGATACTGTTGATGGAATTATGATCTATTTCCCTGTATTTGGAAATGCACAAGACCAATATTTACAACAAATTGTGAATAAAGAAAAAGACGTTGAAGGTTTAAATCATGTTTATTATCAAAATTTATATCATAATGTCAGATATCTAGATGAAAAGAAAACTTTAAAATCAATTCTACCTTGTACACCATTAGCTATTGTTAAAATTTTGGAATATTTAAAAATTTACAACCCTTTATTACCAGATGGTAATCAAATGTATGGGAAAAAATGTGTTGTCATTAATAGATCAGAAATTGTTGGAAGACCGCTAGCTGCATTATTAGCAAATGATGGTGCTATAGTGTATTCTGTTGATGTTAATAATATACAAAAATTTACAAGAGGTGAAAGTTTAAAATTAATTAAACATCAAGTTGAAGATTTAGGTGATTATTCAGATTCTTTACTTAAGGATGTTTGTAAAGATGCTGACGTTATTATCACAGGTGTACCTTTAGAAGATTATAAGTTTCCAACTGATTATATTAGAGAAGGTGCAATTTGTATTAATTTTTCATCATTCAAAAATTTTGCTGAGGATGTTAAGACTAAAGCTTCTTTATATGTACCAATGACAGGTAAAGTAACAATCGCTATGTTGTTAAGAAATATGTTAAGATTGGTAGATAACAGACAAAAGATTAAAAATATAGATCATTAAATTACCCTTTTCTTTTTAACTCTCATCATTATCATAGCAGCATATATATATATATAGATGTATTTCATTCTTTTTATAGTATTACATACATTCAAAATCATTATTTTAAACAGTCTCATCTGCTCGTATTTAGTGATCTGTCCACTAAAAAAACAGTCTGTGTTTTTTCGTTTCGATATTTTGTAGAATGGCGAGAAGGGTCGAAAAATAATGAAATTTTAAACATTTGAAGTGAAATTGATCAAATATATACACAGAAAGTTTAGTTAAAAATTTCAAAAAATAAAGGAGAATAAACTAATTCTTAGACTCAATTGTGTGAGAAAGTTCTTACAATTACGTTTTTTACTCTCGACTATTTTAATTTTTTACATTTGGTATTTGATAGTACCGTATTCTAGGTGAGAGATATACTACTTTGATCGTTTCTTTGTGTTTTTTCAACTGATTTTACAACAACAGACATTATCTCGGAAACCATGAGCACACAGGAATCTTCAAGACCAATTTTCCAATTGAGAAAAGAACTAAGTGAATCGTGTGCAGCAGATGTTACAGATTCCAACTTTGCAGCTGATATCTCTGTAGAAAAATCAACTTCATTAGAGAAATCTTCAACTGCTACATTTAATAACGTTGACAAAATTTTAACAGAAAATGAAGTTTATACAGTGAGTAGATTGACTTCAGAATTACCTTCCTCTATAAAGAGAGATAATGATGAATCTCAGCAGATGATAGGGTTTATAGATACTTCTTTAAGAAAAGCTTTAATGTGTGATAGAGACAATATTTTCATTTGGAACTATGATTCTCGTCAAAGAGATACGCCATCTATTAGAATTCCATTACATGATGAAATAGAATCATCATTATCTGAACCACCTGCATGTCTAATCACAGCACCTCTTGCAGCATTTGAATCAACTACAGGAAATTCTGAAAATGATAATCAAAGGATAGAAATTAATACTAGTGCTGGTAATTGTGGCGTAATAATCTTTGGAAAACAAACTGGAAGGATAACTTATTATGAGGATGTTGAATCAATAAATAATTTATATCCACAACTCTCTAGAGCAATGTCTCATAGTCTCGATTTAAATTTAGCACAGAATGAGCGTATCACTAAAGTACTAAATCTAGAACCTGCTGGTATTATTGTTGCTACATCCTTAGGTGCTGTACATTTTATTACAATAAGAGATAATATTGGTAAACCAAAAATAGCATTGAAACAAACCTTGATTAAAGCTCATAGAGGTTTACTTTCTCAATTCTTTAGAGGATCTCGACAGGAAGAGACAACTGATAATTCACATGCTATTGTTTCTTTGAAACAAGGACCTGTAATGGGGAAGGGTGAAAGATTACTATATATTACCACTAAATGTGGTGATTTCCAAATTTGGCAATTAGGAGTATCGTCCAAGACTTTTAGAAGAATAAATGTAAATGTCTTTAACAAAATTTTGGAATCATTACAAGATTTATACCCCTTTGCATATGGTAGTTTGAAACTAATTGATTCTCATCCATTGTTGTCTGATAGTATGAACGTTCAATTATTTTTATCTACTATTACAGATAATAATAATATGTTCTATATTATTTCTACTATTATCCTTGATGAAAAATTTGGGGCATACTCTATTTTCTCAACATATAGACTAAATACAATGAATTTGCCAATTCCATCTGAACAAAATACCCCAAGATTATTAATCCCAAGCTCATTAGAGCAGAATAATAAATCTATTGCGTCAGTTTTTGTTTTATTTCAAAATTGCCTTGTCATTACTCAAATTAGTTCTAAACTTGATTCTAGTTTTACATTAAAGAGAAAATGGGAAGATATTATAAGTTTCAATGAAGATATTAATGTCATCGGTTATGGTTATAGCATGAACTCACTTTATATCATAAGCAAAGAAGTTGGTGGAATAATGAGAGTAGAACTCAAGGATTCTCATAATTCAAGTTCATCAGAAGACTTGGAAGAAACAAGATTTGTTAAATCACATGTCGAACAAGCTACATATTTTTCTAATGCATCATTAAACAATCCAATAGAGTTCAATCTCCCGCCCGGATTATCCATTGATAGAGAAGTTATTGAACATGATTTACTTCTATGTAATGATGGAATATTCGGTTCTACCAGTAAGTTCATTCCAAACGCTTCATCAAATTTAGAGCAACATTTGAACTCCAGAATAAATTACTATAAAAATTTCTTACGTTTCATTGAATTAAATTTTAATAACAACATTTCTCCAAATCTCAAACTTCAATTAGTCGAAAATTTTGAAACTGTTAATTGTGCTTTAAGATTCCTTCAATGTTTAGACAAGAACGATAACGTAAGTACTAGACTAAATACTATATGGTTGTCAGTTCTTTCAAAAAATAATATCAAACTTGAAGATTTAATTGTTAAGCAACTTGATAAATTTCCAGTACTATTCACCGAATTCTTAAAGTCAGTTGATTTTGATACAGAATCAAACGAATTCAAATGTAAATTGATAAATCTTCTAATTTCATGCTTCTATGAAGCCATCTTGGAAGATGGTGAACGTACTGTTAGATATGATATGTTTAACCTAGATCCATTAGAGGTTAATGATGAAAAATTACCATGGTACATTAATTATGAAATCTTAAATTTCCTAAACAATCTGTTTTTCAACTATAAATTTAGTATAAAGGCAGAGGCACCTACTGATACGGTTAAAAAGGAACAATTCCTAACATTATTGAAAATATTGTACTATTTCTTCAATCAGATTAAATTATGGCGCACTCAAGCTGAAAGGGAGGTTGATCAAACAAACCAGGATTTGGTTGCCAAACTTTATGATGATAACCATACAGCTTGGAATGATGTCCTTTGCGAATTGAACTATAAGGAACAATCAATAAGGATCACTGATTTTTATCAGGATTTTGAATCATTGGTACAAACTCTAGAAACATTGGATGGTCAAGACAGTCTTTATGAGCAATTCTTCGAGAAATTCGACTATGATTTTGCCTCAACTTTGTTTTCCTATTATATTGCTAACAATAAACTATCGAAATTATTTTATAGATTCCCTGAACAACATCATCAATTAGTAAGATTCTTTGAAGAAAATATTAATAAATATAGAAATATATCGTGGATTCAAAATATTATGGACGATGATTACTCTAAGGCATCAATGGATCTGGTCAAATTAAATTTACTAGGGAACTCAATTGTAAAGAACCAAATTTACTTAAATATTGCCAAATTGAGTGGTTTAGTAGATGAAACTAGTATTGATGTCGATGCATTAAATGAAATCCAATCACGTTTGGATTTAATAGATGGGGAAATTGATTTGAAGAACAAGTTAAAGCAGCATACTATTGAACTAAATTTTAGATATAAGAATAGTTTCTTTAAGAAAATATACGATAAAACCAGTGAAAAATTACAGAAAGGGATTACAATCCCATTTAATCAAGTAATCGAACAATATACTCTTTTGAATGATGCTGAAAGTTTCTTCTGCGCTTTGAAATTGATAGCATTTAACAGTAAATCAATCGAATATGAAGTCAAGAAATTTTTAATTGCAACACTTTGGAGGAGATGTATTCTGAGTGATAAATTTATAATGGAGTATGATACATCTAAACAATTATCTGATGGTATGATTTATCAAGTTTTGGAAGGCTTCTTCGCTCAAGAACTTTTCCTTTCGGATATAGCTTTACCAAGTGTTAATGATGTTACTGATAAATATATTGTAACAGAAGAATATTTGACAAATACTTATGGTGAATTTACCTCAAACGAAAGTGATATTTCCCAAATTAGAAACTCAATTGAACAAGATATTCAAGAAGTTAGCGAAATTCCTCAACTCGGAGTACATTTGCATACTATAATTAATGCCACCAATGAAAGTACAGGTAATCTATGTGTTGTAAATTATGAAACTAACACGATTGAACCAAATTAATTTAATAGATTGTTTTAAACATATATATTTATGCATATATATTTATTCGTGTATGTATGGTGAACATCTAAAGATGTGTATTTATATAATAAACACCTTTTTTTATTAAAATAGGAATTCTAAATACTCATCTTCATAGCGATTCTAGCATGTGGATTATAATCAGTGATCTCAAAGTCTTCGAATTTAAAATCATCAATGTCTGTTACTTTCCTCTTAATGTTTAATTTTGGGAAACTTCTTGGGACTCTAGATATTTGTTCCTTTAGAGCATCTACGTGATCTTTATAGACATGGGCATCACCTAAAGTGTGAATAAACTCACCTGGTTCCATATCACAAACATGTGCTATCATGATAGTTAATAATGCATAGGAAGCAATGTTGAACGGCACTCCAAGACCCATATCACAAGATCTTTGATACAAGCAACATGATAGACGAGGTTTGCCACCATCCTTAGGAAAATTGACATAAAATTGGCAAAACATATGACATGGTGGTAAAGCCATCAATGGGAAATCAGGTGGATTCCAAGCACTTAAAATAATCCTTCTATCGTATGGTGTTTCTTTAATTTTACGAATAACCTCTTGTAGTTGATCGACACCTTGGTTGGTGTAATCGTCATCACAGGTCTTATACTTGGCCCCAAAATGTCTCCATTGGAAACCATAAACTGGACCCAGATCACCTTCTCTTCTATCAGTTAATCCTATACCATCTAAATATTCTCTTGAACCATTACCTTCCCAGATCTTAACACCTTGCTCACTCAGTTTTTTACCATCAGTACAACCAGCAATGAACCATAGTAATTCTAAAATGATACCTTTAGTAAACACCTTTTTAGTAGTCAATAATGGAAAGGTGCTATCTTTTAAATCGAATCTCAGCTGAGGTGGAGCGAATAAACTATAAGTCCCAGTACCTGTTCTGTCCGGTCTGAATTCACCTTCGTCAATGATTCTTTGACACAGTTCCAAATATTGCAATTCTTCTTTATTAGTAGTTCCTTGTTCAGCCATTATAATATTATACTTTTTAATTGTTGAATTTCAGGGATAATTCTAATAATAAAAGTGGTAATACCCTGATATATGGTTCCCTTCTTTACGTGTCTTATTATGCACCTTTATATTAAATTAATAATAATAAACTAGTTTCGCGTCAGCCCTTTTCAATTTCTTGGCACGTGATATTTCCTTCAAAATTTCAAAATCTCAGATAATTCGAATTGAAACTATTTTAAGATCAGTAACCTTCTTTACAGAAGTTCTAAGATTGACTGAAAGTAAGTTCAAAAGAGACAAGAGTTTAGTTAACTGAGTAAAGAGTTTTGTTTTAGTTTTGTCATTATCAATCCAACTAATCGTTGCCTTTATAATTTTATTTAGTTTCATCAACAACTGTCCACCGGTATATTTCTTTCAACATGACTGATTTAACTCCAACTTTCAAAGAGATGTTAACCATTTTCGATGAGGATAATCGTAAGAATAGAGGTGTACAAAAGACTTTGGTCACAAAGACTACTAACACAACGGTAAAAAAATACGAATTGAAGGATTCGTTCGTTACAGAATGTTATGAACTGCTAGATTTTATGCGTGAGTTACATAAAGTTCTAATTAGTATAAAGACTGATTACTACAATGAAAATGATTTGAATATGTCAGAAGCACAGAAAGATGATTTTGATACAGAGTTTAGGTTACAATTTCAAAAATACGTTCAAAAGTTTAAAAGTTTAGAGAAGTACGAAACTGACCGACAGGTATTGATTGAGAAAACGATAATGAATCCTCATGGTAAAGTTATGAACGTATTTAAAGGAAATAACTCTAATCAAAATATATTAATTGAGTTCCATAGAGCTAATGATAGGTTTAGAACAGGGGTTCTTCAATCTTTGAGCTTGTTCATTGCGACCATTTCTTCAGAGTTTGCCTCAATGCAACAGAGACGATTAACTCAACAACGAAAATTTGAAATGTTTGACCTTAACGATAATCTGGGGCTCAATGATTCTCCAATGATGTCTCGTGAACAATTAGAAACTCCAACTTCAATGCCAGTAAATCAAGGACATGCAGATGTAACTGTAGAGGAACCATTAAGCATAACTGTCTCTCATTCAGCTGTAGAAAGTGTGCAACAGGAAGTGAAACAATACGAGGAAACGATGTCCAAATTATCTCAAGAACAGATACAATTGTTAGAGACAGAGCATGAAGAATTATTAAATGAGAAAAACGAACAATTAAAAGCCGTAGAGAAGATTAATAAAACAATTTTGGACATTGTGAGCATCCAAAATGAACTTTCTACTCATTTACAAAGCCAGTCTCAAGATATTAATACAATGCTTGATAATCAGGATGAGATTGATATTAATATCAAGAAAGGTAATACCCAGTTGAAGAAAGCTAAAAAATCAGCAAGTCGGACTGCAAATATGACAAAATATCTAGCTATTTTGATTGGTATTCTAATTTTATTGATAGATTTTATTAATTAGATACTAGATATATAGTTTCTATATATTACATATTATTTACATAACGTCGAGTTTTGTAAACATCATAAATGCATGCAGGTTGTTAATTTTCTTTCGTTTTGTTTTATTTTCATTTTTCAATATACTTAATGTACATTCATAAGTCCAGGACTTTACCGGTAGCAATTGTTCTACCATCCTTTCTTAAGACCACTCTTCCCAAATGTTTATTTTCATCGAATCTTAACATTGGTATTTGTCTCTTTCTTTCAGTTAATTCAATTTCAACGATAGCGGCTTGATTTGATGCCAAGTGTCTAACTTTATTTTTAATTATAATACTTGGATCCTTCTTATCAACGACGGCCACTAGCTTATTTATTCTAGCTGGTTGTTCGACGACACCTCTGAATAGCATGATTGGAGTACCTGGTAATAATGGTCTGTTCATCTTAAATGTTAGCATTTGTAATTTGAAGTTTTGTGATGCACTAATATCATAATCAACTGAAGCACAAAGATCACCGCTTCTGATATCTTCTGGGAATGCTTGACGTAATTTCAAAGTCACAAAATCACCTTTTGTAGCAATTTGTGTTTGTTCTTTTTCTCTACCACTTAAAATTTTATCTACTATTACACTCTGTTCAGATGGGTAAATAGTGATTGCTTCACCTGGTTGAATGGAACCGGATTCAACTCTACCAGAGACAACAGCCTCATCGGATTTCTTAGAATTAATTAATTCTAAGATAGAGAATAGGAATGGATGATCAATGACGTCCTTATGAGCCTCTGTACCAACATTTTGTGCAACTTCTTCCAAAGTACTCACTAGGTTTGGACCTTGGTACCAATCTTGTTCACTTGGATATGGACTCTTGTATACACCTGCACCAGAGAAACCACTTAATGGTACCCATTTAATTTGATCTTCATGAAATCCTACATCTTTGAAAAAAGAACCTAATTTCTGTTTAATATCATTAAATCTATCGTGAGACCAATTTACAGAATCCATCTTATTCATTGCTACAATAATAAAGTTTACATCCATACTCTTGGCTAAAATGGTATGTTCTTTGGTCTGACCATCTAAGTCAAATCCACTCTCGAAAGCATCAGTACCACAATCAATGGATAAGACAGCAACATCAGCCTGAGAGACACCTGCGATTGCATTTGGAACAAAATCTCTGTGACCTGGTGCATCGACAATAGTAAAATTAGATTTTTCTGTTTCGAAATCACTTGTACAAATAGATACAGTAACACCACGTTCTCTTTCCTCTGCAGTTTGATCCATGACCCAAGCTAAGTGGAATGAACCTTTACCTATACTTTCACTCTCTTTTTTCAATTTTCTAATCTTACCAGACTCCACTGCCCCAATATCATAAAGAAGACGACCCATCAAAGTAGATTTACCAGCATCGACGTGACCTAGCACAACAAAACTTAAATGTGGTTTACAAGTTTCAAGATATTTTGGTATATCAACTGCATTTCTTGGTTTCTTTGGTACCGTAACCTTCTTGTAATGTTTTACAACAGCTTCTTCTTTTTCTTTCTTAGCCTTTCTACGTGCTTCTTCCTCTTCATCTTCTTCGTCATCTAACCATCCATCATCATCATTTGATTTTATATTTAATTTGTTCATATTCTCTGTTATTTTCTTTGTAGGAGCATTTGATTGAGATGGTGTAGTTTGAGCAACTTGCTTCTTTTTCTTTTTGAATTGTTTTCTAAGGGAAGCAAATGCAGCTTCAGGATCAAAATCATTATCGAATAAAGCTAATTTTACGTCAAGGTTCTTCCATCCAACGTAATTATCTTCAGTCATTCTCTTTTTTAAAGCAGGGAAAGTGTCATTTATTAGATCGTATTCTTCATCATTTAAATAATCATCGAATTCAGCTTCATCTTGAAAATCAGGGATATCATCATTAAAATCGTCTTGGTCGCTATAGTAAGCCATGTTTATTTGCTTTTGTGTTCTTAATTCTTTAAGTATATCCCTTTTTGTATATCAAACTTCTTAATTAAACAGTTCTAGCAATTGAATTCAACTTCCATCTGGCCTTACCTTGCACTATATATATATATATATATGATAGACTTGTTTCATCTGCAGCAAAATTTTTCATTCTTCGCACCTTTCTTTAAGGATTCAGCATCTCACACCCGTAAAAATTGTAAAAGCTACAATTAAATAAAGAAAAAGAGGTGATGATGACAACAATGCAGGAGGCAGAGAGATGAGGGTGTGTCAATCTGCGAAGTTCTTGAGATATATAATGGGTCCGTCTGATTAGTAAGTAAAAGAGGTTATTCCATTCTTCTTTTTGTATTTACATGGGGTGTTTCTTTACTGCGTATGTATGTATGTACGAATGTTATGTAGATATGTGTATATATTCTTTCTTTTTGAATACCAGTGCATTAACCTAACGTTAGTTTTGTTATGAATATTTCAGAAATGTTTGTAAGTTTTGATATGGGACATATTGTTATAAATTCTCCAAATCTTAAGCTTTATACCACAATTGCTTACGTTTTTTCCTATCATCTCTTGCAATTTCACGTTGTTTATGCCAACTAGATTTGATAGTATTCAGCCTTTTGTTCATCTCGGTGATTCTTGACTTTGGTGCACTGGATACTAATGATATAAACAATGGTGATACATTAAACTGTTTAGCCAATTTCTTTCTTGTGTTTGTCACAGGGTCAGAACTTCTCAATTTTATAATTTCGGCAATTTGTTCCGGTTGTAAATGATAACTTTTCCCTTCGACAGTACTCTTCCCAATCAATACAGGTGGACCATATTTACTCTCTACTGCATCCTGTGTCCTTAGTTGTTTAATAAACGATCTACGAGGATCATCCTTAGCTAAAAATGATAAGGGTATCGTTTCACTATTAATAGAACCCGTCGTTGCCGATTGTGCGGGATTGTAATACATACCAGCTGGAGTCTTGTTCTTCAAATAACCTTTGTAATTAGAAGCAGACGTCCTAGGGTTATAAATTGTTTGTACTCCCTTTAATTCCTTGAACACATTGGTTGTAGCTTTACTGGCAGCTTCTTTGCCCTTTGTTGAGCATGCATGTATTCCCCTTTTGAACGCTAACATATCCGTGACTAAAGTTATTATTAAACTTCTTTTCTCCTTCAAATGTTCGACAAATTTACAGAATGGAAAACGGTTAAATAACTAATCCTTGTGACCAATGATCTAGGCAGCCTTGAATCTTTGCTCTCTGATGTAGTTCAAAACTAATCGATCCTCCCTTTGTCAACCGTCTCTTGTTTTCTTAAAGGGAACAAAATCCTTCAATTTTCTCGTTTCTTTCGTTGCGCAAGAAAGAACCCAAAAAAAAAACAATTAGTGATGATCTGCGGGTAACACAACTAACAACTATTTTGGTTAAAAGTTAACCAACAATACAGTATTCAACTAGAACCATCTCCTTGTGGAATAAATATATATCATTGATGTTCATAGCATGATATAGTTGATGATGAATGATCAAGAGGTTATCGATTTGTTACAACGTCACACAAAAGCTAATGTCAGTGAAAACTTTTTGAAAGTTGTTCGGAGATTGAAGGAACAACATGGTAAAGATAGACTAGGTTTTATCAAAGCTTGTAATGTACTAGGGAAGTTTAATAATGCTGATGAAGTCCTTGGTAAAGTCTTTAATGTGATTGAGGCCCCTAGTAGTGATGTCCAGCATACTCAAAAGACGGAAATTTTACCTGCCAAACCAATTGCATTGCCTGCACAAGGGAAGAAAAGGAAATTTAAGATATCTATAGTGAATGATGATGATGACGAGGTTAATAGTGATGATGATGATATCGATAACTTAGATATACCCTCAAAGAATTCTAATACTTTTATTAAGCGCAAACAATTGGAGAAAGGTGATACATCTCATCAGGTAATCTTCAAAAAGATTAAGAAAGTTGATGCTAATAGATTGAAAATGTATTCTAAGGATAAACGAATAACTGATAATCTTGACGAAAATAAGAAAAATGCAACGTTTGAAAAAGGACAAAGTAATAAAATGACGCCTGTATCATTCGGTACAACTACAGAAATAGCCAAAGATTGGTATAATTTTGATGATGACTATGGGAACCCTGTATCCGAAGAACTAGAGGAACAAAATGAATTGAATTCTAAACTTAATACATTACATAATACACCATCGAGAAAGTTTCATATCGAATCTTCAATATATCAGGATGCTTTGCATTCTGAGATTCAATTAAATGTTTTACCAACGGAACAAAGAAAGAAATGGTTACCTTCATTTTTAATTGATTATGCTCAAAAGTATGGAATAACAAAAGAAGAAATTATTGGGTCTATCGTAAAATCTGCAACATATAATGATACTATAAATCCTTTTAGGAATCCCGAAAGTGAATTTTCTGTAAAAGCAAGAAAGGGTAGTTCGTTGGTAAATCTGAAACGTACTCAAAGGGAACAAGCACAGAGGGCTAAGGATAAGACCACTGTAGAGGGAACTAAAATTGGTGAGGCTCTAGGATTGAGAGACACAGGGATTAAAACAGATGTAGCGAAGAATAATGGAAATTCTTCAAAAAGTATATCGTCTAATATTTCATACAAAGAAGATATTAAAGCAACTCGTCAATCATTACCTTGTTTTCGGAGTAGAACAGAACTTCTAACTATGATTAGAGAAAATCAGGTATCTATTATTGTAGGTGAAACTGGTTCGGGGAAAACTACGCAGTTACCTCAATATCTTTATGAGGATGGTTTTACTGCTAACGGAAAAATGGTTGGGGTTACTCAACCTCGTAGGGTGGCTGCTATGTCTGTAGCTAAAAGAGTTGCTCAGGAGATGAATGTTAAAATAAAAGAGGAAGTCGGTTATTCGATAAGGTTTGAAGATTATTCTTCTCCGAAAACAAGAATTAAATTTATGACAGATGGTATTTTATTAAGGGAAGTCCTGTTGGATAATGATTTGGACAAATACAGTTGTATTATCATCGATGAAGCTCATGAACGTACTTTGAACACTGACGTTATGTTAGGTATATTAAGATTATTGTTGCAGAGGAGAAAAGATTTAAAGCTGATTATTACATCTGCAACAATGAATGCAGTTAAGTTTTCAAAGTTCTTCGGTAACGCCCCTCAGTTTACTATCCCTGGTAGGACTTTTCCTGTTGAGATCAATTATTCTAAATACCCTGTTTCTGATTATGTAGAAGAGGCAGTGAAAAAAGCAGTAAATATTCATCTTACAACTTCCATTGAGAGTGGAGATATATTAATATTTATGACTGGTCAAGAAGATGTAGAGGCAACAACCGAATCGATTCAAGAAAAAATTTTGGAAATTTATAGAAAAAAGGGTGAAGCATCTACATTTGATGATATTGATAACATTGAAATATTTCCAATATATTCTTCTTTGGCACCAGAATTGCAAAGCAGAATTTTTCACAAACTAGATAAATCAAAAAGAAAAATAGTGGTTGCTACAAATATCGCTGAAACATCATTAACTATTGATGGTATTAGATTTGTAATAGACTGTGGCTATTCTAAACTTAAAGTTTACAATCCTAGAATCGGTTTAGACAGTTTAGCAATTACGCCCATTTCATTGGCTAACGCAAATCAAAGATCTGGTAGAGCCGGTCGTACTGCTTCGGGTGTTGCGTATAGGTTATATACAGAAGAGACATCTGAAACAGATATGTATAGCTCTACAATTCCTGAAATTCAGAGGACGAATTTATCCAATACTGTATTATTATTGAAATCATTGGGCGTTGAAAATGTAATGAAGTTCCCATTTATAGATACTCCCCCAATACAAACTTTATTAAATTCACTATATGAATTGTGGTCCGTAGGGGCTCTAGATAATTTTGGTAAATTAACCAAACTCGGAACAGATATGACTAAGTTACCATTACAACCGTCATTATCAAAAATCCTCTTAAATTCTATTAAAGTTGGATGCAGTAGCGAGATCTTAATAATTGTCGCGATGTTATCGATACCACAAATATTTAAAAGACCTAAAGAAAGAGAAAAGGAGTCTGATAAAGCAAGGAGTAGGTTTTTCATAGCTCAATCTGATCATTTGACGTTGTTAAACGTCTATCTTCAGTGGAAAAGTAATCATTTTTCATCCCAGTGGTGTGCAAAACATTTTATACATGGAAAATCACTTGAGAAGGCAGAAGATATTAGGAAACAATTACTAAGGGTTATGGAAAAACAAAAGTTCTCTCTAACTTCGGCAGGGTCCAACTGGAATATTATCCGAGAATGTATATGTACAGGATTTAGTCATCAGGCTGCTAAATTATCTGGTCTTAAAAGATATGTACATTTGAGAACTGGGATGCATACACAATTACACCCTACAAGTGCATTATTTGGGATGGGTGATCTACCACCGTATATTATCTATAATGAACTATTAATGACATCTACGGAATACCTTGTTTGTGTTACTGCAGTGGACCCGTTTTGGCTAATGGAATCAGGGCTGTTGCTTTATGATATTAAAAAACAAGATGAAATGAATGATTATTCAATCGGACTTCTTGGAACTAATAGTAAATTAAATACTAATGAGTTAGAAATGGAAAAGGCACGCCAAGTAGTACGAGAAAAGTTAGAGAGCTGTATCTTAAGACGAAAAATGATTGTGGATAAATTAGAAAGGGATACAGTCGCCTCAAGACAAAAGGAGGTACAACAAACCTCGAAAATAACAAATGAATCGAAGGTTAAACATCCAAAGGTTGGGTTTTCAGCATTTAGGAAGAGAAGACCTTTCTAGTGCGATTTTAAGATTTATACAAAAAGTATTCGTGTATTATTTACATATTGTTAAATTTTATTTAAGTAGATAAAATCATTTAAAATCCAGGAAAAGGAGACGTTGAAATTGGGATTGAAGGAAGTGATGACCCAAAAAATGAATCTTGGAATCCTCTGTAATAATTATTCATAGATCCACAGTCAGATTGTTCACGAATATCATTAGCTTGTGTCATCCAGTTTTCCATATTCTGGATTCTTCTTTCACTAGCTGGATGTGTACTCAAGAATTCCAGAGTTCTTCCATTCATGTGAGATTTCTGTTCAAATGCACTCATCCTTTTCCACAAGTTGATAGCCTCGGAGGGATTAAAACAAGCTCTTGCCATAATCATTAGACCAATATAATCAGCCTCTGTCTCCATTTGTCTGGAAGCTGGCATTCTTAATAAACCATCCGTTAGTAAGTTATCCAGTCCATTAACTCCAACCACGGAATATATCAAAAGACTTATAAAAGCATATATTGGGGCCTTTGATAAATTTTCAGATGTATGTCTTGCAAGTTGATGGGCAAATTCGTGGGATAATACAGTGGCCAAACCATCCTCATCTTTACAAATTCCTAAAATGCTACTAAAGACAAAAACTTTGCCACCAGGCAAAACAAATGCATTCGGTGGCTGTGTTGGGTCATTAACCACATGTATTCTCCATTGAACTCCATCTAATAAACTTTTATCCATTTCAGGGTCTTTGTATGCTGCTTCCACAATTTTTGTAAACACACTCTCGACTTTCTTAGTTACTGGGTGGTTTGCTGGTAATATTGAGTTCCCAGTTTCACTTATCATTGATTTGTAAGTGTGATTACCTATCTTTAATTCTAACCATCGTGGAATCCAAATAAATCTCTTACGACCGCTCACTGGAGCTTCTTCACGATGAGTAAAATAGAACAACGAACCGCCACCAAAGATTATTGCTAAATATTTTCTACCTACAGGATCGAACAACAATTGTGAAAACGACCTTCCATTTTGATTGTTAAACCTTTGGTATTGATAATTCGAGTATTGTCTTTTTATAAGCGGATTAAATTTATTGACCGTGCTGGATGTCCTGGGTACTGAATGTGCACCATTGATTATTGACCTTCCCGAAAGAAAAGACTTCGTGAGGATACTACGAAACATGGTCACTTAAAAGTATTTGTAAACTTCTATTATTTGTTTTATATATAAAGTAAAGTGAGCTTCTATAGGATCAGAAGTTTGTTGATAAACACTTTATTTTTAAGTCATCGCCACCATTAAATATTGCAACTCGAGCATAACATGAAATTTCTGCGCCGTTGTTTTCGGACTTGGTAAAATAATTAAATTTATGAGAAGGTTTTGCCAAATTAATGAAACATTGTTTTCGCTGGAGTCCAAACCTTTTCAAGTAACATTATATAACTATATATGTGTTTGAGAGAGAAAATTAAAATAATAAATTGTCATTTTATAAAAGATAATCTTATTGAATCACGCTAGATTTAAACAGAACTATACTCGGTAGTAGATATGAAAGAATTTTTTTTTTTTCATATTTCGAAATCAGTTTCTCCCAATGAATCTATTGGTGCCTGGTTATCTTCATGTTGTAATTGTTTATATTTTTGGTTAGTCTTATAATAAAGAATCCATGCTGTCATCATTAGGATACAAACAGCAACTAAGATACTGATAATATCAAATAGTTTAGATCCAGGAGATTCCGTTTCGGCAAGATTTTTAATTCTTGATCCAATGAACAAATATAAAAACAATTTTGGTGTTGTAATAACATTAGCAATAGCAAAATTACGTATTGAAATACCATATATGCCTGCAACCGCACCGTTAGTTAAAGAATATGGGAATGGACATAGTCTAAATAAAGCTAAAATAAGGTAACTGTTGTTTTCTTGTAATATCGATGCAAAAGCCTCGAATCTCCTGTTAGCATGTATTAATTTTTCAGCTCTTGAATGTAATAAATTCTTAAATACGGCAAATGATGCAACAGAACCACAGACGGATCCAAGTGCTAAAATAATCCAACCATGGAATGTAACACCGTAAATCAGACCAGTACTTGTGGATAAGAATGAGTAACCAATTAATGGTGGGAATGCCACAATGAATATAAATAGTAATAGTAAGAATTGAGTTGAAGATTTTGCTTCCAAATCGTTTGACGTTTCAACAATCTTGTCCATAATCTTATGACGGTAAACTAAAAATAAAATCCCTGCAATGAAAAAAGATGCACCTGCAAGATATACTAAACCTTTTTGCCATGCCTTTAATGAGTCAAATCTATTCTTCGCTTGATATATTAGCTTTTTTGCTTTGTACATTACTCGTTGTCTTGGCGTTAAATTGTACATGTCGAGAAAATCGTTATCCTCAGGGTCATCATCCATTCCTCCAAATGATAATTCGTCATTCAAATTACCAAAATAATTATCATTGTCATCATTGTTAGTGATGTTCATGTTACCAGAGTTGATGTTAGCCCCTTCTTGAATACCGTCAGCCCCACTCATCCTTTACCTGTTAAAATCCGGGAGTTTTCCTATTCTGTGTAGAGCAATTCTAAATTGTGCAAAAAAATAAAATTTACGTAAAAAAGTGATAAGTAAGCAAGTTTGTGTTGGTTATTTATGCTCAAACTGGATATAATATTGTCTCTTTCTAAAACGAGTTAATATTCTTTTAAAGATTCCGAGTGTCTATGTGTGTGTAATATTTCATTTGGTAGCGTTTTAACTTTCTTGGCGTCCTTAAATTTTGTTTCAACGCGACAATTCCAAAGACGAGAATTGCGCAGCTCTTTGGGAGTTAAAGGACTTATGTGTGGTAGAAGGGAACAGAAGCTTGTAATCTTGTCACCTGCGAGTTTAGTTGCTTATGGGACATGAAGGCACCGAAAGGTTCTTTAATATATATGGAATAGAAAAATCATTTAAATTATTTACTTTATTACTATGTAATTATTAATCATTAGAACGAAAATATAAATGCAAATATATGATCAACAAATGTGTCCTTCTTTGTCGCTTGATTCGTTGGCAAGGGGTGAGATTCCATCATCTACATCAATATTTCTCACACTACATGATCGAGGTTGAGTTCTTAATGTTTTAGGAGATTCCGTACTACTTCTTCTTACACCTAAAGAGGATTGTCTAAACATTGTTGAAGCTTTCCCGGGACTCATCTTAATGTTTTTTATTCTATCATCCTCACTATATCTTCTTGCAGATTTGAGGTTATTTTTATCATAATCATATGACAATTTGTTATTTGAAGCAATACTATAATTTGCTAAATCTTCTCTATCTTCGGTATCTGAATCTATATAAAACGTGTCCTTTTCTTTGTTAATAAACATATTTGGACTTATAGTTGGTGTTGTATCTGACTCATTTAGCAATTCTTCGATAGCAGGTGTTGTTTCTGAGGGAGTTAAAGTTAATGGTCGATCATCTGGTACATTAATCAAATCATTATTTATGCGCTCGTAATCGGTAGCATCAGTTTTTTGTAAGATTGGTGGAAATATATGGCCAGTACTAGCTTTATGTGTATGATCTTTATAACTTGAATTTGTTCTTCTAGTTGGTGTCCTTAGACTGCGTGTTGATGGGGATGCAATTGAAAATGATAACGACTTACCATTTCTTGGTCTTGATCCAGTATCCGATTTACGACGGAAATGAATATTATTCTTATTCCCCATATATTCATCTTTTAAATCGGTATTATATTGTTCTTTCTTTTCATTATCCTTTAATACCAATAGGGAGTTTGTAGATTCGGTATCAACTAAATTATCATCATCTAAATCTGAATTGACTCCACCTATTGGAGTTGAATTCTTTTCTTCACTATCTATTGTAACAGATTTGGAAGATTCTTTGCTGTTTTGTCCCGTTGAAGACTCATTTTCTCCTTTTTCCATAGGCGTATCTTCATTATCGACAATTATTTCATCAAGGTTCCCAGTAGGAAATTCTAACATTTTTTGCTTTCTTTCTCTTGTATGATATTTTTGTGCCGCTTTAATTAATCCAATTGGAGTATCATTAAATTGTAAAGGATTTCTAATTGATGAAGAGACGATAATTCTACCTCTTAAATGTGATATAGCTTTCTCTAATGCGAATTCTTGTCCACAATGATTTTGAATAATAGAAATTTTTCTCCAAGTGGCTCTTGCACCATTAGTAATCTCTCTTAAAAGAAATTCTTTAGTTGGATTAGACAACAATTGTTTAAATCTTAATAATGCATTCATTTCTGGTAATATTGTAATATCACCAGAATATTGTTGTGATAAAACAGATCTTAATCTTGTCAAAGTATTTTTAGCAATTCCCATTTCACAACCAATTTCAAATAAATGAATCATTTCATCAGCCATAAAATTATACATTTTAGTTAAATTTCTTTTCAATCTAGCACTAAATTCATCTTCAATTTCTCCACCAACACATGATAGTGATAATTTTAAAAATGGGAAAACATGAATATTAACTTGACATGCAATAATATGATCAACATTAAACATTTCAGATAATCTTGATATTGGTAAATCATTATCTACTGAGCCATCAACAAATTTGACAGAACTTGAACCTGACCACGGTTTTTGTTTACCTGTCTTTGGATCCTTTTCATATAGAGGACTTGATGGAAAAATTCCAGGTAAAGAACAAGATGCACAAACAGCTGACCAAATTAAAACATTTGGAGCTGTTAAATTATTTAATAATCTTGGTTGTTCAAATAAAGTATCAGGTGAAACAGTAATATTTAAAATTTTTCCTGTTCTATTATAAGCTTCTCTAAAAGTTAAATCACCTAAAAATTGTATCATTGTATTAATTAAATGTTTGTTATCGAACCATGTACCATTTTTGAAAAATCTTTGAAATTTAATTAAAAAATTTTCACTTTCAGATTTTTCATCATCATCTTTAAATATATTAAATTCCATATCAAGGATATGATCTAATAAAGCAGGAATTTCTTCTTTATGATGAACAGTTAATATACTAGCTACAATAGCACCTGCAGAACTACCACTAATAACACGAGGTAATAAATCTAATTCAAATAATGTTGCTAATAAACCGATGTGAAACATACCAAAAGTACCACCACCACTTAACACTAAAGCAGTTCTACCAATATTTCTTCTTGTTTGTTGTAATATACCCATTAAATATCTATCATCTAAATCGGATTCTGTCACCAAGGCATTTAATGAAAGTTTTGATTCCTCAATATAATCATCAATTAAATATTTTGTACCAACATAAGAATGTCTATAAAGATTAACATTACCCATATTACCTAAATTTCGTACCCAATTTGTTCTAATAATATATAATAGTTGAGCGTAATCTTTATTAATTCTTGATTCTCTTAATTTTAATGTAACATCTTCAATTAGTTGATAATCATATAAAGTTGAATCCTTCTTTTTTTTCCAATCTGTTTTATTTGTTAAACTATCTAATTCTAAAGCAGCTTTTCTCCAATCATCAAATGTCATTGCATGTTTCTTTTGTAAACTAACACGTTCAATTAATACATCCTTTTCATAATCTCCAACAAATATTGCATATAGAACATTTTTCATTTTATCTAATAAAGATAAATTAGATTCTTCATCAGAATCTACATCATCATTATCTGATCCATCTCTAACACTAAGTTTTACAAAATTCCCACTATTAGTGTTGTTATTATTATATTTAGTTATAATACCTCTCTCAGTATCAGTTTCTGCATCAGTTTCATCCAATGCAGTGGTATGTCTAGAGCGAGTATGTCGTATCAAATTACTGATGAATCTTTGTCTTAACAACGAGTTATCAATATCATCATCCCTAATCTGATCTTTTTCCTCTTCTTCCTCATTACCAATATTATTAGCTGCTGCTGTTGTTGTTGGAGAGGGGAGTCCTAGCATATAATCATAATATTTTTGTATAAGTGCTTGTGTCGCTGAATGCCTATCATTATTATTCATTACTGTGAATATGGTTATAATACTTAATTTACTTCTATTTGTGTTCCACTCGTTATTTACTTATTCAAAGAGTATATTAATCTCTTCTTTATATATAGTGTTAATCTATCTATAAATATATAATTTCCTATTCAGTTTCCCCGGTTTTTAGCATCTCCGTTTGTACCAACCAATAAATATTTTTATTGTGTGAATTTAGGGTTTCTACTACTATAGAGAGAGAGAGAGTTAATAAGTAAATACAAGGAATTTTTGGAGGGGAGGTTAGAATACAAAGTGTGTTTTTGAAATTGGATATTAATGCAAGATAATTCGATATAGGTACTACTATTAATAAGAAACTCAATCTAATACAATACACTAATCTATCACTCACACGCACACTTTCTCTTGTTCTCTGTGCTCGGTAGTAAAAAATTACCAGCGAAATTTTTTGCCGGTGTTTTTCCTCGGTTTCTTCATATAAAAAGGGAGAACTGAAATAATTTATAATTCAAATGTTACTTTAATTCTAGTTCTATTTCTATCTTGGAGTTGTGTTTGTTGTAGGTCGGTGGGAGGTTGGTACTGAATAAATTGACGACTGTAAAAATGGAGTCTCTGTTCCTTCAGGTCTTTATATATGGATACGAAGACCGATCATATGGTTATATACATAATAAAGTAGGTTCTGGAAACGAAAAAAGAACTAATATCTTATTTAACATAGATAGAACGGACAGTTCCTTCCAATTCCTCCCTAAATTTTACTGGTTAGATACATATCTTTGAGTCACCGTAATAGAATGTTTTTTGTTTCTTTTTTATTGTTATTTTATTAATATATAGAAATATCGTGATTAGAATGATCGTATCATAATTTAGTTTTAATGATACTCCTGTGATTTTTTTTTAAAAGAGATATTAAAAAATTGCATATACTTAGTAATAATATATTTGAGTGATTACTAAGGCACGTTATTATATTAAGTTCACATATTCCCTAATGATAGATATTTTAAGAACTTGTGGAAGCGCGAAAGTGTTATCATTATATTTACAATGTTACGCACAATATAAACAGATTGCGTAAGCTTTAGTCTCGGTTTTAAAATTCAATAAAAGCGATTAATTCGGTATAGTTAACGTTTTGAATATATCTTAAGATATATACACCGATTGAAGAGTGTATTATAATTTTTCCTCATACGATGTGCAAACATTTTATTCTTTGTTTAAAGTATACTCTCCGTGTTTCTCTTTCCTTCTTCTGCCGTTTTGAGGACCAAAAATCTACCTGTAATTCCTTATGGTTGACAAATTTTAGGATAATTTGTATTTAGAGTGTGGTAAAGATTTCAGTTATTGGTGCCTGCAGAGAACGAATATATTATTAATTATTTTTTGAGTTTGATACTACATACACATGTCACTGCACTATGAGAGAACTGTGTGGATTTATTTATTTTTTTCTAAAGTGAACTGAAAAAATTTATTGTAAACGTAAAAATCCATTACACGTATAGATATATATATATATTTCATGCTTACTATTACCAAGAAAGAGACTTTGATAACACATGAAAAAAAAAATTAAAATTCTAGTGATTTAGTACTTCTTTTTCTGTACTTTTGCAAGAAGAATACTCCAGTATTTGAAGAAAGACATACCTTTCAACCCCCCCCCTTTTGTAACCATTAATTTGCTTACATTCAATCCGCTTTTAAATTCAAAGATTTATTAGTGTGAGTAACCCGATTACTCTGATAAGACCCAGAACATGAATTTTACACCGCTGTTCGTGTGTTGTTGTACTCAAATGTTCATGGTATAGTTTACTTGAACATTAAATTTCATTTTTGATGCAATTGTGCAATATCAAGTTATAGACACGTTAATTTCTAGATAAATTTATTTTAAGCTAGACATTGCAAGAGAGAGAGAAGAAAACAATGGCATATTGATACAGTTAGTAAGTAAAAGATACTCATGGTTCGTCCCTAAATATTTCTATTGTAAAGAGATAAAACTCCAGTAAAAAATACACTTTTTCTTGGAGATCGAAGATGGATCGATTATTATACAACAGGAAGATATTGTCCCGATTGATATTATCCGGCCCTGTGTAGCGTCGTGGATTCATCTTTGATTTCTAAGACCATATATATATTCATAAGTTACATAATAACTTTTGTATAACTGAATGATACTAAGTGATAATAGAATACGTTTACACATTCAATCCCATCATCATCATCCCGCAGTATATAATCTCCATTTAATAAGTTGCTTGGCAAAGACCTGTTCCGTTTATTTTGATGAAACTTATTCGGTATTAGGGTTTCTCCTTCTATTGTAATGAGAGAGGAACGCGTGATAGGTAGATGGGGGCGGCGCGTTTTTTTTTTGGTTTTGGTTTTGGTTTCACTGAAACCAAACATTCTTGTGATCAAATATACAAATATATATATATATATATATACGATAACATTCCCATGAGTAAGAAAACAATTGTGAAATATCATAGTGTCCTCCAGAAGTAAGGTCAGAGTACACTCATTCGCTCGCTTTCATATAATGTACTCAGGTTTATACAGTTCGCCGTTTCCGAAATTGAATCCTAATGTTCGGTATAGGACAGTGTTTGAAAGAGCTGGATTTGACACAAATACTGGAAATTCCAATAACAATAACACTGACAATACTCCAACGCATAATCCTTCGCATCAACATCAACATGATAGTGGTCGGTTAGGATCAGGGACAAAAACGCCGACTAAAAATATTCCTACGAATGGAATTCCTATGTCAACACCTAATACTACTGGTCATAATATATCACGTCCTCAACCTAGTAGCAATAATAATAATTTTGATGAATATAAATCTGTGAATGATAGGGAAAGGATATCGTCACCTCAGAACAACAATATAGAAATGATCGATTCGTCATTGCATGTGGATCCATTTGTAGTACCTGTTGTAACGACAACAGCTGCGACGATGACAACTGCCTCTACGAAGTCGTCATCATCATCAAGAAATAAACATCATTCACAAGAACCTTTCAATTTTGAGGCAAAAAATACAGATGATTTGAATGAAGATATGAACCCAATCGATAGATCTTTTATGATGTTAACTCAAAATGATTCACATTCAATAATTTCTCAATCACGAAATAATAGTAATCATGGTTTGGACATGAATAATCATATATCAAGGGATAATAGTAATGTTGATCAATCTTTAACCTCTACACATTCTTCTACATCTTCACATTTTAAAAGACTTCCATCTCCAGTTCAGGAATTAGATTTGGGATTTAAAGTTCCAACTGTATTTGTTGAGGAACCAAATACTACTAATAATAATACTGAATCATCAAATACAAATAGTGTAAATTTTGAACCAGATCATATATTGACTAAACAAGTTACAGATGATCAGTCTTCAGAGAACAAAGAGATTCAATTAGATTTCGAACAACAAGAACATGTATCTGATACAATAATATCCAAGAATCTACAGGTAGAACAATTAATTGCTGAATTAGATGATGTTTCATTCTCTAGAAATGAACAAATATCACAAACTTTACTCTCTGGTCATAATGGGAGTAATTCCAGTTCAGATGAATCTTCACCTTCTAAGACTACATCAATGTCAATAGAGGATCCACGTATGAAAAAATCAAGTGCATATTTATCGGGGTTCCCATTGAGAAGTCAAGGATCGTCTCCACCTTCTAAAGATAGTGATAACGATTCATTAAAGAGTGGAACTAATTCCAGGTTGGCGGGAACTTTTGATGGCACACCAACTTTTTTCAAATTTTCATCCAAGGAAAAATTGTTTTCACAACCAGACCTACCTGAAGATAAAGATATTAAACAACAAATGCCTGAAATTAAATATGCTCCAGGTGAAGGTCCATGTAGACTTTGTGGTAAAGATATCCTAGAGAAAGGTGTATTTTCAAAAAATGAAAATGAATTATCTGGGCAATGGCATCGTAATTGTTTTAGATGTACCAATTGTTCAATAAAATTCAACAAGAAAGTACCATGTTATATTCTTAATGATAAACCTTATTGTCAACAACACTATCATGAAGAAAATCATAGTATATGTCAAGTTTGTTCGAAATTTATAGAAGGGGAATGTTTAGAGAATGATAACATGGAAAGATTTCATATTGATTGTTTAAAATGTTTTATTTGTAAAAAAATCATTGAAAATGATTATTTTATCTTTAATGATGAGGTACCAATTTGTGCAGATCATGATATGGATATGTTAATTGAGAATGGTCTTACAAATGCAGATTTCAATGATTCAAAGACAAATGAGACTTTGAAAAGAAATAATACATTTTCAAAACGTAGAACTAGGGTTATTAGCTTCATGGATTAGGACCTAATATCATATAATTATATATATATATATATATTGTTAGATTGTAATTAATAAAATAAAAAAATGAACTCTTACAAAAAAAAAAGTATCCAAATAAAATAATGATAATATAATTTACAATTTTTTTATTGTTTTACTTATTTAATATGTTATTTATATGTTTATATGTTGTAATGGGGGGGGAGGCTCATCTTAATCGGTGAATTTATAGGAACCACTTTCAAGGGTAATTGAACCACCTCTGTAACCACCTCTTTTCATCTTATTTTTATTCTTTGTGAAATCTTTACCTCTAACTCTACCTAATTTATCATTAGCCAGTTCACCCCAAGTACCAGCAGCACCTTTATATGTATTATCAGTTAATTCCCAAGCTTCAAATGAAATTTTAGATCTTTCAATTCTTGAAAAATGTCTTCTTTGACCCTCCTTAATTTCATCTGAACCAGCCGATATATTTAATTTTTGTTTTTTGTTGTTATTATTATCACTAGGTTCTATACTAGTTTCTTTACTTGATTGTTCTTCAGAATTTTCAGGTAATTCTTCGATTTTTCTTTTATTATTTTCAGTTTCAGATTCACTGGAACTGCTGCTAGAGTCGGAATCACTGTTGCTGCTACTAGAATCTGAATCACTACTGCTGCTGCTGCTGCTGCTAGAGTCGGAATCGGAATCGGAATCAGAAGAGCTAGAGCTGGAACTGGAACTGGAGCTAGAACTAGAACTAGAGTCGGAATCTGAAGAGCTAGAGCTGGAACTAGAGTCGGAGCTCGAGTCAGAACTAGAATCTGAGTCTGAGTCTGAGTCTGAAGAGCTGGAGCTAGAACTGGAGCTGGAGCTAGAACTGGAGCTAGAGCTAGAACTGGAGCTAGAATCTGAATCGGATGAACTTGAACTAGAGCTAGAATCTGAATCTGAATCTGAATCGGATGAACTAGAACTGGAACTACTAGAGGACGAAGATGAAGAGTCACTGGAGCTGCTAGAACTGGAACTGGAACTGCTAGATGAATCGCTAGAACTGGAAGATGAGTCGTCGCTAGAAGAAGAATCACTTGAACTAGAACTAGAACTTGAAGATGAAGATGATGAATCGCTTGAACTTGAACTTGAACTTGAACTTGAACTTGAGCTTGAGCTTGATTCCTCTTCTTTCTTTTTCTCCTTTTCACTTAATTTTGGAGCTCTATCTTCTTTCTTTTGAGTAGCCATACTGCACAATATATTATCTGTAACGATTTAATAAATACTATATGTATATCTTTGATGTAAATATATTTACTTATAACTCAATTGCAAGACAATTAAACAATTTCTATATATACATAGCTAAATAATTATTAGGTCATCGAATTAATTCAACTAAATAATTTTTCACCCATCGTGAAAAAGAAAGAAAAAAAAAAATTTTTTTATTTTTTCCAGCAAAAATTAATTTTTCACTAACAATTAATAGTACGGCTCAAGCGCAATCACAGTGTACGACATAATGTTCTAGCAACTACCCATAATTATTACAACGCAGCGTATATATATATATATAAAGAATAAAAGTATTCAGGAAGTAATTGATATTTACAAATAAATGAACCAATATATGTATATATATGAGTCATGAAATATATCTTTTTGAAGATATCTAATAAGTATGGCATGAAAAATCATTAACAATAACAATGAAAATTATGTTAGTAGTATTGACAATTGATACACCCTTAACGCAGAAAGGGACTCAAATTCAAAATTAAGAAAATTACTTGGCAAGACAAAGTATTTCCCACAATCGTAAAAATGTCTTTTGAATTATTTCTCTTGCGAAAATAGATAACAATTCATAGTATTCAATATATTAACGGTAATAAGAAAAAAAATGAAAAGACAAGATTGTGAGGCTGTGTTCACAGTAAATTGTATTAATCAGTCAGGAAAATAAAAAAATCTTGGAGAGTAAACAGCACATAGAAAAGATACAATAATGATCTCCGATCCCGGTAAAGGGATATGTATACATATTCACAAATAAATGAGATAAGGCACATTCTCATTATTAGAATATAATAGTAACTCTTGACACAAAATATGTATATGTGTTGTATACTAGTCATAGATAAATAGGAGCGGTGCCGGTCACCTTACACAATATTGAAAACAATCAAAAACTAGTCACTACGGCACCAAAATTAATCGTTAAACAAGTACAGTTTAATATCTTATAGTATGTAACAATTAACACCAAAATAGTGTATGTCAGATAATAGAACCTGGGTTTTTTACTCATATTAATTCATTTTGCTTATCGTATTCACCCTCGAAAATTGCACAATCAAACAATTACAGTGCGTATTCTCTTCATTATGAAAGAGGACGACACATATTTTATGTGTCATTAGGCACTTTTTCATCCTAAACTACGGATTTATCTGTGTGATCGGGATCGTCTTCTTGATAATAAAAAATCGATGCGGCCGCTTAGATGACACAGCAGAGGCACCCGTTTTGTGACAAAAAAAAACAAATTTTTTTTATATCACCGTTTTTACTTTTTGTCTTTTCGGCTGCTTGTACGGGTGTTTGTTAAGTTTGTCTTTTTTTTTTGGTTGTTATTATTATAAATTAAAATCTTTGTTGGAAGAGAAAAAAAAGAAATTGTTTTTTGTTTTTTTTTTGATAGTTACTACGACGGTTTGTTACTACAAATTGCTAATTGAAATAAATGAAAAAAAAAATGTGTCAGCGTCATGCTCTCTATTCTCTCAGTGTCCCTGTGTGATAATAGCTGAACAAATTGAAAAATTATCAGTCAAGCAACAACAATTTGTATGGAAGATGATGATGAAGATGAGGACGGGAAAGCCATTTTATTCATCTGCACGGAGAACATTCACATTGATCAATCAGTTTCTTCGAGAGATTTAGAGAGAGTAACTTTGTAAATGATTATCATCATCAGCAACCTGCAAGAATTAATAGAACTTTAAGTAGAAGTGTGTAAAAAATGAGGAGAACGGATATGTTGATGTAATGAGTATCTATCTCTCTATCTTTATCAAATTATATCTTTATCTATGTATGATTTGTTTTTACGTAACTTTCTTCCATGGGAAATTAGAATAATAATTTAGAAAGTTCAAGCAAATCTTGATGAATAATATTTTTTTTCTTTGTCTGCTTTTTAATCATTATCGCATGTATGAATGGTATAACCCCCCCTTCCTCGTTTTCTTTTAGATAGTATATTCAAAGATCAACAGATTTCTTTTTTTTTTTTTTTGATATATAAGTCAAGGTTATAGTCCTCTCTTTTTGATTTATATGTCATTTCTAAATTAGTTTGTTATTTTTATTTCAACAAATATTTCTATTTATTATCCTATAACAACACAGGTACACGCGCATAATATTTTTATACTATATATATATATATACTTATATTATGGCACCAAATAATTCAAACAGTTTGGAAAAACTGGATACAACAGATTTCTCAGATGAAAAAGATAATATTATTGAATTGAAAAAGACTGCAGTATCAACAGAAGAACATATTATTGATACAGAAACTTATCAAATTAGTGATAAAAATAATACAGATATTGCAATTCTTGATGATCAAAATTTTGAAGATGGTGAAGTACCAACTCAAGAAGAAATGGATACTTTAAGACATGTTTCTGGTCATATCCCTTTTAGATGTTGGTTAATTGCTTTAGTTGAATTATCTGAAAGATTTTCTTATTATGGTTTATCTGCACCTTTTCAAAATTATATGTCAAATGGTCCAGATGATTCACCAAAGGGTCTTTTACAATTAGATAGTTCAGGTGCTACTGGGTTATCATATTTTTTCCAATTTTGGTGTTATATTACACCAATTTTTGGTGGTTATATGGCTGATACTTATTGGGGTAAATATAACACTATTGCAGTTGGTACAGGTATTTATTTAGTTGGTATTTTTATTCTTTTCATTACTTCAATTCCATCAATTACTGATAAAAATACAGGTCTTGGTGGATTTATTGCTTCAATTATTTTAATTGGTATTGCAACAGGTATGATTAAAGCAAATTTATCTGTTTTAATTGCAGATCAATTACCAAAAAGAAAACCAACTGTAAAGACTTTAAAATCTGGTGAAAGAGTTATTGAAGATCCAAATATTACTTTACAAAACGTTTTCATGTTTTTCTATTTAATGATTAATGTTGGTTCACTTTCTGTTATTGCTACTACTGAATTGGAATCTCATAAAGGTTTTTGGGCTGCTTATTTATTACCATTTTGCTTCTTTTGGGTTGCAGTGGTAGTTTTAGTATTTGGTCGGAAACAATATATTCGGCCTCCAATTGGTGATAAAGTTATATCAAAATGTTTTAAAGTCTTATGGATTTTACTTAAAAATAAATTTAATTTTGATTTAGCTAAACCTTCATTTAATCCAGAGAAAAATTATCCATGGAGTGATAAATTCGTTGATGAAATTAAAGTTTCCTTGGCTGCTTGTAAAGTTTTCTTATTTTATCCAATTTATTGGACTTGTTATGGTCAAATGATTAGTACATTTGTTACACAAGGTTCAATGTTAGAATTACATGGTTTACCAAATGATTTCTTTCAAGCTATTGATTCTATCGCTTTAATTGTTTTCATTCCAATCTTTGAAGGTTTCTTATATCCATTCATTAGAAGATTCACTCCATTTAAACCAATTACTAAAATTTTTTGGGGTTTCACATTTGGTGCTTTGGCAATGACTTGGTCTTGTGTACTACAACATTTCATTTACAGTGCAGGACCATGTTATGATCATCCATTAAGTTGTTCTGGTCCAAATCATGTCCATGTCGGATGGCAAGTTCCTGCATATGTTTTAATTGCCTTCTCTGAAATTTTTGCATCTATTACAGGTTTGGAATACGCTTATTCAAAGGCTCCAGATTCAATGAAATCATTTATTATGTCTATCTTCTTAGTGACAAATGCCTTTGGATCAGCCATCGGTTGTGCTTTGTCCCCTGTTTCAAAGGATCCTGATTACACTTGGTTGTTTGGTGGTCTTGCTGTGGCTTGTTTCATTGCAGGTTGCTTATTTTGGTTATGTTTCAGAAGTTATAATGATACAATTGATGCTCAAAAATTGGAAGAGGATGATGAAGAAATTGAAAGAAACAATCAAAATATTGAAATGTTGGAATCTGTTGAAAGTGATAGAGATGAAAGAAGTTTATGATTTAATGAAAAATTTTTAAAAATTACAATTATGTTGCTTCACTTATGATCAATTAATACAAGAAATGAGAAATGCATGGGGGATTAATGACCTTTATTATTACTATTATTATTACTATTATTATAGCTGTGATGTCGGAATGGCACACATGCACTAGCATGCTCCAACATTTTGTATTTATTCTTTCAACATAATCTTTTTTTTTTTTTGTTCCAACCTTATGTATACTATTCTTAATTTTTTTTTTATATATATAATCCCCCTTTTTAATGACAAACAAATAAAATAAATGAACTATTATGTTTTGTTTAAATTCCCTTTTATTATTATTTATTAACAACTGTCTTGTTACATTGCAAAACTATTAGTTTTTAAAAGTAAATATTATTATCGATTTTAATATACTATACGTAATATACTACTATATATGTCTATTTAAACCAGGATAACTGACCAAATGTATATTGGAAAGGGAAAGAGAAAATAATATGCATGCAAATATTGAATAAAAAGCGAATGCAACTATTTTAACTTCTTCTTTGGACGTAGTTGGTTGGTGTGACCACACTTTCTCTTTCTACAGTTAGTAGCTCTTGGTGGTAATCTAGCGTAACACTTACGACAAACAGATTTGTCACAGTTGTACTTGGAAGCTAGAGCCTTCAAGGATGGTTCAATGATACCACCTCTTAGTCTTAGAACCAAATGTAGAGTGGATTCCTTTTGAATGTTGTAATCAGATAGAGTTCTACCGTCTTCTAATTGCTTACCAGCAAAGATTAATCTTTGTTGATCAGGTGGAATACCTTCTTTGTCTTGGATCTTGGACTTAACATTGTCAATGGTGTCGGAGGATTCGACTTCCAAGGTAATGGTCTTACCTGTTAGAGTTTTGACGAAACTATAATAATAAAATAATAAATATGCTATTGATTCCAACGAGAGAGAAAATAAATGAAATATATATGTAATAAAACACACATGTCTTTCATTGGATCAATAGAATAAAATTAGTTTGGTTGTTAGTAAAAGGAGAAATTTTAACTTAAAAAGCGTTTTTATATTAGGGTATCGTTTGTTTTGTATTTCTTATATTGACCTGTTTAAATGGTGGTATCATTAATTATATTCTTACTGATTTCATTCCAAATCTTAATATAGTTTTTATGTTGTTGTTTTTGTGTCCTTGGAGATTTTCATATGGCAAAGTGTACAATCTTATAGTTTATTCGATAATAATAACATATACTCAGTCGGTTCTTGCTTAAATGTGTTCTCTAAACTTATTAATTTTTGTTCCTTGCTATACCTTACAGGTGTCTTATCATATATCTATCCATCCATCTTATATTCCATGTAGTTCAATCTAAGTTCCATACAGCAATCTAACCCTTCAACTTATATCACATACATTTGCATCTTTGAATCTTGGTCTCGTATTTTCTCTATAATAATGAAGGAAACCAATAATAACAACTAGTTAATACTTTCTTATAACCTATTAAGTTATACACTTCTAGTACTATCTATTACCTTACCTTCACCAGATAGGGAGTATCTTTGCTTAATGGTGTAAACGAACACTAGTTGGCTAAACCAGCAGCTATTCACTACCATTACTAACAACTAACTCTGACCGACCCTGTGAGATTGAAATTTTCTTGGATTCTATTCAAAAACTCGCTAATGTGTGGCTCAACGCGTCTGAACATTCCAGTTTGTACGACCATTTCTCCGAAATTTTCAACAATCTCGGACACACACTATAATTACAAAAATTTGAAATATTTTTCACAAATTTTGAAATTTGTTTTTGAATTTTTTTTGTTTTGCAAAAATGTTGGGATGTAGGGATGTGCAGTCACAAAGAAGTTTGGTTGGTTTTTTCGGAAAACGAAATATTTCGTGGGAAGTGATGGTTGATTCTTAAATGTTTTGATTTTAAAGTCTGGGGCCTGGAAGGGAAGGGCCTAACTAGTTAGAATATAAGTTTCATCAATTAAATAGCCAATAGGAACGACACATAGAGAAACAACCGCTGAAGAGAGAAACTTTTTTTTGTAACTTTTTATTGTTTGATTTGATAATATCAGACTAGTATATTTGTGTATTTGTTTTAATATTGATTAACTGAAAAGAAAGTGTAATAATTTTATCTGGAAGTAATAACCTATTTATCATAGTAGAATATACACCAGGTTATATAATATGTCAGAAGATGGTAGTCGTACATACAATATGGATTTGAACGGGATATCGACGTTCTTCCACATACCTGTTACTCAATTGACCACGTTCGATGAGGGTACATTAGTGGCATTACAGAAGAAATTACAGGATTTTAATGATTTGCAAAATTCTAATATTGAATTGAATTCAAAGATAGGAAAGATAAGGACGGATTCTGATAAAAATAATGGTTTACAATTGATTATAGAACAATTAACTGAAGAAAATGGTTCTTTTAGGAAAGAAAACATCGATATTAAATCTCAAGTAAATAATAATGAAAAAGAACTTGAAGTAGACAAATTGAATGCACTTGTCAAAGATCAAGAGAAAACAAAGACAGATCTGGTTAAATTATTAAATGAAAAGATAAATGAAATAGTACGAATGGAATCGCAAGTTACAAGTACGTTGGAGACTAATAAAGAACAAAATCAAAGGTATCAAAGAATAATTGATGAACTTGGAGAAACTCAATCAGAAAATTTATCATTACAGACAGAATTGGAAAAGACCAAACATCTTTTGGGAGATTCGGAGAGGAAAGAAGAATCTTTGGTTACCCAATTGGAAAATAAAAGTCATCAATTCTCTGATTATAGAACAAGTAAAGAAAACATAATATCGAAATCTGTTAATGATCTTCTCTCATGTAAAAATGAACTAAAGCGTATAAAAGAGAAGCATTCATCATTAGTAGAGAAATACGATAGGTTGGAAAAAGAAAGTCAAGAAAACTCAAATTTAATAAATGATTTAAAATTTAGCGTTAAACTTAATAAAGAAGAATATTCTCATGAAACTGAATCCCAAAAAGAGCTCATAAGTGTACTAGAGGGACAAGTTAAAAATTTTCAAGAAAAATTAAAAACTCAATTTGGAACAGATGAGTCTTCATCACAAAAAACAAAAAAGGATTTTGATGAACTCTCTCAAGAACTTTCGACATTAAAGAAAAGGTTAGAATACTCGGAGCAAGAGAGAGCCCATTTAGAGGCATACGTAAATCAACTAATGTTAAATGAACAAAATGATGACTCAGAGGATAACGAAGATAATAGTATCAAATTGCAAAGTGATATTACCATTTTACGGGAGGAATTAAAACATGAAAGATATATTAAAGAACGTCTAGAGCAACAAATTGAATTGTTTATATCTGATCTTCAAAATAAAGTCCCAGCGATTGATTCATTTAAAGATAAAACGACCTCTCTAGAGAAGGAATTAACCAATATCTCCCTTTTGTTAGAACATACCTCTAATGATAATAAGACTAAATTGAAAGTGATTGAAGAAAAGGATAAAGAAATAACAGAATTAAATGATTCAGTCACTCATCTTAGAAACCAACGCAAACACTTAGCAAATCAAGTTAAATATCTTTTAGTCAATATGGAAATTTGTGGAAATGGTAATTATCCTATGACAGAAGAAGAAGGAGTGTACTTAAAGTCTATTTTAGACGACGAAGAAAATGCTCCAGTTTATAACAATGATACATCATTAGTTATAGCAGAAAATGCCGAGAAATTTAGAAACATCTTAGAATTACAGCAACAAAACATGAAACTATTAAGTACTGTAGATCAGCTCTCATCTCGTGCTGAATACCTTGAGACACTTAATGGTAAAATGGAAAGTGATTCTGAAGGGGAAATAATTCAGGACGCCAAAGAGGCTATCCTTACATTGGAAGCACGTAATAATTACTTAGAAAAAAAGTTGAAGACATTTGAAAATATTCCACCAGAGCACCATAAATTAACTGTCGACAATCCATCAAACCAAAGTGATAGAAATACAGGTGAAAACAATAAAACAGATCAAATACACTTGAAAACAATAGGTAACCTGCAAAAAAAGCTACAAACTACAATAGATGATACTTTGAAGACAAAGACATCCTATAAGAATAAACTAAAGGAGGTAACAACCAAACTATCCACGTCAATTCTAGAATGTGAAAAGGAAAAAACCAAGAATGAATTAATGAATCAAAAGTTAGTAGTTATTCAGAATGCTATGGATTTACTGAAGACAGATAATAAACAATTGACATTGAGGAATAGTCATTTGAAAGAAAATCTAGATAACAACGAGAAAAGGATGAATAAAACCTTAAAAGAGTTTGTTGGATGTAAAGCAGAGCTGACTACATTAAATGTGATTTTGAAAAACAATGAGTTTGAGAAAGAAACTGCATCCAAGGATAGAGATTATTTCAAAAATAAATTGTCTAGTATTAATCATGAAAGAAATTCCCTTAAAATTGATCTTTCTAAAGTACAGGCTACTTTGAAGGAGAACGAGACACTTTGGTCTGTTAAGGATACCTCATATAAGCAAGCTATCCAAAATCTGGAAGAAACCCTTTCCGAATTACGTAAAAGATTGGGTGTAAAAGATGATGAATTGAGAGAACTTCTCACCAACAGACATAAGGAGACTGAGTGGTATAAAGTCAAGATAGAAACATCAAATATTGAAATAAATATGTTGAAAAACTCTATTGAAGAACGTTCTGCTAAAATTGAGCAATTATTATTCGATCTAAAAGAGCTTGAAAATGAAATGGTAGATAAGGATGTTGCCATTAACTCTTATAAGAGAATAATTAATAATGGCCAAAAATCTCCTGCCCAAGAAAAGCTAGAGGCTCAACTAAACGAGGCCCAGCAATCATTGAACGATACGTTAGTAGAATCCGAAAAATACAAAACTGAAATTTCAGAGATCCAAACATCATTACAAAATATGACGACATTATATGAAGATGAGAAGAGGACGGTTAAAGACCTCGAGATAGTTCTAGAAAATACAACAAAAGAGCTAAACCAAAACAAAGAAGATCTCCAGAAAAGGATTGATGAGTTAAAACTTGATTTAATTGATCAGAAAACTCGGTTAGGAGACAAGGAAGCTGAATTTCATTCCAAACTATCAGACATCGAACAGGCTAAAATAGCAAACAACGAAAGCTACGAATCCAAAATATTAAATTTGATTCAGGATCTTGAACAACAAAAAATATTAAATGATGAAATTCAACAGAAATACTGTGCATCCTTAAATGAACATTCAAGTTCGGCAAATGCATCAGAGAATGATAATGTTAGTAAAGACCTTTCGGATATTAACATGGAAGTTGATTCTAAGAACATGGAATCTTTACAGGAGCTAAACAATGTTTTACAAGAAAAGATGGAAAAGGCAGAAACAAAATGTAATATCCTAACCGAACAAATAATCACCTCTCAAACTGAAATTTCAAATTTGAAGACTCAACTGAATAAAACCAATGAAGAGAATGAAGATTTGAAGGCGTCGTTTAAAGAGCCGGTGAAATCTGTAAACACCGGAGACTTGACTAAAATAAATGATCAACATACAGAGATGGATGATTTGTTAAAGAAAAACGAAGAGTTGGAAGATAGATTTAATAGATTGAAGAAACAGGCACACGAGAGATTAAACAGTTCAAAGTTAGCATCAGAGGCATTATCATCCCAAATGGATACTTTGAAACATGAGAATATTCAATTGTTATCTAAGTTAGAAGGTGAAATAGCAAAGTCATCCTCATTAGAACAACGCATAAACGATTTTAACGATAATAGATCTGATATAGTGACAGAGTTGCAGAGGGAGTTAGAATATGCAAAGATCCATTCGAAGGAGATTGAGTATAAACTCAATGATACAATGGAAACGTCTAATGGACTAATAGAAAAACTCAATGTTGAAATTAATAACCTAAAATCCGAATTAGAGGAGGCCAAAACAGCCGAGCTTGGCACTATTGTAACCAATGATGATTCAGACGATTATGGTAAGGTAATAGAAAATATGAGAAAAGCATTTGAAGATGAAAAGATTCAATTTATCAAGGATCAAACTGAAGAATTTGAGAAAAAATTAAAGAATCGAGAAGAAAACTTACAGCTTGAATTTGAGGATAATATGAGAGAAAATTCAAGAACGGCCCAGGAAAAAATAGTAGACGTTAATGAATTAAAGAAAACATGGGAGGAAGACAACGAAAGCGCAGTTTTACAAAGAATTCAAGAAGCTACTGAAAATATAAAGAAAGAGATCAGCGAATCATCAAAGGAGGAATTAAATAAAAGTATTGCTGATCATAAAAATGAGCTAGATCAAGAGTTCGACAAAAAAGTGGAAGCAAAAGCAAAAGACCTTGTTAAAACTCCATGGTTTGACAAAATTAAAGAACAAATTCAATTAGAGATTGAAACTAAGCTTGAATCAGCCCATGCTGATGACCTGCAAGAGGTAAAGAGGAAATCATTTGAAGAAGGTCAACAACAAGTGTCAATGAAATTAACTTTTCTTCAAAAAAAGATATCTTCCCTTGAGTCGCAATTAAGCAGCATTGAACAGGATGATGGTCAAGATGTCAATGAAGCTGGAAATGAAACAGAGGTTACTGTTGATAATGATAAGCCTAAATTTTCTGAAGTTGAAACATCCGTAAAATCTGAAAAGGAATTGGATACCTCACTAAGGACTCAAACACCATCCCCATTTAAACCTAATAATTCACCATTTGCACCTGGAAGTAGTAGTTTTTTAAAGGGAGCAAATCTAACAAGTGTTGATGCTACCAAGAATCCATTTAGTGCATCATTTGACTTAACAGGGTCGTCCCCAAGTGGTATTAATCCATTCAGTAAATTTCAGCCAACTTTTTCATTGGGTAAACAAGGAACTCAAAACGATATAGATGAATCTAGTCAAAATAGTACCCCTGGAAATAAACGTGCGTTCGAGGAAGAAGAGGAAGAGGAAGATGATAACAGCAGTAATAGTACAGATTCCAAGAAAAGTAAGAATGATTGATAAGAATAGATAATATAATTTAAGAAAAAATGCTAAGAAATATGTAGATATATGCTATTGTGTATCCGTTAATATCTAATGCAAAGAAGCAAATTGTAACATTATTGATTTTAGTTTTAAAAGATGATAAACCTGTCAGTGAATTACTAATTTTCTGGTTGCATAATCTCTATATTAAATGATAAGTCATTAGGTTTTAAGAATTTAATTTTAATGATTTTTAAATCATCTGACGGCATATCGTTTAAATTTTCTAGAATTCCATCACAACATACGTCCATCATATACTTCGGATCTCTTTGTCTTTCAGTTTTGACAATAATTTCGAAGTCTTCTGTGACTGGTTCGTAAACAGTGCCAGGACCTACAACACCATCGCCCCGCATTAAAGTGTAACCTTTCAAAATATTATCTGTCAACCGTTGTGGTGATAAATCAGAAGAATAACCCAAGATATGTAATTGGCTCATAAAAGGGTCAGATTGTGGGGATGGAATATATTTTTCTTCCAAATTTGGAGTGTTAATAAGAGCAAAATAAGCAAACTGCGAAACAATTGTTTTTGTAGTTAATTTAATTTCCAATTTAAGGTTTAAATTATAATTATCTAATATTTCTGTACTTGCTAATTGGAACCTTTCAACACCCAGACTTGAATATTTAGGATCCAAAGTACAAAGATGCAAAAGATTAGCATGGAACCCCATTGAGAAGATAATGAAAAAGATGACTTGTTTTTCATCAGGGAAAATCACTTTATATAATGGGAATGCAGTTGTTCGTTTCATTCCCTGCAAAAAATTATCAAAAGTTTCTATGGGATTCCCAAGTCCAATTGAGTTGGCTAAGGCATTAGCTGAACCCATTGCAATAGGTACAATTTTAATAAATTTCCTATTTTTGTTAGTTTCGTCAGTCGAATTAGGCAAATTGTTAACCAATTCAGAAATACTAGTATCCCCAGAAAGAAATATAATTGTATAATTTTGATTTGTATCTAATTGTTTAGCAAAGGTTTCAATTGAAGAAGCCGATGTAGTCTTTAAATATTCATGTTTAATATTTAAATAATTTAGTACAGGTTTAATTACAATTTTATAAAAATCTGTTTGCGGTTTTCTGCCTATCCCTGACATAATTGAATCAATAATTACCAGATTTTCATAATGAGTATTGAATCGATCAGATATTTTAGTATCTTGAGCCATCTCATCAATTAATTGAAAGGAAGTATATGAGGAACCAGTAACTTCATAGGTAACTTTAAATCTTGAGTTTCCATCCTCCAGTAATGATCTGTTTATTAATTTTTTTGTCGTAGCAACCATTATTTAAAATAAATTATATGGATATATACTAGAAAGAGGATAAGTTTTCTTAGAGATTCACACCAGCTCAAATCAAATTCCCGACTAAATATCTCTTTTTAAAAATCCTAGTATTTATGCTTCTTTTTAATTATTATTATATGTGTTTTTTCAGCTTTTTGGTTTAATTTTTCAATCTTTTTTTTTTTACTGGGGACTATAGCCACTTTAAAGAAAGTCATCTCTCAAAACAATAAGCTAAACCTTCTAAGATAAAGAGAAGGACTTGTATCTAGGTTTACAATCATACACGTCCATATACCATGTCATTATCACACACACTGTAAGTATATAAATACATACACACAATATCCCGTTCTATTTCTATATTTTTTTTACTAACTAATCCCCTAATGAAACGCACATTAACCATGCATCCTAATACAAAGAACCCTTAATGTACCATTTGAAGACTCTCATCAGGCAGATATAGCGAAGAAAGTTTTACAACCGGATCCAATTCTCAAACCTCAAGATTTCGAAGTCACATACACCACGGAAGGTAACAACCTCGTCGCATCATTTGCCTCTATCGACGACAGGGTACTCAGAGTAGGTGTCAGCAACGTCATTGACAGTATCAAGACCATTGTAGAGGCCATGGATGAGTTGTAACATCCCTATACATATCCATATACAAATCCATATACACCATCACTATATAATTATCACATAATACGACAAGCACTTTAAATCACTTTCCACGGCACACATAATAAAAAAGAAGAAGAATTTCCCGCGTGGTAATAAAATCGCTATCTCTACGGCAATTTCACAGACAACACAAACTGGTTTACGTTGCACTTTAAAAAAACAAATTTTCTCTTCTTTTGGCTGTCTAAAAGAGTTTGTTTTGATTGTTTTTTTAAGGTCTAGGAGTTGGTAGTACTTAACGGTTTTTTCCCTTCCCTCTGCTACACACAGTTTTTGATTCCTAATATTAAACACTACGTCTTTTGCAAGTTTCAAGGGTAATTTTATTATTAAATCAATATTTATTTCCATTGTTTGAATTTTTTATATATTTAATAAAGTTTGTTTCTAACTTCTATTCTTAATTTATACTTTAATTTCAATCATTGTTTGAAAGATCAATAAGAGCATTTTATATTTAATTCTTTTCTCCTCTTTTTATAATTTTTTTTTTTTACACTTTGATTTGTTTTTAACACAGCAAGGAGAAGGAAAGAGAGAAAGAGAAAAAATAAATTTTGGATATATTTTGTTTATTTAAATAAGATCATTCATACTTTGAATTTCTATCAACCTAGGGGGATAAACAAACAAGAGACAACAAAGAAGAAAATTTAAACATTTGTTTATTTATTTTTTTAACTACCATCAACACCCCCTTAACATATATTATTTATAAAATACTTTACGATTCCTATCATCTGACATATATACTATGTCTGAATTGTCTATACATCCAATCAATTACTCAGAAAATACACGTATAAAGAAGTATCCTTTACAAAAATCATCTTCTGCTCACGATCTTTTTCTACTCCCTCACAATAACAACATTATAAATCATAAAGGATTATCGAATCTAAGTATTACTATGAGTAGGTTTAATAGTGGTCATCCCACTAGTACTAATAATAGTAATAATAATAATAATAAAGAGAAGAATAAATCATTGTTATTACATGGTGCATCATCACGTCCAAAGAGATATTCACCGGGGACTCCTCCTGTAGGAGGAAATAAGAGACGAATAACAAAACCAGATTTTATGAATCCGTCAAGTTTTTTAATGACTGATTCGATTAGAAATGAACAAATGTTATTATCTTCATCACAACAAGCTAATGTTGTTACTAGTTGTTTGAGAAATTCAATATCAAACCAATTTTTATCTAATGTTAATGAAAATTCAATTCCACCACCTTCAACTCCTTCAATGGATCCTACATATAAGAAAGTAATTAATGTTACTCCACAACCATCATATATTATATCAGATCCATCAATGGTAATGAAAAATTCTTTAGTCGGAGCTGGAACACCTCATAATAATAATAATTATGATCAAGTTTCTTCATCAAGAATAAATAATAGTTCAGGTGTGAGTCCCAATAGAATTCCAACTCAAGCTAATTCACCTTTAGAAAATACCATTTTTTCAAATAGATCACCAACTATATCTCCTGAACACACTATAAATCAACAACAATTGAATAATACCAATAATAATAACAGTACGTATGAAACATTCCATCAACCTCAACAACAGCCGATTAATACCATTATACCGAATAATGAGAAGCTTGCAATAATGACAGGATACGCAGAAACTCCAAATATACCACAGAATAATCAGCAATATGATACAACTAATTCTGATGGTAACAACAATAATTATGATAGCAATAAAAAAAATTCAGAGGATACATTTAATAATGAGGACAATAATAACACAAACCCAAATAATGATGATAATAACACTAATAATAATAACAATAATGATAATAATAACAATAATAATAATGATAATGACGGGAATAATCCCGATAACAATCGTTCTAATGATAAAACTAACGGGAAGAAGACTGGACAAGCATTGATTCAAAAACTTCAAGATATTTATAAATTAATTGTAAAACAAGAAATCGAATTACAAGATCGTTGTGCACAATTAACTACATCACAAACAACGGAACTGAAAAATTTATGGACAATTTACAAAATTAATATTGATCTAATTAATAATTATACAACTTTCATTACCACTGCATTATTACCTTCACAATCACCACAAGATATCTTAATTGGTGAAGAAATCATAGAGATTTATAGAATTGAAAGAAGATTATGGGTATATGGTACTATTACTTTCTTAGACGTATTGAAAAACTTTTCAAATTTCATGGATCCAGATGTTTGTTCACAATTTATAACTCACGTTTTTATCTCTTTATCCACAATGCTTATAGATATACCTCCAAAACATTCCATTCCATGGTTACAAAGATTAGGTGATTTATCTAGAATGGCAATTGCCCTATATCCTTCGGGATTCATAGATTGGAAATTAAGTGCAGAATATTGGTATTTAGAGGCAATGAAATTTACATATAGTCATGGTAAACTATATTATCATATGTCTACTGTTCAACAAAATACTTTAGAAGCATTTGTTAATTTAGGTAAAAGTGTCTTTTGTCAGGATACTTTTACACCATCACAACAATACATGCAATTAGTTATTGATAATATTTACCAACGTACATTCGTTGATCGAACAAACAATGGTAATATTAGAAATTCAGATTTAATTGATTATTTAAAACATAGTGAAGTCATGTTATTGCCAACCTTTTTAGAAAATGCAGAATTACAACGTGTTGTGTTAAATTATTTCCAAGATAGATTCGGAATTGATTATAACGAAAATAATATTTTTGAAACACAACAAATGTTCACTCAAATTCCATCATCATTACGATTTTATTTTAGACATGCTCCAGCATTTGCGGAATCTCATATATTACAGATAATAGGTTTTGGTGATCCAAAAAATCCATTTGCCATTTTGTTTGATTTACCTAAATATTTAAAGGAGAGAAAAGATAAAAAAGATAAGAATAGATCTAGGACTGCGGATTCCAACAGCAATAATACAAATGATAGCAATAATAACAATGGTAATGTTAATAATACAGCTACAACCAGTATTGCAACTTCTTCCACTACCACTACAACAGTAAATTCTCCAATTTCAATTTTACAACCAACGGGAGATTTTGGTTCTGATATGTCTATTGATCAAACAAGTATACAACTGTCAACAACAGAATTTTTCGAAAATATTGATTCTTTAAAATCCCCTATTAAGAAAGCTAATATTTATATATGGTTAAAATCATTAGATTTTGTGAATTTAACATCATTAAAATGTAGTATGATTGTATTAAAGAAATTTTTACATGGACCATTTTTAATTGCATTACCACATTTCTTACCATGGGCATATTTTATTGTTGCCACTGCCACAAAATCTCGTCGTACATTTCAAGATGATGAAAGTTCATTAAAGTTTTGGAATGTTTTAATTAAGAGACTTTTCCCATGGAATACTATATCAAGTTTCTTAAATGTTTTAATGGCTTATGCTCTCGATAATTTCCATAATTGTGAGTGTATTGATAAAATTTGTAATGAATATTCTAAATTTGAAACATTGGATGAATTTTTGTCTTATTTTAATAATAATGAAGAATTACCAGAAGTTTGGAAATGTTGGGGTACATTATGGTATGATACATTATGTGATAAAGGATCATTAAAAGCTGAAAATTTTCAACAACTTGGTATTAAAGATCATATGTTTTTAGATCTACCAATTGATGGTATCGATTTCGATACAAAAGATGAAATTGGTGAAAAATTTTGGAAAAGAGCTTTACGTCTTATCTTTATGTTTAAAAAAATTGCTGAAGAACTTGATATTGGTTTAACAATTTCAAATAATGTTTCAGTATATTGTAATGATCCACAAGTTGAACCATTACATGTATTAAGAACATTTTGTTTTAAAGCTATTCCATATACTGAAGATACTTCAACAAGATTTAATGAAATGATTCCATTATGTGAAGAAATTGATGAAATAAATTCTAATTTTAATACAATTCCATCTTTAAGTTTAATACCAGGTGAAAGTATATTTGATTATCTTGGTTATAAGAAATTTTTCCCAGATAGTGAATCATTTGATAAGAATGGTGATGTAATAAGTTCATCATTATATACAAAATGTTTGGTTGATAATAAAACTTCAATGAATAATAATAATAATAATAATAATAATAATAATAATGGTAGTGCATCGGTAGTTATAGATTCTTCAAAATCTTCATCAGGAATTAATTTTACAAATGCAGCACCAACAACAGCTACAACAAGTGCAGAAATTACACCAAATCAAACAATCCCTGTTCAACCTTCAACAAATAATTTAATTGGAGATGAAGAAGAATGGTTTACTAAATATATGGGACAAGAAAATACATTTGATAATTTTAATGATCCAATGGATGTTATTAACAAAGAGTTTACATATTTTGTATTTGATGCAACATCATGGTTACGTCATTTTGCTCACATTTATAAACTTGCTACAAATAATGTATTAAGATTTGCAGTATGTTTAACAACATTCCAAGAATTGAGATTTTTACGTAAATCAAAGGATGAAAATGTTGTTGAAGCTGCCGCGAGGGCAATTATTACAATGAGACAATTATATAGAGAGGATAAATTATTACCATTAAGATTTACAGGAAATATGGCCGCAGACATTGAAGAACATTTAGAAGTTGAAGAACAAATTACATGGCGTTCTCATGTTGATGAATTTGTTATTGAAGCTGTAATGAAAGCACAACAAAAATTTAAAGAACATAATACAATTGGTTTATCATCAGATTTTATTTATGTTGTATTAGTTACAGATGATGTTACAATGGCTAAAAAGGCAAAAGATCAACAAGTAATGACATTTAGTACGCATTTTATCTTTTCTTTATGTACAAAGATGGGTATAAAGAATAATATCTGTACGAATTAATTTAAATTTAAATTTTTTTCCAGCAGATATTATATATATATATACATATATATATATATATATATATTATTTATTTAATTTATTTATAATATTTTGAGGCGTAATGTTTAATAAATACAAATGAATGATTAGAGATTATTGTTTTCCACGTGATTACATCATCATCATTAGAATGTTTTCTAAAGATAAAATAGGCTTTATAAGATTTTGTCCCTGCATAGAATTAGAAAATAGGAAAGAAAGAAGGCTGTGTTTTAAATTTAATAGAGTACATGTCAATATTTTTTAGTGTAAAACTTTGACCGAGACTCGGAGAACCCTTGTGTGTGTGTGTGGTTTCTATTTATTTATTATTATGACTCGTTTTTTTATTGTTATTTGCGTATCGGGATGTATCGGAGCATGCAACGTGGGGGGAGGAGAGCTGGCGAAACTACTAAAAATTCCATTCGACCGAGACACGTATATATCCCCTTTTTTTTACCTGTATTTTGCTTCACTTCATAAGCAGTGAGTCGATCGATATAGGGAAATCTCGGAAACGTTTTATTTCCCGCTTCTTGCTTCGCTACCTATGTGACAGAAGACAGAGAAAAAGAAAGGGTTCCGTTCGTCCGTGTTACATAATAAATTATAGTTACATTTTTGTTTTTCTCTTCCTGTTGACTACAGAAATTGACGTACAACAGCAATTCAAAAAGGAAAAAATGGTGCGGCTGCTGTTAGTGTAAATCCATATTTCCATTTGTCCGAGATTATTCATTTCCATTTATCCATAACGACACAAAAAAGAAAAGAAAGGATAAAAAAAGATAGACACAGTGTAGTGATATTTTTAGGGAAAGTTTTTTTTTATTAGTAGTAGTGAAAAAGACAGAGTAAGTTTCAATATAGAATAACTTAATAGCTAACGATCCTTTTTATCTTTCTTTTAAAAATAAATAACTTTCTTTACGCGTTAATTAAAGGATACAATTGTTAAACATATATACACAAAACATGGTGTTTCTATAAAACTTTTAGGATCAATTCAATTGGTTGTTGCTATTTTTTTGAATTAAAATTAATAAATAGATAAATATTTTATTTATTAATACATACATATATATAAATATATATATATAAGGGTGAAACAATTAAATATTTCAATTGATTAGATTCTTGATATATTTCTTTCTTTCTATATTTTGTATTTCATTTGTTGTTTTGTTTTGTTTTTATACTTAAATAAAATTTATTAATATAAATACTAATATTATTAATTACTTTATATCCTAAGTGAAAAGAAGTAATTTCGTTAAGAAAAAAAACGTTGTCTTAATAACACTATAGTTTTGTTTTTAAATCCTTTACTAAAGTTTCAATTAAAAAAAGAAAAAAAAGAAATAAATATGTCTCCTTCAAAGGTTAAAGTTACCGCTGCTTCAGATCCAGCATCTGTTGAATCTAAATTAAGAGAAGAATTAGGTTTAAGTAATGATGTTACTACAATTAGACGTAATGCACCACCAGCTATATTATATGAAGATGCATTAAATGAAAATAAAACTGCAATTTCTTCAACTGGTGCATTAATTGCTTATTCTGGTGAAAAGACTGGTAGATCTCCACGTGATAAGCGTATTGTTGAAGAATCAACTTCAAAGGATGAAATTTGGTGGGGTCCTGTTAATAAACCATGTTCTGAAAGAACATGGGCAATTAATCGTGAACGTGCAGCAGATTATTTAAGAACAAGAGATCATTTATATATTGTTGACGCTTATGCAGGTTGGGATCCAAAATATAGAATTAAAGTTCGTGTAATTTGTGCAAGAGCTTATCATGCACTTTTTATGACAAATATGTTAATTAGACCAACAAAGGAAGAATTAGAAAATTTTGGTGAACCAGATTTTACAGTTTGGAATGCAGGTCAATTTCCTGCAAATAAAAATACAGAAGATATGACATCAAAGACAACAGTTGAAATTAATTTTAAAGCAATGGAAATGATTATTTTAGGTACAGAATATGCAGGTGAAATGAAAAAGGGTATCTTTACAGTTATGTTTTATTTAATGCCAGTTCATCATAAAGTTTTAACTTTACATTCTTCAGCAAATCAAGGTATTCAAGAAGGTGATGTTACATTATTTTTTGGTTTATCAGGTACAGGTAAAACAACATTATCAGCTGATCCACATAGATTATTAATTGGTGATGATGAACATTGTTGGTCAGATAATGGTGTCTTTAATATTGAAGGTGGTTGTTATGCAAAATGTATTGATTTATCTGCAGAAAAAGAACCAGAAATTTTTAATGCAATTAAATTTGGTTCAGTTCTTGAAAATATTGTTTATGACCCAATTACTCGTGTTGTTGATTATGAAGATAAATCAATTACTGAAAATACAAGATGTGCTTATCCAATTGAATATATTCCAAGTGCAAAAATTCCATGTTTTGCTGATTCTCATCCAAAGAATATTATTTTATTAACTTGTGATGCTTCTGGTGTTTTACCACCAATTTCAAAATTAACTCCAGAACAAGTTATGTATCATTTTATTTCAGGTTATACATCAAAGATGGCAGGTACAGAACAAGGTGTTACTGAACCAGAACCAACTTTTTCATCATGTTTCGGTCAACCATTCTTAGCTTTACATCCAATTAGATATGCTACTATGTTAGCAGAAAAGATGTCAAAGCATAATGCTAACGCCTGGTTAATTAATACCGGCTGGACCGGTGCTTCTTATGTATCTGGTGGTAAACGTTGTCCATTAAAATATACTAGAGCTATATTAGATTCTATTCATGATGGTACTTTAGCACAAGAACAATATGAAACTTTACCTGTATTCAATTTACAAGTTCCAACACATGTTTGTGATGTTCCACCAGAATTATTAAATCCAATGAAAAATTGGGCTCAAGGTGAAGCTAAATATAATACAGCTGTTAAGAATTTAGCATCATTATTTGTTGAAAATTTCCATACTTATGAAGATAAAGCTACACCAGATGTATTAGCAGCAGGACCACAATTTTAGAAGAAGAAAAAAAACACATATGTATATATATGTCTCATAACAAACATCGCCTTTATCTATTAATTTTTTTTGCCTTACATTAACCATCATTCATCCCCTTTCCATCCTTTGCGTTTTAACCTATTATATATATATCCCTCTTCATATATCTAAATATTAATATATAATAATAATAATAATAATAATAATAAAGCTAACTTAAAGATTTGTAATTGTTCTTGTTTGTAAACTCAAAGATCACGCCACTTCTCGAGGTTCCCATTCAAATCTCATTGATGTATTGGTAACAATATATGTATCTCACTAAAAATTGACGCAGTTTCACGTGATCCCAGAAATCTTTCGCTGTAAAAGACAGCAAAGAAAAAGAAAGAAAAAAGAAAAAAAAAAGACAGTGAATATGCCGATGAGGAAAGTAGAAGAAGAAGAAAAAAAAATTTGAAAAAAGACTAGCGATGAGCATCAACAACAATCGACAGAATAAAACAACGATTATTTTTAAAGAGGTACAAGATAGGTAACTTTTTTTCATCAGTATTGCTTGAGTGCCTTTTTATTTGTCGAACTAGGAAACTTTCCACTAACGAAAAGTTGTTTCGATACACTTGCAAGTGTTTTGTTGTTCTGTCAATAAATAAAAATAAAAAAAAGGAAAACAAAAATGACGAAGAAAGAAAAGAAACCAAAAGGTAAAAGAGCCAAAGCATTTGATTTATTGGAAATAACTGAATCCTTAGGGTATCAAATCCATAGGAAAAATGGCAGAAATTCATGGTCTAAAGAGGAAGATGAAGAGTTACGAGTATTAATTAGTAATGCATTAAAAGAGTTGGGATACCATGCAGGTATAGAATCCATAAAGACAATTCAGGAATCTGTTGAAGTTAGTAAGAGAGTTCCATGGGAAGTACTGGCACAGAAATTTAAAAATGAGTTACGAACTGCGAAGGATTTGAAGAAAAGATGGACGGGTTCATTAGACCCTAATTTGAAAAAAGGTAGATGGACAAAAGAAGAAGATGAACAATTGATACGATCATATGAAAAGTTTGGGGCACATTGGTTGAGTGTCTCTTTAGAGATAGATGGGAGAACAGAGGATCAATGTGCAAAAAGATATATCGAGGTATTAGGTCCTGGAAGTAAAGGAAGATTAAGAGCTTGGAGTTTAGAAGAAGATTTAGCACTTATTAGTAAAGTGAAAGCTTATGGTACAAAATGGAGAAAGATATCATCTGAAATGGAATTTAGACCTTCTTTAACTTGTAGAAATAGATGGAGAAAGATCATTACTATGGTAGTACGAGATCAAGCTAATGAAGAAATTACAAAAGCAGTAAAAGAAAATAAAAATTTAGATCTTTCTCAAATCTCAAGAGAAACTAATTCCGATAAAATGAAAGATTTAGCTAAATCAGCAAATCAAAATAATAAAAGTAGTCATGTTTCGAATATTGGAAATAGTATATTATCATCATTACCAACTAGTGATGTTGAGATTGACAATAATGATAATAATAATAAATCAATATTAGATCGATTGGATACCACCACCTTACGTAATGCTTCAAACTTAGAAAAACATGATATTTCCACAGGTAAGCAATTACCATCTTTATCTGAATTAACTCCTTCACCTGGGTTTCTAGAGAATATAAACCAGTCATCAAATAATAATCCATCTATGCTAAATTCTCATAATACAAAGATCTTAGAAGATTCTTTATCACCATTAGTGAGAGCCACTGGTTTAATTTTAGATTCTAATATTCCATTAGATAAATATCATCAACGTCAACAAACTACACATATGCAAGATAATCATTTAAAGAACGATATTATGACGAATAATGTATCTAATATAAATCTCCCAGGCGGTACAAGCCCAAGTATATCCAATCAAACCCCTCAACCTATCATGTCGGCACCAGCTGCACCTTCGCATACTCAAACAGAATGGAAATTTACATTAAAGGATAGAAAGGGATTGTCAATATCAAATGGTCTAATCAATAACAGTGAGCTTATTCGAGAATTAATTGACCAAGCTAGAAAATATTCTTTAAAAATATCCGTTCATCAACATATCCATAATCACTATGGTGTAAGTGGATTGCGTAATAATTTAAATGGTAAGATATCTGATCAAAACGCTTCGACTACAAGTAGTTCAAATTCTAAGGGTCTTTCACCGGCTTCCATTGCAGAACTTTATCAGAATCCATACATTGTAAAGAGCACCGCGTCATTACCAACTGATGTTATGCATCAACTTTCAATTGACCAAGACCCTAATTTTCATATTCGTGAACAAATAAAACAAACCCATTCAAATTTGGAAAGACAACGTGGAGTTGATGATATCAATTTCTTAACTAAAGCACAGAGTCCAAATTATCCTTCTTTAGAATTTGATCCCTCGCCAAATGTGACCAATAAAAATATTGGTGATCATCTTTTCTATCCCCATATCAAGACAGTGTCCAATCCAACCATATTAACTGCTGAAAGTGCCGGAAGTAATTCTACAACAAATTCACCACATTTCTCTAATATAGGAGTTACAAATAGAGTTAGTCCACATTCATTAAAATCAGATGGATCAAGCAGTATTGCACATACTACACCAGGAAGTCATGGAACTATAAAATCTCAAACTAGTGATATCCCTGATGTTGGTCCAAGTAGATTTTCTCATTTCAATTATTTACCACCTACCATTAGACCTCAATTAGGTTCCTCAGAGACAGGAAATTCTGATCTGAATAAGATATTGAATCCATCTCCATTATCTTCTAGTTCCGGAAGAAGAAAAAGATCCTTTAGCAGTAAGCATAAGCATTCAAAGTTAAGAAAGAAGGGCAGGACAACACAAGCAGATTCTGATAAATCCATATCAGAAGGCAAAAGACATTCAATTTCTAGAAGATTAAGTAGGACCAAACAGGATTATTCATCTGATGATGGTGTCGATTTCTGGGAGAAATTACGTTCTTTAGATAGGCATGGTATTAATGCAGAATCTTCAACTAATAGTTCTGTAGTTGGTACATCACCAGAGGACCGTGGTGTTACTCCCAATGAAGAGCAAGTGCCACCGTCCGAAGAAGAAGATAGTGACGATCCATTCTATTACTTAAACCCAAGTTAAACTGGTACATCACCATAGTGGTCATTTTGTTTTTGTATAAATTTTTTTTTTAGCCTTTTGTTTTTTTTGCATTGGTAAATAGTTTATGTACTTCTACATAAATTGTAACAATAACCATCCCAATTTTTTCTTATTTTCCTTCAAAATGAATTTCTATTAAAGTCCCTAAATGTCTAACGTTATATAAACGTATATATATATATAAATGAATTGTTCGAATCGCGACATAATTAGAAAAGAGGAAGAAAAATGAATCAATGCTTTAACATGAATAAATAATTAAATTATTAGTAGGAATGGCACTTAACAAAGTGTTAAGGTCCTGCGTCGTGATGATGATGATGATGATGATGATGAAAATGTGGAAATTATATATATATATTTTTAATTTCTTAGTGCGGTCTCATACTGTTAATAAATTGTCTTCTATTTTCTGTATAATTTGTGAATTCATTTTCGTATTGATCTTCTTCTTCTATTTCGTTAGTATTTTGAACATCATAATTATTTTGTAACTTGTAAGCATTTTGTGGTTGTTGTAAGTTTTCATTTGTACTATTATTATCAGAATCTGAACTATGTTGATCATAAGGTAAATTACCCGTCGTAGTACTATTTACATTTGAATCAACATTATTTTGACTTCGACTTCTATTATGTAAATGATGTGTATGTCTTTGTTCTATACTTCCATTATCAATTGATGAAGGGAAATCAAATGCAGATCTTTCAGTTGTTGGTGTTGCAAAAATATTATTATTTTGATTTTGAAGATTTCTTATCTTTGGAGATCCAGTGTTATTTGAACGTCCTGAAAACATATGACTTGTAATAGATGGAGAACCATATGTATTAGTATAATCAGTACTATTTCCAATAATATTACTTGAAGTATCACCTTGATTATTACCATTTATAACAGATGAAGATGGATGACGTGGATAATATGAACCTAAATCTAAATCACTATTATGATATAAGTTTTTTAAATTTGATTTATTATGTTGATCCGTTGAATTACCAGTTATTAAGAAACTATTAGAATTATGTAAATTTTCTGTTGATGATTGTAAAGTTGCTGTTGAAATCATATTATTTGTTGATGGATCTCTTGGTTTAGTGAAATAAGTTTCATTATTTAAGGATTCGACCATTGGTACCATTTGATCATAAACACTTGAATGTAATTGTGATGTTTGTTTATAAGTATGTTGTGGAGGTAATTCAGATAATGATGTCATTGAACTATTATTATTATTTATATTATTGTTGTTGTTATGTGGACCTAAATCACTTGAATATGTTTCAGACATATTATTATTATTAAATGAATTTATTCTTATTGATCTTGCTTGCATCGAATTAATTCTTTTTCTATATGCGGGAATATAAACGTTATTATTCTGATTACGTCTTGGATGTGCAATAGATTCTTGATCTGTTGTATTAGTAGTATCGGAAGTTCTTGATAGATCTCTTTGAGATTCATTATTTTGTTCATGTTTTAAAGAATCAAAATTATCAAAAGATATGAACCCTGATTCATCATAAATTGCATGTTCTAATTCTTTATCATCTTCCATTTCTTTTTTAAATCTACGTTGTAAACGTACCCAAAAGATTAATGAAATAATTATACCAACACCAATTGGAATACCAACGGCACAACCAACTGCTACTTGTGTACGTCCCATTTAAAATAGTTAAAACGAATGAAGGAATGAACGTTTCTTAATTCCTCTTTTTATACAGATTTGCAATGGAAGAGTAGAAAGGATTCAATACAATTACTCCTTAATTCTACCAAAAGATATAGATATATTTACGTTAAACAAGATAAGTAATACAATTAGAATAGAAACCTTTAAAGTTGGTAACTTCGAAGATGAGATTAAACCTTCCTTTGTTGAAAATTTCATTTTTCTTTTTTTTCTCTTTTCTTTCTGGGGAAAATTCTAAAATCAAAGAAAAAACGTTCTCGCCCCATCTGAAAGTTTTTTTTTGTTGTGATATTTCCCAGTCAGGCCACTGTTAAATTTGTATTTCGGGTAATAAAAATAAATAAACAATATAAAATATATATATATATATAGAGAGAGAGAGAGAGAGACGTTTCGTACAATATGATGGAACTACCCCTCCTCCAAAAATATAAATTAAATTAAATTGAATTAAACAAAATTAAAATAGTTTATATATTGGTTTGCTAGTTATTAAATAAAATGGTTTAAATATATATATATATTCACAACATGGCAAACCGTTCATTGAATGAAATTAAATACAACAAGAAATGACAAAAAAATTGCCTCTTTATATATAAAATATATATACCACTCCAACTTAGCCGCCCAACTATATGGTAACTGCAAACAGTTAGTATTCTTCTCCATTAAAAGAAGTTTTTCTCCAATTTATTTAGATTGTTGTGTGTATTAGTGGCAGTGTATAGTTCGGCGTTAGTGTGTGGAATTGATGGGCGCGGCTTTAAAATGGAGAAGAAAGAACAAGAAATTGGAGATGGGGGGAAAAGTTCGGCGGTTAGTTCGGAGTTCCGATAAGTAAAGAATATACATATAAAACTTCAGCTATATAAAGGGGATCCCAATACCATGAAATATATATAAACATTTTGTTCTGAAAATTCTTGAATAGATGTATATTACAATGGAATAATCATTTAAGTATAGAGTAACAAACAACTATGTCACAAAGATTACAAGATATTAAGAATCATATTTCACCAGATGGTGTAACAAAACAAAATCATCTAAGTATTTTAAAAGAATATAAAAATCCTGATGATATTGTAATTATTGCAGCAAATAGATCTGCAATAACTAAAGGTTTTAAAGGTGGATTTAATGATTTAAATACAGATTATTTATTAGTTTCATTTTTAAAAAAATTTATTGAAGTTTGGCCAGAAAATTTACAAAAAAATTTAAATTTAATTGAAGATATTACTTGTGGTAATGTTTTAAATGTTGGTGCAGGTGCAACTGAACATAGAGCTGCCATGTTAGCAGCTGGATTCCCATATGAAACTTCATTTAATGCAATTAATAGACAATGTTCTTCAGGTTTAACTGCAGTAAATGATATTGCAAATAAAATATCATCAGGACAAATTGATATTGGTCTTGCCCTGGGGATTGAATCAATGTCAAAAAATTATAAAAATATTAATCCATTAGGTTCAATCTCTGAAGAATTATTAACTGATAAAAATGCAAAAAAATGTTTAATCCCAATGGGTTTAACTAATGAATTAATTGCTAAAAATTTTAACATTAATAGAGAACAACAAGATTCTTTTGCAACAAAATCGAATGAAAAGGCAATTAATGCAATTAAGCAAAATTTATTCAAAGATGAAATTTTACCAATTTTAACACCTTCTGGTAAAATTATTGATACTGATGAAGGTCCACGTGAAAATGTTACAGTAGAATCACTAGCAAAATTAAATCCAGCTTTTATTAAAGATCCTAAGAAAAATGGTACAACAACAGCCGGAAATTCATCACAAATTTCTGATGGTGTTGCAGGTGTCTTATTAGCACGTAGATCTGTAGCAGAATCTCTTGGTTTACCGATAATGGCACGTTATTTAGCATTTCAAGTTATTGGTGTACCACCAGAAATTATGGGAGTTGGACCAGCTTTTGTTATTCCAAAATTATTAAATAAATTGCAATTATCAATTAATGATATTGACATTTTTGAAATTAATGAAGCATTTGCTGCACAATGTTTATATTGTGCAAATAAATTAAAAATTGATCCAGAAAAGATCAATCCAAGAGGTGGTGCTATTGCATTAGGTCATCCTTTAGGTTGTACAGGTGCAAGACAGGTTGCCACTTTAATGAGAGAATTACAAACTGGACAAATTGGAATAGTTTCAATGTGTATTGGTACAGGGATGGGTGCTGCAGCTGCATTCCTAAAGGAATGAACCATCCATTCATTCACATATATATATGTATGCGTAGGTATATGTATATATAATATACACTCCCGTTTTTTATTGTCTAATCCTTCTAATATCTATTCCCTTTAATATTTCATTTTATGTCTTTTGGCTAAGCCTCTCAAATATTTTCCTTTCCCTTAGAATCTGCCAATTTGAAAATTTTTTTTTTCCTGCTTTTGCCAAGACTTTTTCTTTCTCCTTCAATTTGACTGATTTGCCCCCACGAAAAATAAATGCAAGTTGTTCCGATGAATAAAATACAAACAGGATATAGACTGTAGAAGTTGAGGTATTGAAACTCAGAACCAGGTGCAGTAAAAGGATATGGTTGCTGGAAGGGGCTGTGGTTCATTCTACACAATTTTCTGATGTTTTATTTGGTGTGTCTTATTTTTTTCACTTTAATTTACTTAAGGTGCAATGAAATGTCAAAAAGGATAACATTTTACTGAATATTCGTATTATATAAACAGAATTCTAAATAAGATAAAGAAATAACAATTGTATTTTTCTTTCTTGGAGTTGTAGGTTATATCATTTTACGTGAAATTAATTTATTTTATTTTTTGTAATAACAATAAACCCCCCACAATAAAATAAGAAAATGAAGTTGACTACATTGACTGCAGTCACTTTATCTACAGCTGCTTTTGTATTGGGACAAAATGAACAACTTGATAATGAAATTGACTTACCAAAAGATCAAGAACTAATGGAAGGTCATATTGAACCTCCATTAAAGAAACATAAATTTGGAAAAAAATATCAATCAGATGATGAATCCGATAGTGACTCTGCAAGTGACTCTGATAGTGGCTCTGATAGTGATAGTGATAGTGATTCTGACGATGATGGTGAACATCCACCTCATCATAGACCACCTCCACATCATCGTCCTCCACATCATCGTCCTCCTCATCACCGTCCTCCTCATCATAAACCAGAGAAACCACCAATTGATGAGGATGAGGATGAAGAGAAGCAAGTTGAACATCGTGGTAAGCACTACAAGTCTAAACATCATGATGATGAAGATCGTGAAGAACATGATGATGAAGATCGTCAAGGTAAGCACTACAAGTCCAAGCACCATGGTGATGAGAAGGATGTAGAAGAACATGATGATGAACAACGTCACGGTAAGCACTACAAGTCTAAACATCGTGGTGATGAAGATGGTGAAGAACATGATGATGAAGATCGTCAAGGTAAGCACTACAAGCCTAAACATCATGGTGATGAGAAGGATGTAGAAGAACACAGTAACTCTGATTCTAAGCATCATTCAGAAAAGAAATCCAAGAATGATAATAATGAAGATGATCATGATTGTGAAGGCCGTCGCAGTCATGACAAGAAGAAACATCATGGTAAGAAATCTCAAAGAGAATCAGATAAAGAAAAGAAATCATCTCGTCGTAAACAAAAATCTGACAAAGACCAAGAAGTCTTTGAAGAAAAACCAAATTTAGGTAAAGATCTTCTTGAAGATAAAGAAAATTTTGCCTCAATTTACTTTGACGTTATGCAATCTTTATTTGGTAAGAAGAATGTTGAACATTCTAAACGTCATGTCCTAAATGATGACTACACTAATGGTGCCAACTCAATGATGAACCCAAATAAATATGTAGTTGGTGGTGTTGCCGCTTCTGTTGCTGCAATGATGCTTCTTTAAATGCACACGATTATTCTACTGTTTTTTTAAGATAATTTTGATGATCTGATATAGGATCATCACTAATTAAAAAAAAACATTTCTTTTAATATATATCCTTTTTTCAATTTAATCTTTTTTCTCTTTTAACTATTATTCACTCTTAAACAAAAAAAAACAAAAAAATAACTTCTCTTTTATTATTTTTTTTTTGAATGGGAATATTAAGGTACCTATATATATTAAATTTGAAAATTATTTTTATAGGATCTTATTCAAATTTTTGTGTATAATGGCACTAATTTTATTCTTCTTCTTTTTTTATATATATTTTTGATTTGTTAGTTTTGAATCCATTTCTAGAGTTACGTTAAGTTTGGTAATATCAAAAGAGCAACTGTCCAGATAAATACGTATATATATTTATATTTATATTTTAATTATTTTTATAAAAATGTGTAATAGGAGATGAATGTGGTAAAAAATAAGTATCATAAACATTCATAAAATTGGTGAAAAAGAGTTTGTTTGTTTTTTTGAAAGAAAATGTAATTCTTTAAAACATAACGTTTACATTAATCTTTCTTCAAATCTTAATTCATCATTTGCTGGAAGACCAATTAATAATCTAAATAAATTTTCTAAAGCTTGTCTTTGTCTATTTAAAGAATTAATTGGTTTAAAACCTTTTCTAGTTAATGGAGCCTTTAACCAATAACTTAAGAAAGCTAGTACAGGATAAACGTTATCATAAGTTTCAGTATTATCTTCAATACCATTTTCATCAATTTTCTTATATGATAATCTTGAAAAAAATTCGGTCATAATAACTAAATCAATAATTAATGGAGTAGCCAGTAAAGAATCTTCACAAACGTTATGAACAGAAATTCTGTTATGACCACCTAACATTAATTCAGAATAATATTCATCCATTGCAACCTTGGAGTCACCAACAGCTTTCATGTATTTAATAACAATACAATGATCAACTGGTTTACCACCTTCAACGATAGCATCTTTTGGATATAAGATATCATTAGATTCAATACAATCATCAATGACGGAACTCTTTGAGATTTCCTTTGATCTAAATTGTTTATGAGATGATAAATTTAAACCATCATTATTACCTAAATGATTATAAGAAGCAATTGATAATGGTTTAATACCAGCGTCAACTAAATATTGAGTTAAAACAGATTTTAATTTGGTTTGACCAGATTTAAAATCATCACCTGCAATTAAAGAATCATTAGCTTCAGCTAATTCGATAAGACCTGGAACAAAAGTATTTTGTGGCGAACCATTAATATAAGGAGTATGTTCCAAAATAGCAGCAGTAGCAAAAATTGTTGAAGGAGCAATTTCTTCATGATTTTCTTTAATTGCATTTAGAATATTTTCCTTTGTATCATTAATACCTTCAATAATTGGAACACATCTTTCAGTATTAGCAGTCCATAAGACAATAACATTATCTAATTTATTATCGTTTTTAAATTTTCTAATATCAGCTCTAATCATTTCAACATCATTCCATTTATTTTTAATATTAAATTCTTTTTTACCAGTTTGATGATCAGATGGAATTTCATTTAAACAATTATTTGCTCTATCATATTGATTCATTGCAATAAAATCAGGATAATAAATTGATTTTAATGGAACATAATCTTTCATATAAGATTTTAATTTTGATTGTAAATCATATTCAAGAACTTGAGATCTTTCGATACATTCAGCTAAATTTGCTGAATTAATATCCCAACCTGTTACAATTAAATCATTTGGATTAACTAAAGGTAAAATTGAATTAAATGGTACGAAAATATCATTACCTTTATTATCGATACCTAATTTAATTGTTGAAGATTGAGTCATTGAACCTAAATAATTTGGTTGTTGTAAACCTTCTTTATTATTAAAAGAAATATTATGTTTATTTGCTAAAATTGATGATAAAAATGTTGAACCATTATTACCACCAAAACCAACTAACATAATACCTGTCTTTGGTACATCTAAATTTAATTTAAATTTATAATTTTGTTCAATTGGTTTGATTGAAATTTTTGAAGTTTCGGCATCTTTTGTAACAATAGTATTCTTATAAGTATAATTTGAAGTTAATACATTATTTGAAATTGAACAAAATTCAGGATTGAATGGTATATTACATTCATTAGATTGAGCGGCAGTCATTATATACTAAAAACAGGGAAGGCAGAGAGTGAAGATAATTGTTATTGTTTCTTTGGTTGAACAGATAGAAACTTTAACACTTGATAATTTGTTCTGTTTTTTTATAAAAAAAAAAAATAAATACAAAGATTTAAATAAAATACTTATTAATAAAAGGGGAGGGAATAATAAAAGTAAGAAATAATTATCAAATTATCGATAATTACTTTACTTTATATATGAAAATATTGTTTTTTAAAAATTACTTGGTGACGTAAATAAAACAAGGTTTAAAAGGTCTAGATTGTATTCTCATTTGTTGTGCTAATCAACTTTTGTATTTTTGGGATTAATTATAATTTCACATGCACAATTTTCCCATATTAAAATTCACATTCTATCATGAGAAATTGCAATTTCAACAATTTTACTTGTAATGAATTAACGAGGCAAAATTTAATTTATTTTAAAATTGTTTGGTGAATTATATACACACACACACAGATACCATTAATCAGTGTGACACTAGACCGGTGATTGAACTGTAAACTCCGACAATACACAGATTGCCACACTGTCTGGGTGTGTCAATTTGTTTTTCTCCACACATGCGCGCGCTGGCACCGCCGAACATTAGATTAAAAGATGCACCGAAAATCTACTTTAATGCATGTGAAGAAGTATAGAAAGTTAATCATTTATAAAATTTCACATGTTAAAATGTGGAGATGATTAAGCCCTGTTTCACTATATTAACTATTTAGAATATTACAAATTTAACTTCACATGGGATGGATTATAGAGAGGGAAGACGTGGGGGAGTGGGAGGGTATAGTATGGGTGTATATTTGAACTACTTATTGCTAACAATTAATTATTTTGAGAGAGCTTTTTTCTATTGTTTGAAGGAGAGAGGATTCGTTTAATACAATAAACTCACAATACGCTTTATCCATGTGAAAAGGTTGAGTATATTTTTTATATTCATTGTGTCTAATATAGGGTATTTCTAAAATTACGCTTTCTTATTTTTCTTGTGAACAAAAGATCAAATTTTATACAGTCTTGTAAAAGATAAAAAAACTCACAGTAACTGTACTTCCATAGCTTTATTGTCTAATAATAACAAAAAAAAAAATATAAATAATTTATAATTGGAAATTACTTAAACGAGTGTGACCTCAGCTCTCGACTCAAAAAAAACAAAAAGAAATGGACGCGACCGGAATTGAACCGATGACCTCTTCCTTGCAAGGGAAGCGCGCTACCAACTGCGCCACGTGCCCAGAACTGATAATCTAGAAAATTATTCTATAATATATTTAAATTATAATATCCGGGTAACACCTTCATTAAAAATCATCATTAATGAATGTATACATGATAAAATTATTAGTAGATGATGTTATATTGTGAACTAAACAGTATTATGTTATAAAAAAGTTAAGATATGCTTACAAAATTGTCAGAAGCTAAGGGTAACTTATAGTGACACTTAGTCCAAAAATATTGTAAAGAGATAATTTGCAATATCGGATTTAAACCAGCATTTGTAAAAGACCAGCAACAAAACATAAAAAGTAAAAAGACCAGCCATCTATTCAGGTGAAGTGTTCAAAAGAATTATGGCATATATAAAGGCCATCATTGTAAAATAATA
>JAJLXS010000028.1:0-131577 GCA_030571355.1 Maudiozyma serrabonitensis | reverse complement strand
CAAACATTTGAGAGTACGCCCGAAAAAACTTTTGGGGGCAGCCCCAGCTCATCCTGGGGGGTCCATTTGCCGGAAATTTTTGAACTTAACCCGATGTTTCTAAATTTTTTTAATTTTTACCCTATTCATTTCTTGCTTTTCATCTGATACGAACTAGGGGCGCGAAAAATAGTGGGTACCCAAAACCGCATGCCTGAAAAGCTTTGGAGTCACGTGCAGGAATTTTTTATTTTTTTTTGCGACGCGTAAAAGTTTCGTGAATTCTTCCATTTCAAAATAAATTTTTCATAGGAAATGCTCAATCTAAACAGTAATAAATATTAGCAAGTGATTACAACATGGAATAAAGGGTGTTACTTAAAAACCAAAGTAAAGTAATAAATTGTTCGAAATTGTTGTTTTATTAGCTTGTTGGGATAGGTATTCGATTGATCTCTAGTGGATAAAAAAGAATAACAAGATACATAGTAAACCAAGTAATTAATATAAAAATAAAAAATGTCTATTGTGTCGTTATTGGGTATTAAAGTATTAAATAATCCTGCTAAATTCTCGGATTCATACGAATTTGAAATCACATTTGAATGTTTGGAACCATTGAAGAATGATTTAGAATGGAAATTAACTTATGTGGGTTCATCTCGTTCTTTAGAACATGATCAAGAATTAGATTCTATTCTTGTAGGGCCTGTACCAGTTGGAGTAAATAAATTTATCTTTTCTGCAGATCCACCTTCTGCAGAATTGATTCCTGCTAGTGAATTAGTAAGTGTCACTGTGATACTTCTGAGTTGTTCGTATGATGGTAGAGAATTTGTTAGAGTTGGATATTATGTGAATAATGAATATGATTCTGAAGAATTACGAGAAAATCCACCAGCAAAAGTTCAAGTTGATCATATTGTAAGAAATATCTTAGCAGAGAAACCTAGGGTTACGAGGTTTAATATCGTTTGGGATAACGAAAATGAAGGTGATTTTTATCCACCAGAACAACCTGAAGCAGAAGAAGATGAGGATGAGGAGGAGGAAGATGAGGAGGATGAGGAAGATGACGATGATGACGAAGAAGATGATCAAGAGGAAGATAATGACAGAGAGCAAGCAGATGATGAGGATGCCGCTCTTGAAGATAATGAAAATGAAAATTCAACTTCGGCTGCAGATAATCAAGACGAAGATGAAGGTGATGAGGGGGAAGATATAGGAAATAGTGATGAGGAAGATGAGGATGAAGAGGATGAAGAAGAAGATAATCCAAAGAAAAAACGTAAAACTGATGAATCTTCTACCGTTACTACTAATAAAGAAGTGGAAGAAACTCCAAGTACTCCAAAAGATAATGAGGCCTAATATATATGAATATAGTATATATATTATACTTTACTTATAATGAATAACAAACCTTTAATTATCTTTCGAACAGTTTATGTAAATATATTATTTAGCAACTGTTTGTTTTGATGTTGATTAATGTGGGGTTGTCTGTCATTTTTTTGGCGAAATTGTAAATAACTATGCCACTTTTAATCGTACTAAACATAAATTATCTCAACCCAGTTGAGATCTTTTCAAAATAATACAAAACGGAATTGTTAAATAGTTGTTGAACCAATTTGCAATTATTAGAAAATGAATTTTGGTAATATAGTATGTATAATTTGTTTTGAGAATATCAATCGGAAATTAAATGCTAAATGTGGTCCTAAGAGTTGTATGAGTTACAAGAACAAAACTTAAAATTAAATTATAGAAATAGGTATTACAATTTCCTCACAGCACGTATTTTGACAACTCTTGTTACAATAGACTCACATCAAACAAGAAATAACTTAAAACTAAGTAATAAACTACGTCAAGGAAATTCAAGTGATTGCTACAAGAGTGATACCATTAATTGGCCCCATAATCCTCAACCGTTTTCTTAATCCCCGTTAATCGGGAATGCTATTTTTTAAGAGATAAACATGAACGCAACAATAAAAAACAGACAAAATATGAATTTGACACACAAATTTTAATATTTAACTAAGTTAAAGAGAAATATTATTATCGAAAATTTCAATAAAATATCCGTGATAGTTTAATGGTCAGAATGGGCGCTTGTCGCGTGCCAGATCGGGGTTCAATTCCCCGTCGCGGAGATTCTTTTTATAAATTTTGAACTTACTTATTACCCGGCTTTCAATTTTTTTGTTAAATTTGTAATAGTTAGAACGTGGGAAAGGTTTTAAAGGCTTTGTTTTGATTATATGATCACTAATATTTCATACTTAACTGTAAACTGACTAAATTTTGTGTTACCTCTGTTTTTTATCTTTCTGTTTATTTTATGTCTTTTCTTTTAATTTTATCATATGGTTTTCAATTGTTCGCATTGTCATTGGATGGTCATCGCGTAATGAACATTGCGCTTAAGGGTGGCACTTTAAATATAAACCATTATATAATGAATTCAACTAACGATTAAGTTTCGACATGTGTAATTTCGTCACAATATTCGGTAGGTTATTAGGGTAAATGTATATGGCACAAGCCTACTAAAATAAAACACGCTGTCATCAATTTTGTTAATTCGATAGCTGATCCTCAAGAAAACACTCCCACTTACCATAACATTGCATAGTTGATCTGGTTAGCTTAATACATAAGAGTCAGTAATTTAATAACAGGCTTCGTAAAAAAGATGTCAAATAATGACACATTTTCCAACATAAAAAAGACTTTAACTGTTACTGCGTCGTCGTTATTAAACTCGCATAATGTATCGGACGCAATACTTTCATCCAATGGACCATATGAGACACTTCTTAAGAATACATTAGCAAATGATACTTTTAACGGGAAGTCGTTATCCAAACTAAAGGGTAAAAAATTAAAGTTTCATAGTAGAGAGAATGAAACATTTCAAGATATGTATTCAGCAAGAAATGGTGAAAAATATTTCAATAATGATTATACAGATAAAAGAAATACTTTTCGAATATTGAGCTACATTAATGATGATCTTCTTCACGACATTGACCAAGTTCCTTCCAGTTCTTCTAGTCATAATATGTTGCTTCTCAATACACCTAATAAAAAAAGTCCGAATCTTGGTTTGAACAATACAGATAAACCCTCATTATTTGAAGGTTTTAAAGTGACTGTAAACACTAATGTCCCGCCTCACAAAGATATCAACACTGGTAATACAATGTCTGATCCAAAGCTTTTGGGAGGAAAGGATGATAGTAACAGCTTAACATCCATGACATCAGAACAAAATTCGTTCCCAAGTCTAATTGACATAAAGAGTTCTACTTCTTTGACATTTCTCACTAAATCTTTTAATAACTTACTAAAGAACGTGGAAAATTTGGAGATTAAGAAGCAGCTTTCTGCTTCTGAGGTTAATGAATTGGATTCCCAGATAGAACACCTAAAGGTGAGAAGAGAACTGATGTTTAACAGGATAGTCAGTCTGGAAGAGAATCAGTTTCTTACGGAAAATAAACTTAGTTTATTAAAAGATAGAATCGAGGCGATAAAAGGATCAGGAAATTTTGTTGACTCTGTTAAAGATACTCATGTAGAGTGTGCTTTATCTGAAGATGCAAATCCAGAGGCCAAAGCTGTCCAACTCAGAAGAAACAGATTACGAGCCAAATTAGGGACTACGTTCGAGGAGTCTGGCATTGAAAAAAATCAAACCTACGTCGAAGATACGTCGGTTCTAGACGATAAGAATCTTACAAAGGAACGTGGCCTAACGCCACTGCAGGCTTTTTTCCAACCAAAAAATATGAAGTTCAGAAAAACCCAACCTACACTACAGCAATACTACCCGATAGGCACTAAAATTCATACTCTTCAAAAATGTCATGAAAGTAGTATAAATTGTCTTGATTTTGATGTTCCTTTCGGAGTATTATGTTCGACTGGACATGATAACTTTACAATTAAGATATGGGATCTCTCTAGATACAATGAAATGGGAAGATTGGAGGGACATACAGACCTAATTAGCTGTATGGAAATGAATTCTAAATATAATATGTTGATAACTGGTAGTAAGGATTCGACATTGAAGCTATGGGATATAGATGCAGCTACTCAAACTTACATTACACGTGATAAAAACGATCCTGACCCCTTGGATTTAACCAATACATCTTGTTGTGTACATACATTTGAGGCGCATGTTGACGAGGTTACCTGTTTGTCTATAAACTCTAATACTTTGGTAACTGGATCCCAAGATAGGACTGTACGAGTTTGGGATCTAATGACAGGTAATTGTGTTCAGACTTTGGATATGAATTTCTCTACAATTCCTCTACAGTCTTCATCGACACCGGGTATAGAAATAGGTAGTGGTTCCTCGAATATTGAATCTATTACTAGTGTTCCTGTCACCGGTGCTTTGCAGGCTTTCGATGTTGCACTGGCCACGGGTACAGTAGATGGATTGGTTAGATTATGGGATTTAAGATCAGGAGAAGTTGTTAGAACATTAAAGGGACATTCTAATGCCATTACATGCCTAAAATTTGATGCGACAAACATCATAACCGGGTCAGTAGATAAAAGTGTTAAAACATGGGATTTAAGGACCGGTGGAATGGTAGATTCATTCACATTTGGTTCATCCATAAGGTCTTTAGATTTTGATAAAAGCAAGATTATTGTTGCAACGGAAGAGAACACTGTAAAAGTTTTTGATAGAAAAGAACAAAAACATTGGTGTTGTGATGATCCCAACGATGAGTTGTCCTTGGTCGAAAGTTTAAAGTACAAGGACGGGTATTTAGTTGAAGGAAGAAATAGTGGTAATGTTAACGTATGGGCTTTGTGACCCATATATATTCACATAGATTTATCTCTATTTTAAGTTTTAATATTCCAAATACATATTTAAGGGTTTGTAATGTAAATATATATATATAGACCTTAAAGTTTTTGATATTCTATTATTAAATGTATTATTCCTAAAAAGTGAAGATTATAATATTGTGAATATGTATATGGTTATGCAATGGTTTGTCCGAACTCGGTACAGTTAACCATTAGTTTTACATAATTAAATAATGTGAAAAATATAAATATGTCCTCTATTTTTTCAATGCTACTGGTTTAATTGTTTCTTAAGATCCCTGTATTTTTTATCTAATTCAAGAATATGTTTCTTGTATAGTTCTGTCACTAATTCAAGCTCGTTGATTTTAGTTTTGAGTCTTATTATCTCTTCTTTGTTTTTTAAAACTACACTTAGTTGTGAATCCTCCTCCTCGAGGGGGTGCAAATCTTCTGATTTTTCATGGTCATTTTCTAGGCTTATTAGTTCACTTTTTATTAAGATCTTGTCAATATCCTTATTCTGTGAAGGTTTATTTGCGCTTTCGGATGATTCATTAGTTCCTGGTATAGAAGCACTTCGTGTATTTCCACTTTCACCGGATCTTATCGGGTAAATTTTATATTGTTCATTGAGTGAAGTAACTTCTGAATTCTGGTCAGAGTGTTTATGCAAAGATGGTTCATAATATGAGTCCAACTTAAAGGTATCTTTCAAGGTATTTAAAGATAATGAACCACTCACGTTAGACGCTATAAGAGGGGAAGCTGTTGAACAAAATTGAGGAGTAAACACAATAGGGGTTGTTGATTCAGTGACGTTTTGATTGAGTGAATTGTGATCTGTCGAAGATGACGATAATGGTACAGGAACAAATGGGTGTGCTCTATGAACAGGTGGCGATCTAAGCTTATCTGTTAAATTATTCTTATTTATTTGGTTTTTCTCAATGTCACTTAGTAATGACGAAACCCCAGGCAAATGTGCTGTTACTTTATTTTGCGTCGAACCAACTGATTTAGTAAAATTGCAATCGTTATTTATTATTGGTCTTGGCTTTGGGGTAATCTTCTTGTCTATATTATCCTTCTGATCAAAGTTAGTTTTTCCAGCAGGTAAAATACTCTCGGGTATGCTTCTATCGTCAGTTTTGAGCTTTTTATAGTTTGCATAAGTCGTGTGATTAATCTTATTTTTCCTTTTCTTCTCACCTGATTTCGTTAATTTTTTGGACTCCACCTTCGTTAAACCTGAACCATCAGATTGTTCATGTCCTAAATTTCCTTTTCTATTCCTTGATTTAATGGTATCTGTTTTCAGGCTGATGGGCCTGGCTCTACCGTGAAGTTTCAGAAATAGTCCGCAAGCATTACATAAAACAGCCCCATTTTCATCACGACGCCAGAGGGGTGTTGTTGATGTTAAACAGTTCTTACAGATTGAAGTTGTACTAACCTGGTGTGATTTTTCAGCAGAGCTGAGATTACGAAAAAGTAGCTGCGAACCTACAGGTTTCAGTTTATTTTCTGTTGATAGGTTGGCTGTTTGATTTCCTTGTGCCGTTCGTTGTATGTCTGGATCCTCTGCTCCCATTCTTTTAAAGATTGGACTTTTAGCACTGTAAACAAATTTCGTTTGTTCGTTTTGCCCCATGATGTTGTCTGTTTTTATACAACTTTAAAACGTTAATATTGAAGTGTGCGATATATACTATTAACTATCCGCACAGTATTCTCATATGTTACTTTTTATTGTGACGTTGTTACTTTATTTGGTACTTTCTTAGGTAACCAGAATTGTACCTGCAGTGTTAGTTTACCAATAGACTTCTAAAACGTTACCGAAAGTTTTTTTTCTTCTTAGTAATTCTTGTAGTCTTAATTTGTTTATATTTTCAGTGTCATCGAAATTCGCAGTTTCAGTATTAACATTTTCACTACTCTTGAAAAAAAATAATCGGAATCTACAGGATTCATCACTAACTACGTGGAATTGACACATTCCAACATCATGGAAAGAAAGACAATGAATACAGCAGGTAGATGACAATCGTCAATATATTGACTAATTAATAATCCTCTAATTAATATAATTGTATTATAGTACATAAATGTTTATATGATGAAATTATCTAATGCATTTTTTATTAATCTAGGTATCTATCGAAAGGTTCACCCAGCACGTTTTCAACCACCTTGACAAGACCAGTTCTAACTTCATCTTCAATTTCTTCATCATCGTCCTCAAGTAATTCGGCAATAGTTGGGACTAATTGTGGTAACAGTACTAACCAACTTTCACCGACCTTGGAGTAAATCAATTTGATAGATTTAGCAGCCCATAGCTTCTCTTGGGATGTACAGGTAGCCTTCATGTGGTTAATCAATAATTTATTCATAATTTGGTTATGTTCATCAACACCGTTGTTTGTGGCTGCTAATGAACCAATAGCCTTCACCAGATAACGGCCCAGGACTCTATCGACTACGCCTAACTGGTTAATTAGTGGCTCACTGATTAACTCAAATCTTGATGTAGCCTTCCAATATTCATCTTTATCATACTTAAACGATGATGTTAGCGAAATAAACAGCAAACGTTGAAGACTGATATCTTTCAATTCCTTGGAGATATATTTTAGCAGAAGGTCGTTAACTGGTTCCAAGATATATGTGAAATAGTTAGTAATGATACCCTTTAAGTTCTCTTGCAACTTTGTGAAAAATTTAAAGAATGCAATATATCTTTCTACGTCAGACATTTTAGTGTTAGCTACACCCTCACCATCAAATGCCCATCTAACTACAACTGCAAATAATGGTCTGAAAACCTTATCATTCATCTTTAAAACGTATGAGTTAGCAATTTGGTATACAGAGGCTTCAATACGACTAATAGTGTTGTTATCGAATGCACTAGTTGATCTATACTCAAATAAGGAAAGAAGCAATTTGAAAAATGTTGGTGATTGGAAAGTAGCAGTCTTTTTGTCAGCTGCTTCGACAGTAGCTTCTAACGCACTCATGTATAAGGAAATTGTGACAGAGTCATCTAGTGTTGATACTTCAGTTATCCAAGATTTGTATAAAACCTTCAAAACTTCCTTCAAATCAATATTGGAAATGATCAGATCTATTGCTGATAATCTAACAGTTGTCTCTATTTCATCAGCAAAGAATATTATATGCAAAATATCAAATAGGTTAGACAAAACAAAACTTGGCATGCTCTTCACCATGGTTGCAAATAATAACATAATAGATAATTGCAGTTGAGATCTTAAGAACGTTTCCTTGTTGATCTCAGTTTTCTTGAACAACTCGATAGAAGGTTTAACAATTCTTGGATAATATGCTATTGTCTTAATTCCAAGAACCTGAATACTATTTGTTATAACAGAGAGAGAGGAAATAATAAGTTCTACCTTGTCCTGTGAAAGATTCTTCGTACATTCGTCTAGTGCCTTATTAATGATTGGTTGGCCAATATTTGAACCAAATTTGTTGATTAGCAACGCAATTGTGTTCAGCATAACTTGACTAACAAGGGTTGTCTCAGTACCAGTGGATACTTGCTCTAGTAAATACGCTATTACTTTTTCTGCGGTTGAGGCAATATCTACAGGTTCTAAATCAAACTTAGTTCCAATAACCAATGTAATATGATATCTAATATCATTGTTCTTGCTACTTAACAGTGGTTTAATTGTTTCGATAAAATCTTCGATAGGTAAGACAGACAGCATATTTTGCAGCAAACTAAATAGGGTTGCCTTTAACTCATCGTAGTGTTCGTTCGATTGTTTAGTATCAGAATCAGAATCACTGGAAGTAGAACTATTCTTGTTAAAGGTATTGATATCGTTAATAAATAGTAATATATCTCTTATGATATTGCTAAACTCTGACTTTATATCGATAATTTCCTTAGCATCGTTGTTAGCATCAATTAGTGATGAATATACTCTGACTCTAAAGCTTCCATTTGCAGTGTAATAATCTGCATTGTCGTCTTGGATAGTCTTGTTGACGAAATCAAAGGAGTTCTTGACAAACAACGATAGTTCATTACTTGGCAAGTTCAAAATACCATTTGAAAACAATGTTTGAGATTCTAGTTCCTGTCTCTTGTCCTCATTCATTGATGCACTCACCAGTGTTTCGATAATGTTAAAGAAACTGGAAATCCCTGTTAGTTGTTCCAGGACATTAAATTTCCCCAGGAAAGCTTTAGCAAATTCAACAACAGTTTTTGCATCCCCCAATTTAAACTCGTTAAGGTGAGTAGAATACTGTTGAGCAATTAGGAAAAAGAATGGACCTAATGATCTGGATGAACCCAAAGTCTTGACAAGAGTTGAGTACAATTTGATTCTTCTATGTTTAGGAACATGTTGAAGAGCTGTGGTGAAGCTCATCAATAAGAATTCAATTTCGTCTTGTAGATTTTCAGTACTATTATCTAACAATGCAGGTACAACAGTGGAAATTGTTTTTTCAACAACTTGAGTTGTAAAACCATCATCTTGACGGATACTATGCGCACCCATGAAGGTGAAAATTGGCATGACAGAATGTAGAATAGTTTCAGGACTTAATGACGCCAGTGCACTGATTACAAGTAGGAGCTTGTTCTGCAGTTGAGGGGAAGCTGTATTTCTAATACCAGATACAACAATATCTGCTCTAACATTTTGCAAACCAGATACGCCGTTACCCTTCATAGAAGCAATGGTGTTCAAAATGCACGAAGCAATAGTTTCTTGTGCGTATAGAACTGGAAGATGACCATCTTGGTCAAGTGTCTCAAGATCAGATAACAGAGATAATAGTGTAGATAATAGATCAGCGGACCCCTGAACATTTTGTTTGTCTAGGGCCTCCAATACTACAGTTAATTTTTTCATGTGATTTTCTGCCAAAATAGAAATTTCCTCCTTCTGAAGGGCGGATTTATTTGATGAACTTCTTCTTCTTCTTTTTGAAAAGCCAGCAACTTCTGTATCACTGTTAATTTTATTTTGAGATAAGATAGTATTAATTAAATCAGCATTCAGAGGTAATGCTTGAATAGTTCCGATCGTATCGTAACTCTGATCAGGTTCGATTGTGGTCTCGATAATGCTTTGTAGAATTTGTAATTGGAAAGAAGTTTTTAGAGTGCCAAATATTTTAATTAATCTTTCGGCCATTAGTTCAGACAATTGCTCATATTCAGATTTCAAAGCATCTATAATGAAACTTATCATATTCTGATTCTTCTCCTTTTCAGAAATCAAATCAATAATCCTTCTTTCAAAATCCTTAAAGTTGCATTTATTGGCCTTACATCTAATTTCCCATGATTGTCTATTGGACAGATACTCTTTCAAAAACGGCTCGAAGACTGAGGAGTAGGCACTAGTGGATGCTGAATATTTCTTCAAATTATCCAAAAGAATGATTTTAGCTTGTGGCAATGGGAAGTATAGGGCTTGATCAGCCCAAAATAGTAAGTAAATCTTATCATTCTTCTTAGGAATGAAAACATTTGATAAATCCCTGTTTTCAACAATATACTCATCTAAAAATCTATTTAACCAAGTTTCACTATCTTTTGGGGACAGCATTGGAACTTTAATGTCTTTACCATAGATGTCATTAGCCATGAAGTAATGCTTTGAAGATGGTCTCTTTGAGATTTGAGTAAGAACTTTCTTTGCTGTGATCCTTATATTTCTTGAAGAGTCATTCAAAGAACAGATCAGACAAGGAACAATTGAGAACACATTAGATTCCTTATCTATGCTATGCAAGTATTTAGAAATGTTGGACAAAGCAATCAATCTTAGAGCAACTGGTGCAGCTGGAGAAATTGAAATTCTTGCTAAAAATGTTATCCTGGCCTCGAGAGTAGTGAAAAACGATGAAAGGAATAGACCAGGTTGATAGTTTTTACCAACCGCTTCAACAAATAGAGATAATTGTTTAGAAAATGTTTCATCATTTTCAGCTAACAAAGAAAAGTCCCCAGTGGTAATATGTTGTGCATTTTTATCCAAAAACTCTTTGAAAGATGGGATTTTGCTCTTTTCTCCAACAACTTTTTGGGCTTCGATTTTTGTAACAATATCAGTCGTTTCATTTTGAGTGGAAAATAAAGACGTTGTTAGTCTGATTTCAAAGATTTCAGGTGCAATATTTAGGGACTTCAGGCAACTGATAACTAACTTTTCGTTATGTTTAACAAAATATTCAAATAGTTCAATAAGTTGTGATTTATCATCAATAATTTCGGACAGGTTGATAAGATCCATGATAATCATTCTAACCTCATATTTTTCAAGTTTAACTTTCTCTAAAATAGCAACAATATTTGACAATTTTAATTGATCATATCTAGTGATAGCTCTAGCATATGTTGTAATGAATTTATCGCAAGAAGGAACACTATCGGTGGATAAAGTCTTGGCAATGTATTCAATATTATATCTGGAATCAAAGAGTGTGTACAATTTATTTGGTAAATGATCAATATTACCTTGACCCTTTAGAGTTTGGAACATTTTAAAAATTGCAGTCAATGCAGATTTTTTAGCTTTTTCATCAGATAGGTTAGCTAATATAGTTTCTGTAGCAGCCAAAATGATAACTTTTTTAAGAGGAAGAGCTGTTGCGAAAACTACAAGGATGGTATGAGCAGCTATTTGACAGTCCACCGAAGAAGAAGCTAGTAACTTAGCTGAGATCTCCAATAGAAGTGGAACTAAAGTATTCAATTTTTCTTCATTTACCGAATTGAAAGATATCAGATTAATGAAACAACAGGTAATAAAAAGCAACTGGTTGGTATAAGTAGTTTGTTGCTTCAAACATTTGTTCAGGTAATTGGCATACAATTTTAGGAAATCATTGTCATTAAACAATTTAACCATAGTTAAATTAGTTGGAGTACTATCATTCTTTACAAAATTGGATAGCGGATTGAATAAAGGAGGTAATTTGATAATATTTAAAATTCTTTGAAATATGGGTGATTGGTAGTAATTCAGCGTAGATAATAGTAGCATTTCAGCGTTCACAATATGGATCTGGAAACGACGAACCAACCATTCGGTTGCATGAAGTGTTGGTGTTAGGTTCCATCTTGAAGATGCTAATAATAAGTAACCATTAATGGCATTGTCTAGGTTTTTGTTTTCCTCCTTGCTTTGGACATTTCTATCAATGCTGATTGACGTCTCAGAAAATAAAGATTTTGTAAATATTCCAAATCTTGGATCAATATCAATAAGTTCATTTAAAGCAGTTAAAGCGTTGTCGAAGATAAAATCATAATCCTGAGTTGCAGCAGTCTTTGGGTTATAAATCAATGAGGCCGAATGTAACTTTTGTCTTCTCTTTCTATCAAATGCGACAGTCGAGTTATTAGCAGCAACCTGGGCTAATTGCTCGCTTAGGGACGACATCTTCTTCTTGGTTAGCTTGTTTTATGTTTAATCGTGATATATTATAATACAACAGAAACTCGAGTATTCCTACTTATGGAGTACCACAGATACTTAAAATTTATAGAGGTTGTACAGCTTGAAGCTCATCGCTAAATTTTATTTTTTTTTCACCGAAAAAAAAAATTTTCTCTTCGTTATTTACCCTCACATCAATGTTTTTAAGGTATATGCCATACAAGTTTAACTACTTCCATCAGCTTTCACTTCTCATTTACAAACTAACTCAAATCAAGTACATTGATTATATGTCTAAATGTTGAGCATGAATGGAAGGAAGGAATGTCCAGGTTTTGCGCTCTTTTAATTTTGGATGATCATTCTTTTTGGTTTCAGAAGAAAACGGCTGTTGCGATTGTTCTGTTCTGTAATAGAGGTGGATGGTCCAATTTTGAAAAGTATTTTTTTGTAAGATGAGAAAAGTTTGATATTCCTCTGGTCTTAAACATAACGTAATTTACCTTCTTTAATTTGTTATATGGTAAGGGATCATTCTTAAAAAAGGGTTTACAAATGTACGTCGCTGAATATTCATTATTCCTTATGAAGAGCACGTCGAAGAATGTTTTTATGCTAAGAGTTCTATTTATCGTATGGCTAATGAATTTTTGGAGTTTATCAATAGTAAAACTAAAAAATAAAGTATATATGCTAGTAGTGAATTAATTTTAGATGATTATAAATGGCAACTTCGAAATCATACAATAATAATCTTGTTTCAAGAGTTGCGTTGCGCAAAAGTAAATGAAATTTTACGACTTAAGAGGGTCACATTCATTGAGTTATTTTGTCAATGTATGCTTCAAGATATGAAGGGAGAGATGGCATGGTGGGCTTCCAACCCAATAATTCTGACCCCCTGCGCCCTACTCCACGTGAATTTGTTCCTAGCACATAGCTTGAGTATGGAATAATAGCATCAGCCTCTTCCTTAGAGAGGAACTTGACTACTTTCGTATCTAGCAAGCCAAAGTCGTAACCTTTTTTGGCAATTGTCTCTAGAAGGTCCTTTGTTACATAGTGTCCTTGTTCAGCAATGTAATATGACCTCTCATTCCATACATCATCTAGGGATCTCTCTTGGACAGCAGACTCTATTAAAAGAAGATATAAGTGTGATAGATCACGAATGTGGACATAATTCCACATGTTTTCACCCTTTCCAATTCCAAAGATGTAACCATTTTTCAACAAATTTTCAAATAATGGGAAACTAGTCGTTTTATCTGGTCCACGTCCAATACCATAAACAACTGCTGGTGCAACGATAGCGACATTTGAACTTGCTGATAAAGTAGATAATGCTATTTTGTCAATTTTGGCATGTGGAGCTGACATAGGTCTTGTTAAAATCCTATCAATACCATCCCAATCATCATAGACGGTATTAAATAGTTCACCAAAAGCATTTTCCCGGAATGTATCTGTAGCTAGGCCAAGGCACCCACTTGTATGTATCCAATAGCCACCACTCTTCTTTAATGATGTTGAAATTGCTGTTGCCGAGTTGATATCCTCATCTGAAGCAGAGCAATGGACCACTATATCAGCCTTTGTTACCTCTTTCTCTATCACCTCAGTGGAATTGTTGTTACCATAAACCAAATGGACATTGGAAAACCTTTCAACTACTTTTTGACCTTTCTCTTCAGATCTCACCATGCATGTCACATCCCACTCTGGATGAGCATGAGTAATTGCAAACAACACATCGCCTCCGATAAATCCGGTGGCTCCAGTTAAGAATATCTTTGGTTCCATTCTAAGAGATTTCCCTTATTTACTTTTGTTGTCTTTTTTGACACCTTTCGTTTATTAAATTTACAATAGGCTGGGAAAATTTAGAACATTTTTGATACTCATCGATGTTTGAAAAATATTCCAAAATTTTCAATTTGGTTAAGCCCCATTAAACTTAGACTTATAGTTAAGTAAGATCTAGAAAGTTCAATAGCTACCATAAACGACACTCTCTGTCAAATATGATAAATAAATAAGTGTTATAATGAGCTCACCCATCTAACTATTAATGTAATGATATTTATTATAGAAAAGCTAAGATGATATTGTTAGGGAACAATGGAAATATGAATGCCTAGTAGCAAGTAAAAAGAATAATTTTAGAGTATATTATAACGATCCCGGGGTTTTATCATAGGTCAAAAGTGTCAGGATATAATATTTTGGAAAAGAGTTGAAAATAACATTCCAACGCTTCCCGATCACTCTACACTACGTATATGAGGAGGTGCATAGAAAATATAAATAGATTTTATACAGAAAATAAGCTACTCTTAATTAACGTGTGAATTATCTCCTAATAATCTGAATTTTCACGTTTCAAGAGCCTCAAATTATTCAACTTTTCAGTTTTGAGATAATCTTAAGATATGCTATAGTATTTGCAAAGAACAATACTACAAAATTAATTGAAGAATGATATTATATTTATAAATAGATATATATGTATCTGCACATAATAATAATAGAAATAAGGAACTTTGATATTATTTAAATTCGTGTCTATAAGCTGAATAAACTACCAGTCTTACCGAATGGATAAACGAATAATGTTGATGCAAATAAACCAACAGATATACCGATACTAACCTCGATCATAGTAATACCAAAAGACATTGATTTTGTTAAATCGTTATCTGTGATTATCGTGGTCGTATTACCATTAACAATCTCATTTGCACTTTGCAAACCAGATAGAAGTGAATTTTGAGATGCTACACCAGATGGTACCTGACAAAAGATGGCAGGTAGCATTGCAGATACGGCTAACCCTTTCCAAACTCTGGCATATACATTTCCGAGGACACCAATGACAAATGCTGCCAAAGCAGCAGTAAATTCTGTAGAACTTTCAAAATGTTTCCCCGCAAAATATGTAACGACATAACCTATGCATGCAATCGTTACCATGACAGGTAATTGAGACCATCTTGCTTGATTTAGCATAGAGTTACCTATTACGAACGCTGGAACGAACAGGAATCTATACCAAGGGGAGATTGGTTGACCACATGATGTTTCATTTGATGCACCACTATACATCCAACCAAACAAGGTTGCTCCTAAAGTGATACCAAACCCTAAGAATAAAGAATAAATGATGGCATAAAACATTCTAACAGAACCAGCAACTAGATTTCTACTTTGTAATTCTAACGAACCACATAAGATGATATAACCAGGTAAAATCAATGCCAATGAACCTTGAGTAACAGAACCAAAGCAGATATTAGAGTTTGGAATAGAACCAAAAGCTCTACCACAAAAACTAACAACAATTGAAGCAGTAATTTCAAAAACGTTAGAGTATACACTTGATCTTTGAGAAAAAGCATATTGTAATGCACCCACACACGACCCCATAAAAAAGGTAATTGCAAGATTAACCCAATGACCACCAAAGGCATAAGGGGTGACCATAGCAGAGCAAAATCCAAATAGGAAAACACGTAACCAGGGTGGATATAGGTTTGGATCAGAAAGAACTTTATCTATTTGAATATTCCCTTCATCTGCACCCATTTCATCTTTAAGGACTTTTTTGTAAATTGCATGAACTTGATGTAATTTCCATAAATTTAAACCCTGAGAACATCTTACCAATTGAACTTCCGAAGTTCTTGTAGTCGCGTCACCGAATGATACAATCATACACCCTGGAATATACAAAAATTGGCCATCGACTTCAAGAACCCTTGAAGTCATGATCATATATTCTTCGAGACGATGAGTTGGTGCACCATATAACATTAAACCTTTACACATTCTCAAAATAAATCTATGTCTTTGTAATAAATCTGCAATATGGATTGTAATTTTTGCTAATGAAGCCTTCTTTCTTTTCAATTTTTTTCTTAATTTATTTCTACTTATTTTTTTCTTCATTGAATTCTTTTCTTTCTTTGAATGACTCATTTTTTTACTTAATGGTGGTAATGGTTCTTCTGATGATGATCCTGTTTTATTATTACTATTTGAATGTTCAAGTGTATGAGTATCAGTATCTGATTTTAAATCATTTGTTAATAGATCCGATGATGATATAATACCATCAGTTGTATCACTAATCCCTGAGATTGAAGTTGCTGATCTACTATTATTTAAATCCTCATTTTGATACATTTTTAATAGAGAACCTAAAACACCACCTTTAACAGTTTTAGGTGGAGCAACATAACCGTCTTCTCCCATCAATGCATCATATTCCTCATCATCATCAGAATCAGAATCTAGACCATTATTATCATCGAAATGAACCATTGCAGGTGCATTAAAATCATCTTTATTTGAATCGTTACCTAATGATGAATCTGTTGATCTTGTCTCATGTGTTGTATCAGTATATGCACTATAAGCATCATCCATATCTGTATCAGTTTCAATATCTGGTAATTTATGATTTGAATGTGAACCAATAATTTCTCTAGCGGCTTCTTTATAATCAACCATTGGAATATCATTTTCAATATCTTCAACTTTTGGTAAATCATTATCGATGAACCCTGGAGCTAAACCACCTTGAGCTATACTATTGACAATCTTTGATACAAAATTTTCATCATCACTTTCATTTTCTGAATGAATATCTCTTAAATTTCTCATTCCTGGATGAATTGATCTTCTCATTTGTCTGCTTCTTCTTCTTCTAATTGAAGAATTATTATCATCATCATCATCATCATCATTTGATGGTGGAATAATTTGATTACTATTTGATCTAGTTCTAAAAAATTTCTTAATTGATGAAATTGAATTAGTTTCACTATTCTTTTGATTTGATGTTGTTGGTTCATCAAATCTAACATTTTTAGGTTTATGAACATGAGCATTAGTATCATCTGAATGAAGCGAGTTTATATCATTATTATTATTATTATCGACTGTGTCAATACTTATAATTTCTTCATTATTTGAAGAATTAATATTTTCGGTACTATCATTTGGAGCTATTTTTCTCGATGCTGAATTAACACTAGACATTATCAAAAAGAGAGAAAGGAAAAAAATATGTATATAATAAATCTAGTAAAGAGAGAATTTAAAAAAAAAAAAAATGTTTACTTTATCTTATTAAATTAATCATCGAATTTTTTGAAGAAAGTAAAAAAAAAAAACGATATATGTTTGAATTCAGCGATTGATTATGAATCTCAAGTATTCCAAAAAAAAAAAGATTTGTGTTGAGAATTTTACTAGCGTATTTATATATAATTATAAATAAATAATTTCTATTAAACAATGAAATGATCTGTCAATAAACTATTTCTTTTATATGATTTATAGTTTATTCTGTTTACACTCTTAATAATTTTTTCCAGTTTATTTACGAAATTGTTCTCTCTCGGTCTAACAATTGAAAGGAGAGAAAAGATCTTCCTAATGGAATATTTAGGCCGAGTGAAAAGTGTACTCTCTTGACGGAAAAAATAAAAATTTTGAAATAAAGAGAGTGATTCCAGTACGTACTAGTACAAGTCCGTACAACTGGAGAACCCTGCCAAAACAAACACTACAAAATATGACGAATGACGAATTACAAAGAAAATATATATTATCGGTGGCTATACACAAATAAATGTGCCTATGCAAAAGAGACGAATATTAACGAAAACATATACATTTATTAGTTACAATGATGTAACCATCATTGTAACTAATATTTCAAATATAATATCTTATTAATAAATATATATATATTAATATGGTAATTATTGTAAAATGGGACAAATAGAAAGTTATTTGAATCTGTACGCCGTTCACCAATAGTGGGTCAAAAAATTTATTTATGAAGCAAGGGTCTCAATATTTAGTGGGCGTAGTAGTTGGGATCATAATTAAGAAAAGAAAATAATTTGTATGTATATCTATGTGTTACGTCATTTTTATATATATATATTTTTCCCCAATCGAGAATACTTTTTATATAGTATCTCTCGAAGACCAAGGCGTACAGAATGAGGAGAGAGGGTCAAATTTCAACGGGACGGAAAAAAAAACGAAAAAAAAAAGTGCATGATCATTGTGCACGGAGGGCACGTGAATTACTCAAAACAACGCCGCACGATGATTCCAGACAATAACAAAATAGAACACTTACACTTCCTAAATAGGTAAAAAATTGAATTCTTATTTTAAAAAGAGGGGGGAGGAAGAGAAAAAGTTCGGCGGCAAAAACACAGACAATCTGATGATGATACCCTCTACATATATATATATATATATATGGGGTAGTATAAGTATTAAGATTGATTTGTTGGAGAATATATAAATGTTGAGTGAATAATATCTTAATTGAACCCTTTCAACCTAATACCAAAGATGATAAAAGTATTGGTATTGCTTTTAACATGTTCGAGAAATGGAACTAAATAGACTGATTTAAAAAAAATATATTAATTATCTTGTAGAGTCCTTAGTACCTTCCTATATAAGCAACTCGATGCTAGAATATATATATGTGTATATATACATGAATCACTGCAGTCTAGAATGTTTACAGTACTGTCAATAGTATATGGATATATGTGCCCCCCCATCTAAATTGATATTACTTTTTGTTTTTCTAAGCATTGGAAGGGAGAGGAGGAAGGGGGAAAGTATCATTAATATTCGTTTTTGTGATACTTTTCAATTAAAAATAAATAAATAAAAGATGAAGAAGAAGAAAAATTAGGGAAGTCCGATTTTTTCTTGATGGAGAATATTTTAAACTTTTACACGTTTTAGATTGTTTTTCTTTTCTTAAATTCTTTACAGTTTATATTCAATTTAAGTTAGTGTTATAATTTGATCTTAAAACAATATGTATCTTTAGATATATAGATAGGTATATATATATATATATATATATAAATATACTGGTGGTTTAATTTGGTTTGATTTCATTTCCTCTTTTTCTTTAAAAAACAAAAAAGGGAAGGAAGATATACTAAGTTTTAATTGTTCCTAAAGAATTCAAAATTACATATTTGTATATAATTAAAAGAGAGAAAGAGACAAGTATATTTATTAAAAGTTTGTGTCTTTAATTTTATTTGATTTTAATTTATTTTAGTTTTTGTTTTAACATCGTTGTTGTCATTAATAATAAATCAAAAACTTTACTTCGTTTTTGTTTTGTTTTTTATATTATGACAATTCATAGATCAAATAGTGAAAGTGGAGGCGGCTATACAAATGATGATACAGAAAACGGTTCAATTATGATCCCACCTGATATTGATTCTCCACCATCTTATTTACCTTTAAAATCTTTACAAGATAGATATCTTTTAATGGAAAAATTAGGTACAGGATCATTTGGTTCTGTTATTTTAGCTAAAGCTAATTTCAATCTTTTAACATTAGATAATAATCATATTAATTCAAATTTTAAGCATACAATGATTATTAATAATAATGTTAAAACAAATAATAATTTTACAAGTGTTATGACCAAGACACAAAATCTTGTTGCAATTAAGACAATGATGACAAAATTAAATACTTTACATGATTATACAAGAGTAAGAGAAATTAAATTTATTTTATCAATACCAACAAATAAACATATTATTCAAATTTTTGAAATCTTTATTGATAATTTAAATTTTCAATTACATATTGTAATGGAATCAATGGAACAAAATTTATATCAATTAATGAAAAATAGAAGACATTGTTATTTTTCAATACCAACTTTAAAATCAATTTTAGCACAAATTTTAGAAGGTATTAAACATGTTCATTCATTCAATTTTTTTCATAGAGATATTAAACCTGAAAATATTTTAGTCTCAACAAGTACAACATATTTTGATAAAAAATGGTTACAAAAAGGTTTTTATGAACATAATTATGTTGTTAAATTAGCAGATTTTGGTTTAGCAAGAAATATTAATAATAGAAGTCCATATACAGAATATGTTTCAACAAGATGGTATAGATCACCAGAAATTTTATTAAGAAATGGGTTTTATTCAAAACCAATTGATATTTGGGCATTCGGTTGTGTTGCAGTTGAAGTTGCAAATTTCAAACCTTTATTTCCTGGTTCAAATGAAATGGATCAAATTTGGAAAATTTTACAGGTATTAGGTACACCAACTAATATTAATTTAGATTTAAAAGATTTTATTGAAGCACCAGGTGGTAGATGGGATCATATTGAAGTATTAGCTAAAAATTTAGAATTAGAAATACCTTTTGTTCAAGGTATTTCAATTAAACCATTTTTATCAAGTACACAACTTGGTGATTTAATTGATGTTGTTAAAAATTGTTTAATTTGGGATCCAAAAAATAGAATGACAGCTGAGCAATTAAGTTTAATGCCATTTTTTAAAGATACTTTATTACAAACAGATGAAGAAGAAAATATTAATTGTGATTTTAATGAAACTGAATTAACAAATAAAGATCAAGCTATGATGTTTGCAGGTATTAAACCAACAATATCTAAAAATAATAACAATACCAATAATAATATTACTGAAAATAAAACAATTATTAAAGAATTACAATTTCAACCGAAAAATTATATTCCTTATGGTCCACATCAAATTTATGATGGTGATAATTTATTAAATAGTAATGTTATTAATAATGAAGAAATGTATATGGAATTTGAAAGAGATTCAAGTCCATCATTTGAAGATGATGAAGACGATAATAATACTTTTGATGAGAATACTAATAACAACAATAATCAAGATGTACAAGAACGTATTTTACCAATAACAGGATTTCATTCAGATGAAGATCAAGAAGAATTTAATGATGATGATGAGGATGATGCAGTAACAAATGATGTTACACATTTATTATCGTCATATAAAATTACAAAAGGTATACCAACAAGTGATTATTTTACACCAGATGATGGAATAACAAATATAAGAAAAATTTCAGAAGATATTGATATTATTACAAAAGAAAATTCTGATTTTTTCAATGATTATGCAATGGAAACACCATTAATTAATCCAGATAATCAATCATCTAATCAAAATAGTAATAGTGATGATAATAATAATAATAATAATAAACAAGAGAATTGTGATGAAATGTTACAATTTGGATTTACAAGTAATAATAATAATAATGAAATAGATTTTAATGATAGAAAATTAAAAAATCATCATACATTTTTCACTAATACTGATAAATTATCATCAGAATATGATCATAGTCAAATGATAGGTAATGAATCAATTGATTTTACATTTAAACAAGCTACACCACGATTATATTTTAATACAGATGGATATGCAAATGATCAAATAACTTGTTCAAATGATGATAATAATAATAATGATAATATTAGTAATAATTGGAGTAAACTTGGTCATCAATATCAATATCAGCATCAACATCCTCATACAAATAATAAACCAGAAAGAAATTCAAATACATTCTTTGGTAATATAACATTTTAAAAATGTATGAAATAAATAACAACAACAACAAATTAATGGGAAAAAAAAGAGATGGAATTGTAAAATATTTAAGATGAATAAGAATTTCTAGATTGTTTGGTGCTCTTTAGCTATAATTTTTTTTTTTTTTTTGCGTTTTGTATGTTTGTTTGTTTTGGTTTTTTGAACAAATAAAAAGAAAACAAAAATAAAATATATATAAAAAATCTGTTTGTTTATATCTTTAATTTAGTTTAAAATATGTTTTGAAATGAAAAAGAAAAGAAATTTAAAAATGGTAAAATTAGAAGCAAGATGGAGGGGAAAAAGATGAGATCAATTACTCATTGGTATTTTTTCTTCTTCTAATTCATTAACATATTATCATATGAGATCTTAAAGAAAACAAAAAAATTTAATTTCTTGTTTCTTTTTTTCTTGTGTTGTATTGTCCAATAAGAATAAGTACAACAAACAGCAAAACAATGATGCACCTTTACTAATTAGTTGACAGTATGTAACTTAAGAAAATATATATATCTATATACCAAAAAGACATACACAGCTTACTAAATTAATGCGTAGGTACTTATTTTTGCCTGTTAACAGGCAAGTGTTCCATGTATCAAAAAGAAAAAAAAGTTCGGATCGAACGAAAAGAAATATAGTACTGGCTTTTGATTGTCTATATCCGACCAAACAAAACTAGTCCTTGTTCTTTCACGAAAAAATATCCCGTCTATTCCGATTTTATAATTTTCTTGGTGTAGTTGGGTCTCTCTGTTTCCAGTAGCATGAGAAAGTACAAGATTTTATTAATTTTTACTTTGTTTTCGTAAAAAAAAAGAAGAAGAAGAAGACAAGAAACACGTACACGTATATAGCCAGAAGAAGAAAAAAGAACGAAACTACACTTAACCCTTTTAATACGAAAGAGAGTTCTTCTTCTACGTACAGATCTCAATTAACTGCTTTTTATAAAATATTTTAGATATGTTTAGAACGAGACCTGTCTTCGTTCATGCGTATATCAATGACAAAAGCAGAGTAGTTTATACGTAGATCACACTATATTGTCCCTATCAGCTACGCATTCTTCCTCTCTCTGTTACTGAACGTTACCCTTTTGTAAAATATACGAGGAAATTGCACAACAACAAAAACGATTCCTTCTCTACGTGAATTTCCCCACTCACCCACACCCACATCGGTTACTTTGTAATAATATAATATGTACACACCCAGACACCGCACAAACGAGGGATCCCAACTCGATCCGTATAGTAAGAAAAACACGGAGAGAGTCATAATCAAAAATTTCTATTCTTGTAAGAAAAAATTATATCTTTCTGCCATTAAGAATGTTTTCGTTCAATTAATATATCAAAGGTGCGTTTCTTATGTTACAAAGTTTTCAGGTACCACATAACAGTTAGTAGCAATAAGGTGAAGAAGAATTTAAACCCTATCTCTGTTTTGTTTGGTTTTCTTTTTATTTATTTCCATTTTACACAGTACGTTAGTAGCTTTTGTATGTCTGTGTCGTCACTTCGCAATTAGGAGTTTGGTTTGCCTTTTAATCTGTTTCATCTCTTCTACAGTTGTTACCACAAAGAGCAGGTTAGTAATGTTCACAATTCTTTTCATTGCCCCCCCTCCAAATTTAAAGTTAATTATTCTAGAAGTGTTTGTGCGTAACTACTGGGTATGTGTTTTGCTTTTTTCATATCATTCAGCAATTTGGTGTAGTGATATCTTCAACACTATGTTAACAATATGTCCATTTAGGTTCGTTCTTGCTTACTATTTTTTTTTGTTTTTATTGTTGTAGTTGTTTTTTGATATACGTCTTGACATATTTCTTTTTTTTCTGTGTGTTTTTTTTTGCAAGAGAAGGAGAACCGTTTATCCTTGATTTGTCTTATATCTCTCAACAGTTCTAGAAACCGTATTCCTTGTGTTCGATGTTTAAGTTACATGTCAAAATTGTTTCTCATTCGTTCCTTTGCGAATTAATTAATTCATTGTATTTATATATATATATATATATATGTATATGTTGTTCAAATAGTTTAGCCGGTCCATCTATTCTGTCTTTTCTCTCCCCTTATTTCTTATTGTCAGATATATATATTTTACGGTTGGTTGAATTTACATTATTAGTATTATTCATTAATTAAATATCACTATTAATTTTTTTTTTAAACGAGGCTGTAACTCATACTTCCTTAAAATTAAACGATAGGAAGGGTATACGAAAAAAAAAAATTTTAATAAGATAAAATAACAAAGAATTAATAAACAATATAGATATATATATATCCATTAAATTAGATTAATATATTAGCCTCATCCATTTTTATTTTATTTTATTTTATTGTTAGTCGCTTTTTTAAATCCCAATCATAATACCACCATCACAATATAAGAAAGGGAATAATATGGCATCGCCATCCCCTTGTCCAACGGCTTTACAGTCAAAATTATTACAAATTAGAAAACAAATTCAAGATGAACATAAACAAACTGAAAAGGAAAATTTATTTAATCCTTTAATATCACCAGGTCCTGCATCAATTGTGTTATTAAATAATTCACAGATGACAAAAAATAATAATCATTTACAAAAAAAGAAGAAAAAATTAAATAATTCGGATGATGAAACAAATGATACCCAAGAACAAGAAGAACAGGAAATACCGAATAATAATAATAATAATAATAATAATAATAATAATAATAATAATACACAAAGAGGTATGTTTGCTGCTGCTGCATTGAATGCTGCTGTTACAAGACCTTTACCAGTAAAAAGAGGTAATTTGAAGCAACAACAATCAAGGTCATTATCTTCTGGTAGTAATAGTAGTAGTGCCAGTAATAATAATGATCATGATCATGATAAATCTCAATGGGCTGTTGAAAATAGTTATGTTGTATCTAAAAATGATAATATAATTACTTGTAAATGTGGTATTAATAAAAAATTGGATCCAATACTTTTGTCAAGAGATAATTTAGTTCAATGTAATCATTGTCATAGGTGGCAACATATGAAATGCTATGGCTTAAAAAATAAATTAGATATTTTACCAACAAAATTTTATTGTAATAATTGTAAACCTGGATTATCTTCTGAATCGTATAAGATTAATAAAAAAATTAAATTGTTACAGAAACAACAAAAGGAAAAAATTAGCAATTTAAATTTACAAATACAGATACAAATACAAAAACAATTAAACTTGAATATTCTTAACGAAAAATTAAAAAATAATATAAATAAAAATAATACAAATATTGGTGAGAATGAACCTTTACAAGCAGCCAGTGGATTACATTCACCATTAAATAGTGATGACAAATATAGTCCCACACAGTCACCACCTCTATTAAAAACAGAATTGCTTCAATCAAGATCTAATTCAGAAACTAGTCAGGATACCCTAGAGACTTACCAATACCGTGATAAATATATTAAACTGTTCGTAGAAGATCATTGCAACGATGATTGGGTAGTTCCAATTAATAGAAATTTGGATGTATCACCGGATTCTATTGAGGGTAAATTGGTGGATGAAAAAACTATGGGTGTATTTGCAAAAAAACCTTTTGCAAATAAAAGTTATATTATGGAATTCCCAGGTATGATTGATTTCCAAAAAAATTATATTGAGAATCCAGATAATCAATATAGAATATGGGCTACAACACAACCAGAAGTCATATTCCACCCACATTGGCCGATTCTAATTGATGCTAGAGCTATTAATGGCAACACTCCTAAAAATTGCATCAAATACATAAGGAGAAGTTGTTATCCTAATGTTGTTATGAGTACTATCAAAATTCGCTCTCAAGTCACTAATAAGATAGAGGTTTATTTCATGATCAATGCTATCAGAGACATTAAAGTTGGTGAAGAATTATTGATTGGATGGCAATGGGATCTAAGACACCCAATATCGAGAGTACTACATGATAAGAGTGCTGTTGATAACATGAATGATATGGATAAGTTATGGTTGATCCATGCTATTGATATCATTTGGCAAACATGTCAATGTGGTTGTGGTGATGATTCCCAATGTATGCTGTTGCAAATTAAAAAGTATGCAGATTCATTTCTTAGCGGTCTTAAACAAAAGAAAAAACGTATAGGTGTTAAATAATATACACATTTAGACATATATACTTTGTAGGTACATTCAATAATAATATTAATAGTATTTTTTTTAGTATAATATTTAGTTCTGGAATTTTGAATGCACATATGTTAATTATTTTGAATTGAATGAAGGAGTTGTATTTCTTTATTTTTGAAAATTCAACTTAAATTTAATATTTTGTTGAGTTTAGCGTCTTTAGTGAAAACAAAGAAAAAATACTTCTTGTAAACAAAAAAACGAAAGTGACAAAATTAAAAAATAAATATTGTTATTAGGTAGAATACGACAAAACCTTGGATAAGAGTTCAAATAATAGCTATACTTTTCTGGATAGATGTTGAGAGTAGGAGCTTTTAATGAAATTATTTAACTGTCATGAAATACTTCATCCAGCTCAACTTTTGTCCACTACAACTAATATAACAGATAAAATATTCTTGCTATATAAGATCAATAGTGTCAACTCCGTGATAGTATGGAACTCGTAACACATATCACTATAAATATAATATATATAAAATTAAAATATTTGACATCTCACTTGTTTATACCTACGATAAACTGTACAGTAAAGTTGAGGTCAAAGATTATAACGACCTATCAATGCAATAATTTAACTTTCAACAGACTGACTAAATGTAGCCAACTGGTGGATAATATGGTTGGGTACTATTAACCTGGAATACAAGCAGATGTCGTGGAATACAACACTTTAACTTTAAAGTACATTGATTAAGGAGAGAACAAAAAGTAAAGATGGTAGGATAAACTAATGTCTAGTTAGGACACTCTACCACCTGTTGTTATATATTTATCAACTATGGAAGTCACTTAAATGACGGAGATATTTCTCATATCCTAACTTTACCATATATTTGTGATATATGACACATATTCGTATTCGTATGAATTTCATCTTTATTTCTCTCGCCAAAATACTACTATTTCTCAAACAGAAAATTTGATTTAGTAAATCACTAAATTGTATTCATCACAATTCGAAGGTAGTATATATAGTAAAATCGGTACGACAAGTAAGATATCTACTTAAATTAAACAATATCATTTAAAGAAATAGTGACACAATTGTTTTCTCAGTTTGTGACAAAGAGTGCCACAGCACTTCACTACCTCACTTTGCACGTATGAATGATTAGGAAGTGTTATACGTCTCACAAATAACCAACTTATGAACACCTAAATTATGACCTCCGTTAAAGAGGTATATGGATAACACTTTCATAAAAAAATGAAGAATACATATCTGACATCATATTACTATACTTTAAATAAGTGTAGGCTTTATAGACATGTACACCCACACACCGCATATAAATAAACAGATATATTCTCGTTACGTAAGCAAGCGCTTTTTTTTTGTTAGTCACAACTTTTATTCGGTTTATTACTCGCCTTTCCAAAAAGGAAGCTTGCATAATGAAATGTCCGTTTATTCATTAACTTTACACTAATGAACAAAGAATATAAATATATTTAGATGTATAGAATAAGAAGAAGCTCTTTAATATATTCTAAGGTATACTACCCCAGTAGTAAGAATAATACGAATTTGTTAAAACTAAATAATTAGTGAGAAAAGAAAGATTTATTATTTTTTTAGGCTCTCCATAATATCTAAAAAACATGAGTGAAGTTACAACCAAACAAACCAAAGGTAGAAGAAAATACGTTTGTACGTATGATAATTGTGGTAAAAGTTTCAGTAGACCATGCCTTTTACAACAACATCGTTCTTCACATACTAATGAAAGACCATATATTTGTGATGAACCTGGATGTGGGAAACGATTCATTAGACCATGTCATTTAGCTGTACATAAATGGACCCATTTACAAGTAAAACCACGTCAATGTACTTTATGTGATAAAGGATTTATTACTAATCAACAGTTAAAGAGACATTTAGAATCTCATGCTAAAAAGGCTAAAAGATTACATGAAAAAGAGTTAGTACAACAAGAGAAATTAAAATTGAAAGAGGAGAAAAAATTAAAATTGAAACAAAAAGAAGCTGAAGAAGCTGAAGAAGAAGCTGAAGAAAAAGAAATGGCTGTACGTCATGTAGTTGAAAGTGAAGAAGGTGCAGTTAGAGTACAATGTCCATATGATGATTGTGAAGTTGAATTTCGTCCCGGAGAAGATTTAATTAATCATATGTTAGAATATCATTTAGTTAATAGATTAAAACATGGACCTGAAAGTGATGAGCAGATTTGGAAATATGCTAAAGATGATTATTCAATGTTACATGTTCATGATCAATTATCTCATGATAATAGTAATATTAATCTTAAAGGTACATCAACATCACCGTCGGTGACAGTAATGTTACCGTCACCTGAAAGTGAAAGAACCAATAGTATAAGTGATACTACAATGACAATGGTTGATGTAATGGATCAATTAGATTTAAATAAGATAATTCAAGAAGAGGACACCAATTATAATAATACAGCAATAGATTGGAGAGATCATTGTTGTAAAGAAACTGGTTGTGTATTTACGAACAAACCATTTAATTCTATCATAGATTTACTCGAACATTATGATCAAGATCATTCATTTATTCCAACATCATTAGTTAAATATGGATATTTGTACATATATGGTATTCACGGTTAATGAAAAAAAAAAAATGAAATTTATTTCCAAGGCTTTTAATATAATCAAACAAAATAATAAATTATGTAAAATGTTACACAAGTTTATTTATTTAGTTTTGTAGAGGTTAACTCCGAAGTGAGATGAAGTTCTATAGTATATTGTTGACGGAACAAACTACAACTTGTATATAGGACAGTTATTTAACAAATTTCTCGGAGAAATTTACATATAATAATCCATTCTTCCTTACCCCTTTTAACTGTGTATGTTCAAGTTTTTATTCTTATCTGTTTAAGAAGTGCCCTTACCGGAATAATTTAGATTTAAAGTATGTAACTCAGGGAGAAAATAAAAAGTTAATAAAAATAAAGTGGGGTGCATGAATTGATGAAAAACAAACAAAAGTATAGAGCGGAGTTAACAAGACCGGAGATTGCTATCATCAATTTTCCATGATCTCCCTTCCTTGCTCAAAACAAGAAAAAATAAAATTAATAAGACAACCTTTATTTACAGCAGTGCGTGTCAACAATAATACATCGAAGTAAGGACAGATACACCTTTAATAAAATAAATATAGGCTAATCTACATGTGATTATAAAGATTAGCTGATAATTCTTTAATATAAGTATACACCCCCACTCAACGATTAGTTGATCAAAAGAATTTCAGGGGTGAGGGGTCTACAGTGACAGACGACATATGAACTTATTTATTATTAATCTACGTATGGTAAAAAGCCATGTCTCTCAACTTAACGCTAATTAGATGACAAGTTGAGAAATCAACAACAACAACAACCCCCCTCTCCCCCCGCAAAATGATTGATCTGTGACTTATGTAAAATTCCGTAACTTTCCACTTAAATCGTACATGAATTAATTATCATCCATATTTCTTTCACAACTCCTTTGCAAACCCCCATTGAGGTGCGCTACGTTGTGGGGGGAGATGCTTCAAAGTAGCAGAGCAAGAAGGAACACAAGCAAAAAAAAAGGGGGGGGGAAGAGGTAAGGAGGAACTATTAGAGTGGAAGCCCGGCCAAATATTTTATTTTTATTTTTAAACAGTTTTCACGCTAAAAGATAGTAATATATGCAAATCCCCGCTATTATTTACAAGGTAATCGGCGTTCAAGGTGGCCGAATTATTTGCCAGAGCGTAAGAAATTACACCATTCATTTACTCCAATTGGTGAAAATATATCGTTCTCTCTTATCATTTTGTCGCCCCCCCCAGATTTAGTTACTCCTCGTAATTCAATTTTCTTTTTTGTTGTTGACGTTATTAATGTGAGTTGTGTGCATCTGATTGCTGGTATCCCCGTGGGGAAAGCAAACAAAGTTCAGTAGCGAAAACCAAAAAAAAACAAAATAATCAAGAAAATATTTTCTTTGAACAAATTCCACTTTTTCTCTTTTTTGGTTGCCGTAACAAAACATGTCCTGCTGCCATTCATTGCGGCATTGCTTTTTGGGCAGCGTCTATTTCCAACGCCAAAAAAAAAAAAGCCTTCGATAATAACCGCAACAAGGAAAGCGGAAAGAAAAGGGGGGCAAATCTTTCCTACGCCAATACACACTGTTCCAGTCTCGGATCATTTAGGGGACACAGTAACTTCTCAGCAAAGAAATTCTGGTTTTTTTCTCTTTTTCAGTAAGAGATATCGCTTAAATGGAATAACCCCACGCTCTCCCTTTTTTTTCTGTACGTAAGATAAAGATGTCGTAATACTAAAATTGTTTGTAAATTGTTCCAGTCAATTTTGTAGTGGGGCACACAGACAGAGTTTTTTTCATTATTTCTCTCTGCAATATTTTTATAGTTTTAATAATTGATCCAACTTTGTAATTTGACCGTGACCACACACACACACACACTGAAAATTTCAATTAGTTAATTAGATTCGTTCTCTCTGTGAAAGTAAGTGAGAGCGTGTCTGTATTAAAGTAATTTTCCTGGGGGGAGACACGCTAACAAATAGTGTGATGGACAACGGGAAATGGAAAAATTTCAATTTATTTTCAACGTTGCTACAATGAACTTAGAAGGTTTTCCTCGAGAAGGTTGAATAAATAACATTTCATTAGAAACAATCTCTGTTTTTTTTTGTTTCTTTCCAAAAAAAAAAAAATAAAATCAGGAAATTTAAATATATATAAAGAACTGTATTTCTATTGTCAAAAAATAAAATAAAATTTGATCAAATCTTTCTTTTCCCTTATTTTTATTTTTAAAATTATTTTTTTTTGTTGTATTTAGATTTAAAATCACCAAGTATATATATATAAATTCTTTTTTATACATAGATACATACAAACCAACCCTATACACTTATATTCATATACATTAAACAATGGTTCATTTAGGTCCAAAGAAACCACCTGCCAGAAAGGGTTCCATGGCTGACGTTCCACAAGAATTGTTGAACGAAATTCACGGTTACGAAGGTGATTTCACTGTCTCTGCTGAAAAATTACAAGCTGTTACTAAGCATTTCATTTCTGAATTAGATAAAGGTCTATCAAAGAAAGGTGGTAATATTCCTATGATTCCAGGTTGGGTTATGGAATTCCCAACTGGTAAAGAAGCTGGTGATTTCTTAGCTATTGATTTAGGTGGTACTAACTTAAGAGTTATCTTAGTTAAACTTGGTGGTGACCGTACTTTTGACAGTACTCAATCTAAGTACAAATTACCAGATGAATACAGAACTACTAAGAACAGAGATGATCTATTCAATTTCATTGCTGTCTCTTTAGATAACTTCATTAAGGAACAATTTCCAAATGGTGTTTCTAAGCCATTACCATTAGGTTTCACTTTCTCTTATCCAGCTTCTCAAGATAAGATTAATGAAGGTATCCTACAAAGATGGACCAAGGGTTTCGATATTCCAAATGTTGAAGGTCATGATGTTGTTGGTTTATTGCAAGAAAAGATTACTGCTATGAACATTCCAGTTGATGTTGTTGCTTTAATTAACGATACTACTGGTACTTTAATTGCCTCTCTATACACTGATGGTGAAACTAAGATGGGTGTTATCTTCGGTACTGGTGTTAACGGTGCTTATTACGATGTTTGTTCCGATATCGAAAAGTTACAAGGTAGATTACCAGCTGATATTCCAAATGATTCTCCAATGGCTATTAACTGTGAATACGGTTCTTTCGATAACGAACATGTCGCTTTACCAAGAACTAGATTCGATATTCAAATTGATGACGAATCTCCAAGACCAGGTCAACAAGCTTTCGAAAAGATGTCTTCTGGTTACTACTTAGGTGAATTATTACGTCTAGCTTTACTAGAAACTCATAAGAAGGGTTTAATCTTCAAGAATGAAGATATCTCCAAGTTAGAAAAACCATACATTATGGATACTTCTTACCCATCTAGAATCGAAGATGATCCATTTGAAAACTTGGAAAACACTGATGAAATCTTTGTTAAGGAACTTGGTATTAACACTACTGTTCCAGAACGTAAGTTGATCAGAAGACTTTCTGAATTGATTGGTACTAGATCTGCTAGAATTGCTTCTTGTGGTGTTGCCGCTATCTGTCAAAAGAGAGGTTACGAGACCGGTCACATTGCTGCTGACGGTTCCGTTTACAACAGATACCCAGGTTTCAAGGAAGCTGCCGCTGAAGGTCTAAGAGCTATCTACGGCTGGCCAAAGGGTGACGTTAAGTCTTATCCAATTCAATATGTTAGTGCTGAAGATGGTTCCGGTGCTGGTGCCGCTATCATTGCTGCTTTGACTCAAAAGAGACTTGCTGAAGGTAAGTCTGTTGGTATCATCGGTGCTTAGATCTTTAAAAGTTGAAAAAATTAAAAGATATATTTTCTTCTCCTTTTTCTTTTCTTTGCCATCCGTGATTCCGAGTTGCCTTTACGATTTTGACGCTTTAATGTAATAGTTTTCGATAAATAAATTTATAAATTATAATACAAAAAATTATATTTAATTTAGAAGAACATATCATTAATTAAATAGTGATAATGTAAAAATGTCATGATGTTCATATTAACCTTTGTGTAATTTTTCACAAAATAATTAAATCTATCGTGGAGAACCATTTCAATCCAATTTAATTTATACTTTCATTATTTATTCATTAAAATTATAGATAATATATACATGTTTATCCCTATATAAGAATAGCAGTACATAATATAATAAATAAGTTTTTTATTTTTATTTTTTTCTCATTCATAGAATTCAACACCAACTCTCACTCTTTCCACACTTCTTGCTGACAATTTTCTTATCTTTTTTTGCATGGTAATTATACGAGAACGCACACTAGCACTTGTCTTAAGATCATCTTTACTAATCCTAACAACAACATCAAATTCTCTAATTTTCGTTTCAGATTCATGATTCGCCACTTGACCTGTATAGTCATCTATCTTCAATTCTTCTAAATTTACAGTATCCTGTTTTCCGTTCACGACTTGGAAGTCAAACACACCATCCCTAATATTACCACCTGGATGAACACCACATATAACATACATTATTGTACCAACATATTTAGTCCACCAGACTATCCTCTTTGCCTCCAATTTAGAACCTTCACGAAGAACCACACTTTCGAGAGCTTGTAAATATTTTTCCTCAGTTTCTGGAATATTTCCACCCCATCTATTGCATAGAGCTATCCCTATCAATGCCCGTGTTCTATGTGATAAACCATGACAACCTGCTATGATACCTCTTGTGGCAACATGTAATGCCGCCGTCGGTTGCAATTCTTTTGGGTAAGATGCATGCACAAACGCAAGGTTACATAATGCAGGTGCAATTCTTTTATTGATTATGCTCGGAACATCTTTTCCGGGGAATGATGTTTGTAATAATCGAAGATATTTCTCTGCAAGTAATGGCGCATATGGTCGTGAAGCCACCACTAATGGATCTTGAGCCCTCAATTCGTTTGGAAGCAAGGAATACATAGTACCTTCTCTTACACCACCTTCACTAAAGTGAATAGTCTTAATTTTTGGAAGAACGTCAAATAGAGCAGACATTAATAAACCAACGGCTGGAAGTTGCACTGCCCTTTTCTCGGATAATTTAAATATTTTACCAGTTTTAGTACCTGGTATCTTGTTTTTAAGGAAAAGATAATCGCACATATTTGAAAATTCATCGTAAGAATAAGCTAAACCGTTAATAATAGTTTGAATAGGATATTCTTGATATTGTGAAAGTAATAAATGCGCTAAGCCTCTCAACCCTCCACCTCTTGTCCACAAATCGAACCCACCTTGTGATCGAGCTTCTTCGATTAAGTCCTGTGGTATATTAAGTTCATTTAATAGGCTGCCTAAATTACTTTTAATCTCAAAAAACAAATCCTTTGTATTTTCATTCTTCAATCTCCTTGTCAATCTACTGGAACCATAAGGTAGTGATATAGGTTCAGAAGATTGTATTATTTGACCGTTCTCACATTTTATCCAGGATAGTTGCACATATCCACACCCTAGATCTAAATACAATCCACTTACAGTGTTAAAAGATGAAACTACACCATACACTCCCAATTTACCTTCTTCTACCTTGGACAATACTTCAACTTCCCAACCGGTACTTTTATATATTGCATCGACAAACTGTTTTGAATTAATCGCGTCCCTTGTTGCTTGAGTAGCAATAACTCTAATGCTATTATCTGGAAGACCAAAATCTTCACATATTAATTTGAATCTCTTCATAGCTGAGCATATCTCTCTAATAATATCGTCTGGAATGGGCTGTCTTTTAGCAGAGTTCTTAGAAAATTGAATATCGTTCAACGACACACCAACTCTGTCTTTAAATACACACGGCATAATTCTTGCGTGATGGTATGCTTTGGAAGATATACTAAATCTAATACCATTGGACCCTATATCTACAATACCGCACAGATTCCGTGATACAACTTCTGTCTCTATGTCATTGTCGGATAGTTCAGACATCTTTTATTCTAATAGTATTTGATTATAGCGTTTAAAGAGAAGAAGCTATATTTATATTGAGATATCTATTATTATTAATGCTTTTTTAGTCCTTGTTGCTTAATCGAAGTTAGAATGATATTTGGAGTTGAGCCACTGTTAAAATAACATTCTTTTTCTATCGCGCTGTTTGAGATTCGACAACGCCGAATTGTAGGAGTATATGAACGCTCTTTAGACTCTTCTCAGTTGATGGACAGCTAAAAAATACAATTTGACTCTAACGACCTATACTGTGAAAATGTCAAAAAAATCAATCTCCGATATTTCTTCTATTCTCCTAATTCAATATCTGAGCCCAGAAAACTTAAATTGACAGAACAGTCATCACATTCTTTTGCTAGAGATGATTCGAATATATCATTTTTGGGCTCTATTGTGTTAACCAACAATGAATTTTCCAAAAGGACTTTTGAATCCAAAATATTTTCGTCACCTTTACTACTATCTGATATAACAGGTGATTTGAAGTAATGTTCGAAATCATGACTTTCATCCTCAACACCTTTCTCACCTTCATCATAGGAGGAAATACAACATTCCTCTATATCTGAGCTTTGAGCTATTATTGATTTATGGACAGTTTGAAGGACAGAAGTCGTCTTTTCTTTAATTGGTAAATCAGGTTTCTCGGACACTATATGTTTTGTGCTTGTCCGTTTACCTTTAATCAACTCTTTCGGGATACCTTCATGGCAACATAAGTGGCGACATTCACCCTTCTTATTGCAGGTATGTTGACACTCGTAGTTGCCGTTTGGTAATTGCAGACGACCTTCAAAGAGAACGTTACTATTTGACTCGTTCTTCCTAGAGGTTGCCATAGTAGCTGATGTATTCCGTGCTGGGCGTTCGATGAGAAGGTTGTATAAACTTTCATCTGAGCTACTTGAAACAATATCGTCCAGAACGCTTATGCGTGACTTAGAGGAAGACAAATCCATTAGAGCCTTTTCAAATACCCGAGTATTCGAATCAGACAACTCCTTTGTGGAAAATTGGATCGTCTCATTCAAACCTGCAATTTCTTGACAACTTGCTGAAATTTTAACTAGTTCCTGTAATGATGATATTGTAAAATTAAGTCTAAAAGTTTTGGGATGTTGTAATTGTGATAATTGTATTCTTCTAAAATCGATTACTTTTCCTGAACCATACCTGGAATTAATATTCATTGAAAGACGTTTACCATGCCAAAGAGAAGACTTACAATTGGCGCTCACATCGACTCTCAATACAACATCAATGCAATTACCAGCTTTCGCCTGTTTTTCAATTTGATGTTCTAATCTAAATGTTGGTAGTGACTCAATATCCCTTCTAAGTTTGATCCCATTCCCCATCTTTAAGCCTAGGTAATATTCCAATTTTTGATCCGTAGTATTTCTTAGTTCTTCAAAATCAGTTATTCCATTTCCGACTAATTTTCTTACAGACACTAAACCAATAGACTTAATTTGTCTTAAGATCATCGGCGAATCCTCCCAACATGAACCATTTATAGATCTCAACATGAAAAGACTATTCTCAAGGGAAATACCATCACCCTTTTCAATATAGCAATCTACCATGCACCTCAAGATCCTATAGCAATGCTTAAATATTCTGATCTTGTCTTGAATAAGGACATGGTGTAATTTTTGCGCTCCTTCATAATTTGGAAACTCAAGACCTCCCAAATCATATTGAATAATGAGGGATACTTTCTGGTTTGTTTTATCTATTATCATACTTTGCTTTTTAAGCGTAAGGAATGGATATCTCGTCAATGGGGATAAATTTATTTCTTTATACAGTCTCTTCTCATTTTGCCTCATACGCAAGTCCTTAAACTCTTCCGCCTGTACCACGATACTTAATATTTCCTGGGTATTTAAGAATTTCTTACCTTTTAGTATGTTCGATATCGTTCCGAAGGATATATAATGTCTTACCATAGCATGCCCAAATGCGTTACAATAAATTTGTTCACCATTTCGTACAATTAAATTATTTTCGTTCAAAGAGTTCAACAATTTCTGGCAGAACTGTTCAAGATTTTCTTCAGCATCAAACCCACCAAGACGACTAATTAAATCGTAAGCTGTTCTATTCTTCAAAAATCTAACGTAGAAAAAAGTACTTTTTATCCATGTAATAGCACTTTTTACAGAATCAATTGTCCCTAATGAAACTTCAGAACACATATGTTCACGTAGTTGTAGGTGTAGCTTACTTTCTAGAATGTCGCTCCCTGAAATGAGATTCTCATATTTGGAAACCATCTTTTGTTCGGTCATTATTATTGCACAACCAGTCTTTTCAAATCTAGGACGACCTGCCCTTCCTATCATTTGGAGTGTATCTAAATTCGAGTATTCAACCATTTCTGATAAGGACCACATTTGAGTTCCTTTGATTATTACTAAATACGCAGGTAAATTGACACCTACTGCCAAAGTAGAAGTTGCACACAGAATCTTTATTACTCCCTTAAGAAACGCCTCTTCCACAAGTGATCGATCTTCTAATATCAACCCAGCATTATGGAACGCAACCCCTTTGGTCATGCAAAAATGGAGGGTCTTATCAGCCAATGTTGTCGTTACATTACTATTGGTAGAAACATTATTACTAATATACTTTGCTGTATTAATTGTAGATGCTCTGGTTGGACAAAAGATCAATACGGGACGGTTTTCACTATATTGCTCAATGATTTCTAAGAGTTTCTGGTTATACAGAGCGTCTCTTTGGAATTCGTTCTTACAATTAAAATTGTATCCTTTGACGTTCACATCTAATGTTACTTGCCGATATGTGTCATCAAATTTTAGAACTGTTGCAAACGCACCGGATTTATTGTTCTTTAACCACGATGCAATATCTGCAATATTAGGAATTGTTGCACTAACCCCAATTATTCGAATTCCTTGACATAATGTATTCATTCTTGTAAGGACTGTTTCCAAGGTGGCACCACGTAAATCTCCTATAGTGTGTATTTCATCTACCAAAACAAGTTGAATCAGTTCAAATAACTTGTGATAATCTGTCCATTTTCTTGTTAACAAGTCCCATTTTTCTGGCGTTGTAATTATTAGTTGCGATTTCTTGACTGAAGTTATTTCATAAGATGTAGAATCTCCAGTTATTGCTACGACAGTTAAATTATTAAATTTGTTTTTCCATTTATTCGTAATTTCTGAACAAAGAGACTTTGTTGGTGCAATATATAAAATCTTCTTATTTTCGATTGAATCAGAAAAGTTAGAAATATATCGTAAAATGGCTAACTCAAAAAGCACTGTTTTCCCTGAACCAGTGGGTGCAGATATAACGCAATTTTCATTAGTCTTGAAAACCGTCTCAAATGATGCTGATTGCATCCTATTGAAGTACTCGAAAGGAAAAAATGTTTGGGGAATCGAATCAATGCAAGACACCGGGATTAAGTTTCCCTCTTTTTGTTCTTCTTGGTCATGAAATATTTTTCTAACTTTAAGCTTCTTTTTGGGGCGTAAGTCTGACGTCGTAGAGTGCTGCGTTATAGCTCCAATTGCAGTAATATGTGTGTCATCAGCATCGATACTAAGATTATTATGAGCAAAAATTCCCCTAGAGATATTCTTACCTCCAAATATATTTTCTGAATCTTCCAAATTATCGTCACCATCATCCAAAAGAGAATTATGAGATAGATTAATTTTTAAGGAATTATTATTGTTCCTATTAGATTGCAATCCCTTTTTCCTTAGAGAAAATGCTTCACTTGGGATACAATTTGGGTCTGCATTGGAAATTATGTTAGTAAATTTTTTAACTTATATGATCAGAAATAAATAAAGGTGATTTCTGTTGCGAATTTAGTTACCTTCTGGTTGTAGGATAGAGGTCCGTTTCTTATTCCGACAGCCGCCGAGCTTATCAAACTTTGTTCCCATTTATAATTTTTTTAAATATCGTTGCCCTCTGATCAAAAACAAACTGAACAAAAAGTGTTAATGTTTTTACTTGTTAAAGAAACACAAAAATGATGTATTCAATTGTGACTTTTGAATATATATATTGTTCTTTTACACAATGCTGTACTTAAAATGACTTCAAAGTTATTTGTTTCTCATATTCTTTTAAATCCTGATGACAACACCACGGTCCGTTACGAAAAAACACGACAAATAAAATTTGACTTATAAAAGAATAAACAATAAAAAAGGGTTTTATTAAATGGTAAACAAAAGGGAAAATTGTAAGAGAGTGTGACAGAGAAGAAGGTATATATCTACAAGTTTTCTAAATATCAGGATGGCAACTAATAATAACGAAGTGGTTGTAGATGAGATCCATATGGCTATAAATAATGATGAGAGCCCCGATACTGAAAGATCAAATTTATCGGAGAATTTGGTAGAAGAATCCTTCGAAAATGACAGCGATGAAGAAATGATTGACTCAGATAAGATTCGAGATACTGCTAAGCTATTATTGAGGAAATTACCTTCTAAATTTTTATTACAATATGAGGATGATACGTTCCTCCTCTTTGACTACGATGAAAATGATGATAATAATGAATCCCAAGAAAACGATGACGATTCTCAAAATTCTTATCCAATAATATGTGAAGATATTGATGCTTGTCACGAATCGTTTAAACATTTATTAATCATAATACGAAAGTTTATACAAGGTTATTATAATGGTGTAACATTAGGAGCCAAAGAGATAGTAATCAGTATCCCAATTTTGGATTTAATAATATATGAAGATAACATGTATAATGATCAGGTATCATTTAACGACTTGGAGACCATTTTTCAAACATTAAGGAAAAGATCACTAAAAGAGAAAGAGGATAATATTCCGAAATATCTGAGCGGTATCATTACAACTAGACCAAGGTTTGTGTCGAGATATAACACTTTAGTTGAACTTACTGAAGGTTCTGCAACCTTAAAGAATATTAAACCTTTTTTCAATGACGAGGACAATCCAGTAGTCCTAGATGATGAAGATGATGAACCCGGGGGGTCCAAGAATGAGAAAGAAAATAATGAAGGGATTGCCATTTTGGATGATTAATTTGGTTAACTTTAAAATAAACTTGACCTGGACAGAATGGATAAAGAATAGTTGATCTTGACTCAATCAGCTGTATCGGTATATAACAAATGTATACTAGTTGTAATTAATAGATATCTATGTCAAACCTTATATGCCTTGAGAAACTATTTTCTTGAAGTGGTATTTCATATAGCTTGGGTTCCTACATTTTTTTTAATATTTAGCACGCCAAATATTTAATTTATTAGGTATTTATTATGTAAAGTATGGAATTTTTGATAGATGATATTTTGAAATACGAAAATACGAGAATACCATACCGACACTTGTCAAGTTATTAATATGAGTCAACCATTTATCAAAAACTGGAAATTTAAAGAACCACATGCAGTAAGAACTAAAATGGAGTTGGGCGGCTATAATAGCCACCACACCACAAATGAGTCGCTTGTTGTGGATCAAAGTACCCAAAAGACATTAAAGTTCGTTCTACATAGATTGTCAAACAATTTTAAAATTGAATATAAACAAGTGAATCAATCAGGTTTCCATAAAAAAAAATTCTTTCTTGATCTAATTCAACCAACTATACCCAAACGCGACAGGAGTACGATCCATTATCCTACAAAAACAATTTGGCCCAAAAATATAACCACAGATAAATATCCTATATTTGTAAAAGAATATAAGGAGAAGCTCGAAGTAAACAAAGAATGTCAAGTGACAATAAGAGAATTATGTATCAGAAGAGAGATCTCTTTGCCCCAGATTTGTGACTATGTCTCTTCTAACAATCTTCAGAGATATATGCTAGATTGCTCGTATAAAGAGAAAAGTAACGGGCAATCACAAAACAGTAAGACATCACTGAAAATATGGGTCTCCAAAATTGACGAAAATCTTGGGCATTTTGTGAATGAGACTTTAGAGAATCTTCCTAGTTCTTATTTTTATTTCCTTGAAAAGAATATTTTCGAACCTATTATCAGCCACACTCTGACAAATTATTTAATAAATATGCCAATTGGACAAAAGATGGCTCCCCAAAAAGCAGAATGCCCAAGTTTTGGAAAGTGGTCAACTTTACAAGGATTTTGTTTCCCTAAAGATCACTTTTACAATCTAGAAAGATCACTTCTAGATGATAATTTCCATGAATTAGAATTTTATATGTTTCGACTCAACCCTCCAAAGTGTACAAATAATAAAAAGACTAAGAAAGTAAGAAGAACAGCAAAATTTAAAGTTTGGATATTAGATAAGGTTCTACTAAAAAGTATAGATTGGAATCCTTTCAAAAACGTTAACCAAAATTTTCGTGTTATTGTTAATGAATTTGAAACAATTACACCTAAAACCGTGACTATTCATAAAGAAAATATTAGATTTAATTATTTAAAACCAAACACATTACAATTAATAGATATCCAAAGTAAAAATTTTAATAGTTACCAGTTTGGCTTAAGTGATGTGCTTGACAGTGAACGCACCCCAAAGAAAACTGATCTAACTCATACAGATGTGATAAACTCTGTGTCGCAAGAGACTGTTCAGGCTTCGTCGTTCGAAGAACAAACAATTAATACATCTCTAATTCCTCAAAAAAGATCATTTCTAGATCCTGATATATTTAGTATAATTCAAAAAAAAAAAATAATGAACAAACAACAAACTAAGAAAAACGAATCATCTGAATATATGTCAAAAAACATTAAAGACACATTAAATTTTGGTATTAATAGGGAAATGTCTAACAAGAACTCTAACATTAATAATTATGTGACGAAGGATAGTTTCAAACTGGCATTGTCTTACCTTCCAATTCAAGTATCTGATAAAACAATAATTGTTAATTCTGTTAAATTGCTATCTAACCATATAATTTTACATGAACTTCTCTCACATTATAATATAAATGCTGTCGAAAGAAATGTTAATTTACCTTGTGACTTCATCTTAAGCATGGAATGTTGTGTTGTAAGAATTAAGCTGGAGATATTTCAACAATATAACAGGGATGGTACTTTATTTTATTCTAATGTATTTAAAAAATTACTACGTTATTTTAAGAAGATTATAGTCTTCATCGATTACGATGAGGTATCTGAACAAACTGATCCTGACTTATTTTGGAAAATACAATCTTTTCTGAATATGAAACAATTCCAATTACATCTAATTCCAGGGGCTGAAGATATAGATACTGCCAATAAAATAATTATCTATTATTTGGTAAATTATACAAAATCGTTGTCGCCGTCTGCCAACGAACATTTAATTAATAATACTGAAAATAGTGATCTAGAATTTTTAACGGCAATAACACGCAACCCATTTCTCTCACTTAAAATCCTTGAACAGAATACATTATTACAATTTGTAAAGTTAGTCCAACTATCACAAACGGCCAAAGACAACCATACAGTGTCGCAATTAACTAATTGGCAATGGAAGTCGCTTAGAAGTCTGTTGTCTGTCACTTGGTGAAGTTTAGTTTTCGTTACCCGCTTTTCACCAAAAAAAAAAATAATTAGGTTCTCTATTCCGCCCAGTAATGAAGCGCTTCGTTTTTTTTTTGCCACCCTTGAAGGTTTCATTATTATCTTTAGAAAGAGTGGAACTAAATATATGGGAGTTAACTGTAACTTGCATACATGTGGTTAAAACACAACAAGTAATTAAACATTTTAATACAAGGTTAAATCCCCTCAGATAGAAGCGGGAATATATTTCGAATTAGTTAAATTATCTGAGTCAATCCTCCTTGTGACATACGACAAATTATAACTGCTTCAATATAATAAAAAGATCAAGCTTTCCCTTTTCTTATTATCATATCAATTAACAATATGAACCACGATCCATTTAGCTGGGGTAGACCATCAGATGAAACCTATGGTTCCTATGATACAAAAATAGCGGAAGCGCCAGCTTTTCCAAAGATGAATACCACACAACCAATCGTCACAGGTACTTCTGTAATCTCAATGAAATACGATAACGGTGTCATCATTGCTGCTGATAACCTGGGTTCCTATGGTTCTTTACTTCGTTTTACAAATGTTGAAAGATTGATACCTGTCGGTAAGAGTACAGTTGTTGGTATATCTGGGGATATTTCAGACATGCAACATATTGAAGATTTATTAGAAGAAATGCAAACGGAGAATAACTATGATAATTCTTACGTAGACGATGAAGAATCATTAAAACCAAGTTATGTGTTTGAATATTTAGCTAATGTCATGTACAACCGTAGATCCAAGATGAATCCATTGTGGAACGCTATCATTGTTGCAGGTACGGAAAATAACAAACCCTTCCTTAGATACGTTAACTTATTAGGTGTTACATATTCTTCACCTACTTTAGCCACAGGATTTGGTGCTCATTTAGCATTACCTCTAATGAGACGTGTAGTAGACCGTGACAGTGATGTAGAGAAAACTACTCGTGAAGTTGCCGAGAAAACTATTCTAGAATCGATGAAGATCTTATATTACAGAGATGCACGTTCTTCGAGAAAGTTTTCTCTAGCTATAATCGATAATGATGAAGGATTAGTGTTGAAGAAGGGATTACAAGTAGAAAACATGTCATGGGAATTTGCCAAAAATATAAGGGGTTATGGTACTCAAAAAGTATAGAATATATTAAATAATAAAGACTACATACATATATATTTATAACTTTACGCACGCAATAGTATTTTATCTTACTACCACGCTAATGCTAACGATAATATGAAACGAAACAACATAATGTTATACGGTATGCATATAGTGACGATTACACTACTAATGTGGATATATGAGTTTCATAAATTTATCTCATAATGATCCTGCCATTACCCCACAATTTACAACATGTCGGAGACACAGTTCTTGCATGAGAAATATTGAATCTTCTTCATGGGTGTCAATCAATTAGACACTCCAAAAAGTGACGTAACGTGATATTTCGAGAACCATTGAGAGGAAGACCATTTTAGCTGGATTTGCATGGTTATCTGACTTACTTCTCTCTTTTTTGGAATCTTTGTTTGCACCACCTGTCTCGAGATTTTACCCAAAACGGTTGAAAAATTATGTAATTCATTGCCGCAAGTTTGCTTTGTCCGTTAACTTCGCGAAACGTTACTTACTGAAATCGGCTGGTACAGCGAAGGAAATAAGGAGATGGACGACATTTGACACTAAACCATAATAGGTAAACTGAAACCATAAAAGTCAACTCGAGTTTATTGCAAAGATAAATACCTATTGGGAATTAATTATATACATATTCATCCATATTTATTGAGAAAAGAATATCAATAGATTGCATTATAGGTAGTAGGTTATTGTGCCAACGGTTGTAGAGTAAGTGATCATTTAATACAGATTTCTTTTATATTCAAAGAGTATGACAGATTTTGAGATATCGATATTAGGTGGGACAGGAGGTCCATTTGAAAATTCTACACAATGCTTTATGCTACGATCGACGCATGACAACGAAAGTGTACATCTAATGTGTGTGGATGGAGGTGTTGGCTTGGGAAGTATTTCAGCAATGCTCCGGTTAGACCCTAATAAGAGGGTCGTAGAGAGCCTTTACGAGAATGAAGAAGAACCAGTTGAGAAATACGTGGATTCTTCAATGTTGTCAGAAACTATGAGAGGGTTTCCTCTCGCAGTTACTAGGCACTTAGAAGGATCCATTATACAACAGTCTATGAAATTATATCAAAATATAGGAGAATATTATATTACACATCCACATATGGATCACGTCGCTGGAATGATTATGAATTCTCCAGCCATTTTCGAACCATCAGTTCCATCGAGAAAATATATAAAAGGTCTAAACTTCACGATAGGACCCTTAAAAGATTTTATATTTAATGATATAATTTGGCCGCAATTATCAAATAAATTATTGGGACGACTCGACCTGGTAACATTGTCAAACCGAGAGTCACATAACTCATTATCAATACCCGAATGGAATATAATACCATTTGAAGTTTACCATGGCTCAAAAGTTTCAGATTTAACTTCACAAGTTTCAAGTTCAGTTTATATCATAACAAATACAAGGACGAAAAATTCTATTGTTGTATGCGGTGATTTAGAAAAGGATCATGAAGACCCGAAGGAACCCAAATTATTAGATCAGTTATGGTCATTTTTGGCAAACAATATTCCTTTGAAGAATTTGAAAGCAATTGTAATAGAATGTTCAAATTCATTATCAATAGATGAAAGGAGACTTTTTGGTCATCTGTCGTCGAATAAATTACTAGACGAACTACAGACACTTCGGGATAAATATGGTAGTTCATCAGGACTAAGTGACCTAAAAATAATAGTATCACATGTGAAGATGACTTACTCTAAGAAGGATCCACGATTGATTATTTTAAATGAATTGAGAACACTTGCACATGCAATTCCAGGTCTGGAGAGTTTAATATTTTCAATTGCTGTTCAAGGATACACATTTACTGTTTGATATGAACTTTATAAAAACTTCTAAAATTGATATTATTCCCTTATATAATTATACTAAAAAAACATCAATAAAATTCTTTATGAACATGTCATTACTAGAGAGTTAAATATTTTTGTTTTTATAATGCAGGACGATTAGGATATATATATATGTGTATATAAAATGACTATAATGAATTTCTCCATTCCTTAAATTCAGGGGATAATACACCATCTCCTTGAACAAAATTTTCAAATTCTGAATCATCAGTTTCAATTTCATGTAGTTTTAAATGATTATCTGCCAAAATTAACTTGAATGGCTTGATTTCCTTGGTATCACTGTGGGGTATTATTTTGAGCAACCATTCAGTAAATAGACCATACCATTTAATAGCATCTAAACATTTAGAACCGATCTCAGGATTATTTTCTTTCAATAAGACTGGAATTTCATTTGTTGCGTATTCTTCAACAGTTTTCAATATATAACTATCATCTTTAAACCCACATATTATTCTTGGAATACCAGCAAGGAAACATTTTAACCAAATTCGGAACATACCATTTTCGAATTTATGCGATTCTGAAATAGTGTTAACAGTAGGGTTACAGACCAATTGAGTATAATGTTTTAAATTATCTTTACTTTCTTCTTTAAAATCAAAAATACAGTCAATATCTGTCGAAAGGATCAATTTTACTTTACCAACACCTGTTTTTGTCACACTAACATATTTGTCACCATTATTACATAATTTTCTATGTCTTTTCTCCAAGACTTCTCTAGATTCCAATGGTAGTGGTTGAGAAAGAGTTGAAAGTGCTTTAAATTTATAATTTGTGTACTTATTCGCGTCAACAGTCGAAGATACCTTCTGTTGACGTTCTTTAATAAATAATTGTCCATCAAATGACAGTACTATCATATCAATGGGATTAATATTTGTATTGTCAAATGCACTAAGAATCAATTTGGTAATTGTTGTTGTGCTAGCGATAATATCCCCTTTGACTTTTTTCCCCTTATGTTGTTCCGAGTGTTGGATAGACTGCAATAATCCATGAATAGTATTTGGATCCTGAAATGCACTCTCACAGTTCTTAAATTTCTTTAAACCACTAGAGAGATCCAAGTTTCTTTCAAGGTCTGAATTCGGCAGATAAAAATATTTTAGCTGAGTTTGTTGTTGAATTAAATATTCTCCATTTTGATTCCTAGAGTAGTATCCGATTTCTTTAGGTTGCTTTAATGCAGTAGTGGAACCCTTCTGATTTATAAACAGGTTTGAAGTGATTGCCATTTTTATTGAAAGTATAATGTTAAAGAAAACAAAAATTATACGTAATAGATCTATCTTAAAACTTCAGAACTACTTTCTTTCGTCTACCAAGTGGGCTCAATCAAATATATACCCCTTAAATGTACCAAATAAACTACAGTACAGGATAACTAACAGTTGAACTTAGTCTCTTTACTTTTTTTAAAAGCTCGATATTTAGTTTTTTCATTATATCAATAATAACTCTTATACCACAACGCAAAGCTCATCGCCAATTATTTGTTAACAAGATAACAAAAATTTTTCACTGACACCCTCGTATAAAGCGATAACAAATCTTAATCTCTACAAAAATACTTCACTCTAAACATTAGGAGCATGAAAGATGTTATATCACAAGGAATTGATTATCTATATTACTAATCAGATATATGTTTATCAATATGTTTATCTAACCATGCATTTTCTTCCCGTTTCTGGTCACATAACTTGCAATACATTTTATTTATCTATCTATCTATCTCTATATTTATCATGATCAGGTAATCTGTTACCTATCTCATTCCAACGAGAACCTTCAAATTTTATACAGACAACACCGCACGAAATGTAACAACTTCTCACCGGAAAAAATCTGAACTGAAAAATTTTGATCGCAAAGCGATCGATGGGAAAGCAGAATTCTAGTGGGAAAGATCGCTAAGGTCGTAGAACTGAGCGATTGACAATCCTCTTTCAACAAACATTCCCTAGAATACTTTGTCTGTATATAAATGAATTAATATATTTATATTTTAAATTCCAATATTTATTTAGCTTTCTCTCCTAAAGGATACACATACCAGCTGTAAAGTAACCTAAAGAACTATGTCTGCCACTTTAGTTATCAACGGTAAGGCTCCAGTAGTTGCCTACGCCGACTTGATTGCTGCTCGTATTGCAAACAATGCTAAGCCAGAATCTGTCAAGATTGAATTCGTCGACGACAAGAAGGCTGCTCCATCCACTTTCAATGGATCCACCGAAAACACTTTCCAAGCTATTGTCGATGCTTTCCCACAAGTATTCACTGATTCCAACAAGGAAGAAACTGCTAAATGGATTAAGATTGCCAACGAAGAATTAGTCATCAAGAACTTCCAAAAGCTATCTCAATCTTTGGAACACCTTGATGCTCAATTGAACTTGAGAACTTTTATCCTAGGTGGTCTACGTTACTCCGCTGCTGATGTTGCTTGTTGGGGTGCTCTGAGATCTAACGGTATGGTTGGTTCCATTATCAAGAACAAAGTTGATGTCAACGTATCTCGTTGGTATACTTTGTTCGAGTTAGATCCTTTATTCCACGAAGCTCATGAGTCTCTAACCAAATCTCTACAAGAACTAAAGAAGGCTGCTACTTCTGGTAAGAAGAAGGAAGTTCACAAGGCTAACTTTGAAATTGACTTGCCAGATGCCAAGATGGGTGAAGTTGTAACTCGTTTCCCACCCGAACCATCTGGGTATCTACATATTGGTCATGCTAAGGCTGCTTTGTTGAACCAATACTTTGCTCAGGAATACAAAGGTAAATTGATTATCAGATTCGATGATACTAACCCATCTAAAGAAAAGGAAGAGTTCCAAGATTCTATTCTAGAGGATCTTTCTCTGTTAGGTATCAAGGGTGACAGAATCACCTACTCCTCTGATTACTTCCAAGAAATGTACGACATGTGTGTTGCTATGATTAAGGAAGGTAAGGCTTACTGTGATGATACTCCAACTGAAAAAATGAGAGAAGAACGTATGGATGGTATTGCCTCCGCTAGAAGAGAACGTTCCGTTGAAGAAAACTTGAAAATCTTTACTGAAGAAATGAAGAATGGTACCGAAGAAGGTTTAAAGAACTGTGTTCGTGCCAAGATCGATTACGCTGCCTTAAACAAGACTCTAAGAGACCCTGTCATCTACAGATGTAACTTGACCCCACATCATAGAACTGGTTCCACCTGGAAGATCTATCCAACCTATGATTTCTGTGTCCCAATTGTCGATTCCATTGAGGGTGTTACACATGCTCTACGTACTATCGAATACAGAGACCGTAACGCTCAATACGATTGGATGTTGGAAAACCTCCATTTGAGAAAGGTACACATCTGGGATTTTGCTCGTGTTAACTTCGTTAGAACTTTACTATCTAAGAGAAAGTTGCAATGGATGGTTGATAAGGATCTAGTCTCTAACTGGGATGATCCAAGATTCCCTACTGTTAGAGGTGTTAGAAGAAGAGGTATGACCGTTGAAGGTCTTAGAAACTTCGTTCTGTCTCAAGGTCCTTCTAGAAACGTCATTAACTTGGAATGGAACTTGATCTGGGCTTTCAATAAGAAGGTCATTGACCCAGTTGCTGCTAGACACACTGCTATTGTTGAACCTGTCAAACTTCACATTGAAGGTGCTGATGCTCCAGAAACTCCAAAGGTCGAAATGAAACCAAAGCACAAGAAGAATCCAGCTGTTGGTGAAAAGAAGGTCGTCTACTACAAGGATGTTGTCATCGACAAGGCTGATGCTGAATCTCTAGAAGATAACGAGGAAGTTACCCTAATGGACTGGGGTAATGTTATCATCACTAAGAAAAATACCGATGGTTCCTTGGAAGGTAAGCTACATTTGGAAGGTGATTTCAAGAAGACTAAGCATAAATTGACTTGGTTAGCTGACACCACCGATGTTGTTCCAGTTGACTTAGTCGATTTCGACCACTTAATCTCTAAGGACAAATTGGAGGAAGATGAAAGTTTCGAAGATTTCCTAACCCCAGTCACTGAATTCCACACTGATGCCATTGCTGACTTGAACGTAAAGGACATGAAGGTTGGTGACATCATCCAATTCGAGAGAAAGGGTTACTACAGGCTTGATGCTTTACCAAAGGATGGTAAGCCATACACTTTCTTCACCATCCCGGATGGTAAAGCAGTTAACAAGTATGGTGCTAAAAAATAATTTAAACCTTACCAACAATATTTTACAAACTGATATGTAGCTCCTTCTTTCACAAAGGAATAAATAATTTAATTAATCTGATTCTACATATTGACAAATTTTATGAACCTCTCAAAATATATAGGCCCTACCCACCAGCCTTTCTGGAACTTAGTATAGTGATATGTATAAAGTTCATTTCCAAAAGTTTAACAGTTCGATTCTAATGCTGTATTATATCACCTTAAACGACCCGCCGCCCTTAGTTTTTAGTTGTTATTTTCGTCCCAAGGCGAACAACTTTCACTACCAGTGGAAATTTCTAAACAGACATTACAATTAAAGCAAGATAAAATTGAAAAAGATAAATGAATAATATATATAGGTGAGTTTGAACTTTATTAAAGAAAGAAGTGTTTAAATATCCAAATAAGAAGATAACTAATATTTATATTTTGGAGAAATGTCTGATATTGATGAAGATTTATTAGCTCTTGCTGGTGCCGATGAAGATGAAGAAGAGGTTCTAACTTCTCACTCCAAAAAGTCGGAGAGTAATACATCTAAGAAAAGAACAATAGAAGAGGTAAGCGATGAAGAAGATGATTATAATCCAGAAGATATGGGTAGTGGGAGAGTAGATGATGATATTGAAGAAGAGGAAGACCCATTTCCTTTAGAAGGTAAATATAAGGATGAAGATGATCGTGAATATTTAGAATCTTTGCCAGAAATGGAGCGTGAAACGTTACTCTTTGAAAGATCTCAAACCAAGAGAAAATATCAAGAAAGAAAACTCTTTAGGGAACGTAACAGAGGCTTACAGAGACACCAAGAAAATAACAAACAGGACAACAAAAAAGTTCGTTCCTCTGGCAGGACAACTCATCAAACTGGTCATTCTGACCTAAAAGCATCCAAATTATCTCAGTTAAAGAGACAGAGGGAAAAGAAGAATCAAAAGAAGAACTATTCAGATGACGAAGATTTTGAAGAAGATGAAGACGAAGAAAGGTACAAAGACGAATATGAGGACGAAGATGAAGAATATGCGGAAGATGAAGATGACGACGAAGGATACAACCCACTGAACAGAAAATCTCGTTATGCTGAAGATGAGGATGAAGTCGAATGGGCGGAAGAAGAGACGTCCAGAGATTCAGAGGTCAGTGATTTCAATAAATTGAGAATCGGTCGTTCCTTTGTGGCTAAGTATTGTTTTTACCCTGGATTTAATGATATTGTTCAAAACTGTTACGGCAGAGTGAATGTTGGCGTGGACAAACGTACAGGTGAAACAAATTACAGGATGGTTAAGATCGAGAAGGTTTTCTTACAAAAACCATACAACATGGGTAAATTTTTTACAAACCAATATTTTGGTGTAACACAAGGTAAAGATAGAAAAGTATTCCAAATGAGTTTCTTCAGTGATGGCCTCATCACCCAACAAGAATATGACAGATATGTTAGAGCCCTTGAGAACTCCCATACTTCGAAACCAACAGTTTATAATCTAAACAGCAAGTCGAAGGAATTGGTTGCTTTTGTTTCAGAACCACTGACAGATAAAACTACAGACACAATTGTCAAAAATAGAATGTTGTTTAACAAAAAATTATCTGGTACAAATGCGGTGTTGGAAAAGACTGTCTTGAAAGAAAAATTGCAATATGCCAAGGAGAACGGTAATGAGAGAGATATCGCCAAATATTCAGCCCAGCTAAACAATTTTGAGAAGAGAATGAACATGTACGAAAAACACCATGAAAATGATCAAGCTGGTAGCAAAAAATTAGGTGCTCTGACGTCAAAAAACAGAAAGTTAAATATGGATAAAACTAAAACCGTTGAACACACCAAGAAGGAAGACACGTTTGATTCAAAGAGTGATCCATTTAGTAGATTAAAAACAAGAACCAAGATTTATTACCAAGATATACAGCAAGAAGAGAATGAGAAGGCAAAGGAACTTGCAATTCAAAAAAAGCTGGAAGAAAATGAAGCTGCCAGAATTAAAAAGGAGAACGAGTTGTTGGTAGCTAAATTCAGACGTTTAGGTGGTCTGGAAAAGGTTATTAATAATATAGATTTTAATATTAGTATAGATTTGTAATATTTAAGTAGAGGAAAATACTTTTTTGTAGTTACGTTGGTAAGATGTCAAACGTTTTCGTTTTTTTTTTTTCAAAATGCTGGCAAATATGTTTCCTCGAAGGTCGAATATTTCAAGGCTAATTTTTTTTAAAATTGAATACGGTAAAAAAATAGGCATAATCTTTCTGGAATCATTTTCACCTGTCATAGAACAGATTAAGTTCTGTGGGTCAATTTTCTAAGATGACATTGTGCCATCAACTTAATTTCTAATGGATTCCATTTTAAAACGTCGTATAACTACGTTGATTTACGGGGAATATCGCAAATTAAAGCATAGTAGCAAACCTATCACCAAGTCCAATGGAACTAAAGAATGGACTGTTTTAGCTAGCATTATTGCCTGGGATCCTAACGCTGACAAGATACAAATAATATGTATATCCACCGGTGTTAAAGCTCTCCCTAATGAGCTACTCATAAGAAGTAACGGGAGGATGTTACACGATTGTCATGCTGAAATACTTTCCATACGAGGACTTAATACAGTAATTCTGAACCATATCAAAAATTTGAAAGAAGGTGGGGCTTCTGATTTAATCAATCAAATAGGAGATAAATACGAATGGAAAAAAGAAAATAAACTGATATTATACATATCAAGGGTACCTTGTGGCGATGCCAGTATGGATACAATTGAGTCTCAGGATGACACATCTGAGTCGTACGAAATATTGGATGAAAATAAAATGCAGTATCTAGACGATAGGAATAATACAATTTTAAGGGGAAGACTAAATTTTTCCAAGAAAGGTGTTGTAAGAAGTAAACCAGGACGGTTTGATTCACAAATTACTCTATCTAAGTCATGTTCAGATAAGTTGTGTGGAAAACAAGTGACTTCACTGTTAAACTGCCTCACATATGAGCTATTGTCCAAACCACTGTACCTAGACTATCTATTAATTCCATCTTTAACCAAAACTGATTTGATTGGCCTAAAGAGATGTTTCCAGGACCGCTTAGAAGGTGCTTCGAATGAAGAACAATTATACCAACCTAAAATGTTCAAAATAGAGGATTGCAAAGATAAATTTGAAGATGACAAACAATCTAAAGATGAAACTCCAAGTGCGATGAGCTCGATCAAACTGTACTTCGATAAAGCGAACGTTCAAGAACAAGCTATTTTGAATGGTGTCAAGAATGGTTCATACACGAAAGGATCCAAACCGCTTCGAAAAGGATGCGAAACAGCGATATCTAGGTATAGTCAGTGGAAACTTTACAATCTGATACATCCTGTAGAGGACAAATCATATCTTCAGTTCAAAATGGAACACAAAACCAGAAGAACTATGGTGGAGTATACCAGACAAGAACTTTCATCAGATGGATGGGTTCAAACACTTGAAGATGACTGTAGTATATAATATATAATTACGCATAAATTATATTTCAATGTAGTTACTTTATGTTTTATTTTAATTACTGTCTTCGACGTTCATAGATGTATTGTATTTTTCATGAATTGTTTGGAACCGTAAACAAAATAAAAAAATGAAAATCACAATATGCAATAATACTAATAAGAATATAAGACATATTGATGACCCCAACGTTAAAAGAGGAGAACGATCCATCATTAAGAACATAGTATGAATAAGAACTGGTAAGTCTGAAAGGATCACGCTAAATTAAATATTATGAATTCCACTAATATACAGAATGTATTGAATAAATTGGCACCGGTAGCCGCTATTAAACCGGTGTCTTCAACTAAGAGGCAACAAGTATCTATCATTGATGATACTTCCGAAAATGCTAACATGGACCCAATGTATATAAACAGATTTAATATGGATGATGACTTACCAGACATTGATGATCTGAAATCCGGTGTATTATTCAAACTAGGTATTCAAGCTATGGAGAGTCAAGATCTACTCTGTGTGAACAATGCAGCTCTATGGCTGGCATCGTCCACGAAAGGTGGCAGTCCCATTGAGAATGTATTAAATGATGATCCAAACTCTTTTTGGCAGAGTGACGGTGGTCAACCTCATACAATTGATATCTATTTCAGTCGGCGTACAGATATAATTCTATTAGCGTTATATTTCTCCTTAGCCTCAGATGAGTCGTATACACCAAAACTATTCAAATTATATGTAGGACATAGTCCGTCTGATGCTGTGTTTTACAAAAGCTATCACATCGAACATTTGGATGGATGGGTAGGTTTAACCTTTAGAGATAATAGGCCGGACAACCTTATGAAGTGTCAATTCTTAAGACTTGTCTTCCCTATAAATCATGAGAATGGTAAAGATACACATCTAAGAGGAGTGCGAATATATTCTCCCCAGGTGAGAAGGCAACAGGAAACTTTCTTCCCACCAGAAACAAACAGCATGGGTAATTCAAGCTCATTGCAGAGATTTACAATTAGATGACCCCAAAACAATCAATCTTACATCCACAACATAATACTAAAAAAATTGATAATTAAAAATAATTATCAAGGCTAGATAACATAATGTGATATCAAACTGTATGTAAATATAGCTCTTAAAGCTTTAGAGACCCTGGTGTTGGCTTCCAACTCAGAACCTCCCCCAGGAAGATCCATAAATTCCCCATTAAACCCTGGAATTTTTATTTTCGGGTCCTTAGGACGGCATACAAGTTTTTAAGTAACCCTATACTTTATATAAAGTTATTGATAACTCCATGCTAATAGAAAAATTGGAAAACGCCTTAATAACCTTACATTTATGTTATTGAGCAATTTATCATTAAATTAAACCAGTTCTAATGGAATAAACAAAACCTCTCTTGCAATTATTAGCTTTACTGGTTGCAATTTCAGTTTTCAGTCTTCCAAGCCATTGGCAAACCCCAACTTGGGGAACTACAATTTGCCCACTATTTTCAGAGGCGCGCTCCTTTGAAGCCCCTACCCTTTTTGTTTTTCTGGCAGACGTCCCATTGATCTTAAGAAACCTACAATTTTTCATGGGGGATTTTGACGGGTTTGAATTCCTCACAAAGCCTGTTAACCTTGCAGCTTTTTTTTTTATTTTCATTTTTCACTTCTAATCATTTTTCTTCTTCTTCAATTAAAACTGAAAAATTATTTGAAATTATATCAACTTTAACTGCAAATAACAGTCAATTGCAAAGAGATTCCTTTTTATTACAAATATTTTCAAATATATTTGACTGTTAAGGTGGGACAGATTACTTTTTCTTTTCTTACACACATATAGAGAGAACATCAACAAAATATGTCAGACATTGAAATAGTATCTAAACTGCTATCTGATTCGGTTATCGCTCAGACATCGAAATTAGCAGAAAAGAGTCTTAAGGAACTTGAGAGCCAGGATGGGTTTGGTTTAACATTATTGCATGTAGTGGCAGCTGAAAATTTGTCCATATCCACCAGATTGGCCGGTGCCTTATTTTTCAAGAATTTCCTAAAGAGAAAATGGGTTGATGAAAATGGTAATCATCTCCTTTCAGTATCCAGTGTGGAACTGATCAAAAAGGAAATTATACCATTGATGATTAGCTTACCAGCTAACTTACAAATCCAAATTGGTGAAGCTATTTCGATTATTGCAGACTCGGATTTCCCTGCCAGATGGCCCGGATTTTTAGATGATCTTGTATCTAGATTATCTCCAGATAATATGGTTCTAAATAAAGGTGTATTAATTGTTGCACATTCTATTTTTAAAAGATGGAGACCATTATTTAGATCTGATGATTTATTTTTAGAAATTAAACTAGTTTTAGATAAATTTACAATCCCTTTCTTAAGCCTGTTGGAAACTGTAGATAAACAAATAGATGAAAACAAAAATAATACACCTCATTTAACCCTGTTATTTGATGTTTTATTGGTTTTGATTAAATTATATTACGATTTTAATTGTCAAGATATCCCAGAATTCTTTGAAGATAATATTCAACAAGGTATGGGTATCCTACACAAGTATCTCTCATACTCAAATACCTTATTAGAGGACCCAGATGACCCAGAAAATACGAGTATTGTAACCAAAGTTAAATCTGCTATACAAGAAGTAGTCCAACTGTATACTACAAGATATGATGATGTTTTCAGCCCAATGGTTAACGGATTTATTGAAATTACATGGTCTCTATTAACTTCAACTTCAGATGAACCAAAATATGATATTCTAGTATCAAAATCTCTAGCATTTTTAACAGCCGTTTCTCGTAATCCTAAGTATTTTGAAATGTTTAATAATCAAGAGGCCATGAACAATTTAACAGAACAAGTAATTTTACCTAATGTTACTCTTCGTGAATCAGATGTCGAATTATTTGAAGATGATCCAATTGAATATATTAGAAGAGATCTAGAAGGGTCTGATACTGATACAAGAAGAAGAGCTTGTACAGACTTCCTCAATGAATTGAAAGAAAAGAATGAAACCCTAGTAACAAACACCTTCTTGATTCATATGAAAAAGTTTTATGAACAATATCAATCAAATCCAACAGAGTACTGGAAATATAAAGATCTATACGTCTTTTTATTTACCACATTAGCAATAACAGGGAATATAACAAGTGCTGGTGTATCCACTACCAATCCACAGCTAAATGTTGTTGAATTTTTCACCGTCCAGATCATTCCTGATTTGACTGGCAACGTTACCAATAACATTTTGAAGGTTGATGCAATTAAATTCATATACATGTTTAGAAATCAATTGAGTAAAAATCAATTAATAGAAATTCTTCCATTGCTGGCAAACTTTCTAACATCTGATGAGTATGTTGTTTACACATATGCTGCAGTCACTATCGAGAGGATACTGTCCATCAGAGAGTCAGTATCATCTCCTAATTTTATTTTCAGTAAAAATGATATCAGTTCTAGTGCTGAAATGTTATTAGGTAATCTAATTAATTTAATTATAAAACAGGGAACTGTACCAGAAAAATTAGCCGAAAACGAATTCTTAATGAAGGCAATTTTCAGGGTTTTACAAACTGCGGAAGATACCATACAAGGATCGTTCCCTACTCTATTAAATCAACTCATCAGTATAATTAATATCATTATAAAAAATCCTTCTAATCCAAGATTTTCTCATTATACATTTGAGTCAGTCGGGTGTCTTCTTAGATATACACCTAGCCAATCGTTAATCACATTGATGGACTCAATGATGCCATGTTTCCTTCATATTTTATCCGAAGATATTCAAGAATTTGTGGCATATGTTTTCCAGCTAATCTCATTTGGTGTAGAAAAGGCGGGTCAAGTTCCTGACACTGTCAAGCAATTAGCACAACCACTTTTGTCGCCATCTGTTTGGGATTTAAAGGGTAACGTACCTGCTGTAACTAGATTATTAAAGGACCTGATTAAGTTTGATAAGAATATTTTCCCGGATTTGATTCCAGTTCTGGGAGTTTTCCAGAGATTAGTAGCATCTAAGGCGTACGAAGTTCATGGGTTTGAACTTCTTGAAGCTATCGTTCTATATATAAACATGGACCAATTGAAGCCATACTTAAAGCAAATTGCAGTGTTACTTCTACAGCGTTTACAAACATCTAAGACCGAGAGATATGTCAAGAAATTAGTCGTATTTCTAGGTCTAATATCGTGGAAGTTGAATGGCGACTTTGTTGTTCAATTTATAGATGAAGTACAAGATGGTATTTTCTCTCAAATCTGGAATTCATTTATCATTCCAACTCTACCAACATTGGGTAACCTACTTGATCGTAAAATTTCATTGTTAGGTGTTACTAAAATAGCAACAGAAAGCTCCTTATTTGCTAACAAATATCCACAGTTGGTTGCCCCAACCTTCGAAGCGTTAATAAAAACATTAGTATCAGAGGATGTGGCAAATTTTAAGAGTGATTTTGTTGACTTAGATAACATGGAAGAAATTGTTACATTTGGTTCGTCTTTTAGTAAATTAGGCGTAGTTAGTGAAAAAGCAATTGATCCATTACCTGAAGTTGATCTAACTAATGGGCTAAAGCTTTATATTGGTCAATTATTGAATAAGTACGTGACTAACCAAGGAGCAAGCTTCTCAAACTCGATTCTCCCAAATCTAACTAACGAAACACAAACGAAATTAAACCAACTGTTAACTGGTGCATGAGGATAGATTTATTTTTATATTATGATACATATGTAGCACATTTAAGTTGTATAAATATATCTTTAACTAACAACAATGAGCTTCAAAATTTAAATAAAAAACTGATTATTCTTTCCAAAAAAACACCAAATGCTCTTGAAATAATTATTTATAATACAAATTTAAATGATGCATAATTATATCTATATATGCCATTTAATAAAATAGAAGAATATTACCGTGATTATAGATTGAATGCAGTTTTCAATACATTAGAACATAAATAAGAAGTCTCCAGTATTTTTGAAAGTCCTATTTTTATGTTTTATCCTGTATTGGCATAATCTCTGATGTAATGGAAATGTTTTGTTCACTACTCTTATCAGTCTTTTTGTTGCCGTTATCATCATTTTTATTAACGATTTTCGCAATATCCCTCTTCAGTTCAATTTCAGTGCCTTTACCATTATCACTATTATCATTTTCTTTGTTTTCAGGTATAACATCACCATTCTTATCTATTCTACCCTTACTCTTCAATTCTTCTATTTCGGCAGCTGTTAAGAATCTTCCACCTTGCCCTCTTGGCCTACGCATTGCATGTTTATGTCGCGATTCGTGTAGATAGGGTTTTCTTTCTCTTGATATACGTAAGTTTTCCTCAAGCCTTGCTCTAGCATAACGTCTTTTTAATATTCTATAGTATTGCTTGGCATTCACATAAAAGGGTTGATCTGGAGTAGTTTCTCGTTCAATATTGGCATCATCATTATTATATTCTGATGTAATATCATGCTGAGTCACATTTCGATCATCCATAACGAGATCGCTAGGGTCACCGGGATCTAACTTGTTTATTAGTTGTGTCTCTATATGTGTTTGGGATATATCATTCATATTATTTTCTGTATTTACATTTATATTTGAATTAATATCATCATTTTCAATTTTTAAATGCTTACTATTTAGCTGAGGAAGATCATTCATATACATATTTGAGGTTGACTTCTCTGCAGCTTCCCTGTTCAGCCTATGATAGAGATAAAGATCAGATGCACTTGTATGTGGGTTATTTTGGTTGATAATATTATTACTATTACTTTGGCGATCAGTAGCTATATGATTGGAAATTCCGGTATTTGTCTGGACCAAATCTGATTCTAATGGACGATAGTTGTCTTCATTAGCGTTCATTATTCTGTCCTATATTAAAATATGTAAATAGTATTGCTCTTCCTACGAATAATGCTATTTTGCAATGTGCCTATAATTAGAGTTTTTTTTCTTTTTGTCTCAATATGTGTAATGTTATCTTAAAATAATGAAGAAATAATCTACGAAAACATGAACCACTGTTTATATCTCTAATGTTTAAGTAGCTTTCTTTCTTTCAAAATATATTATTAATCTAATAGTAAATGTTCCTAGATAAATGTCGGTATGCACCCCCTAGTAGTTTTCTGTTTGTTTTTTTAGATTGGAATTTTCATTATTAAAATGAGAACCCTTGTTAGTCGAGTTTATGCATTTAACGGCCATTATCTATTTATATTACCCCATTTTTTTACTTTGTTTTCTTTCCCACGAGTTCTTCGCCTTTTGTTAAGAAAAGAAAAATATATCCATATGGTTACCCAGCTTTGGTGATTCACGTATAAAGTGATAAGAATCGTATTCTTCTTTAATTGAAACCACAATTCAGAACCCACTTTAAGAATGAATTAAAATGACTAATATTTACATGAATGCTATATAACTATATGTTATGGGGGGATTTAAGATTATCTTGTTTTTTGATTTAGTAAACGGTACAGTTCGAATAATGCGGCTGGCGTGATCCCTTGGATACGTCTTGCCTGACCTATAGTGCTGGGTTTGATTGTGTTCAATAAAATGATGCACTCGGATGATAAACTTTGTATTTGTGAATAGTCATAATTTGTTGGCAACAATAAATTTTCATCAGCTTGAAATGCTTTTATGTATTGTGTTTGTTTCGTGATGTAAGGGTTATATTTGCCTTGTATATTAATCTTTTGGATGACCCTTCTTGGAATGTTATCGATATTAATTTTCAATTCAGGGAAAGAACTGACTAATTTTTCTAACGAAACACCATTAAATTTGAAAATATTCCACGCTGTATAATTTAAAGCAGCTGGTGCTACCTTTATACCCAGTTTGTTAGACCATTCCATATGGTTACAATTAAAGGCTCTTAATTTATCGATAGTACTATCGTATAGATCTTTGTCACTCTTGAGGATATCGTATCGTGATTGATGAACTGCACCTACAGAATGACCCAACATAGTAAGTCTAAAGTCTGCATTATCAGCTCTCACCGTTATTCTAAATTCTGATCTAGAAGTAAACATTCTATATGGTTCCTCAATACCTTTGGTAATAAGATCATCAATAAGGACACCTAGGTATGCATCAGATCTTGAAAGTTTCAATTGTGGTTTTGACAAAGCTGCAAGACCAGCATTTATACCTGCAATACACCCCTGGGCACATGCTTCTTCATAACCTGTAGTACCATTAATTTGTCCTGCCAAAAATAGACCGGTAACTAACTTTGTCTCTAAAGTTTGCTTTAATTGTCTAGGATCAACATAATCATATTCTACTCCATAAGCCGGCTGCAAAAGTTTTACATTTTCAAGACCTGGAACCATTCTCATCATTTGAAGTTGTACATCTTCTGGCATCGAGTTTGAGATACCATTTGGATATATTACGTTTGAGTCTATTCCTTCTGGTTCCAACCAAATCTTATGAGAATCCTTATCTGCGAAACGTAATACTTTTGCTTCAATCGAAGGGCAATATCTAGGCCCCTTAACAGTTTCCCTGATATGTATACTTTTATCCAAGTTGTCTTTTAAATATTGATGCAATTGAGGAGTTGTTCTTGTTCCATAACAAAGTATTTGATCTTTAATCGAAACTGAATCGTTTACAAAACTCATCGGTGTAGGTATTTCATCACCATATTGTTTCTCCAGATTCGTGAAATCAATTGAAGATTTTTCTAACCTAGCTGGCGTACCTGTTTTCAATCTACCAAGACGAAATCCAATTTCAGCTAAAGTTTCACTAATACCAAAAGTAGGCGGTTCATTAATTCTTCCAGCCGGGATAGTCTGTAAACCAATATGAATTTCTGCGCTCAAAAAAGTACCAGTAGTAATTATAACTTTTTTTGAAGGAATTATAGTATTATCATCAAGTATCACCCCTTTAACTTCTCCATATTCTCCATTTGAATTTAGAACGTCTTTATCTATAATAATATCTTTCACTTTCCCCTCATGAATAGTTAAATTTGGATAATCTATTAATTCATTTTGCATTTCCTTTAGATATAAATCTCTATCTATTTGAGCACGAGGACCCCATACAGCAGCACCCTTGCTTTGATTCAATATTTTGAATTGAATTCCTGCTTTATCAGTTATTCTTGCTGCTACACCATCTAAAGCGTCTACTTCTCTCAACAGAGTCCCTTTACCAACACCGCCCATTGATGGGTTACATGAACATGTACCCAGTTGTTTGATGGATGGCGTTACCAGCATAGTCTTACTTCCAACTCTAGCTGCACCTGTCGATGCTTCACAACCTGCGTGCCCACCTCCTATTACTATTACATCATTTTCAGGTAGTGATACCATCGCAGCTTTAAGATCTGCATTCATCGTAATCAGCCGTTTAATATATGGTCTGTTCAATATAGATCTCACCACATACTTTCTCGTAACTCTCCACATGACGATGATAACAAATTTTGAGTCTATCTTTCTTCTATAGTAGTTACAACAATGTTAAGATATCTAGTCTACTAGTTCTTTCCTTTATGTTATTGCTCATCTGTCATTAATATTAGGTAAAAATTAATATTAGAACAAGATTCTATGCGGCGGCGCGAAACAAGTAAAATTCGATATATGAAGTGAACATCTTAGGCGGCTATTTGGAAATAAATTATCGATTTTGGGACTAGAATCGCTATTTCTGCTAGCAGACAATCAAGAAATCAGAAAATGGTAGATGATTTTGTGCAATGATTCAATTTTCTAGTCATATTCTGAGTATTAGTAATTAGGAAATATGATCAATTATGTCCATATTTTCACACTTTCGTAGAAAAGTAGAGCTCACCTACAGACCTCCTCATCAAATGTTTCTTAAAGATAAGAGCAATAACGTTGATTTTTCCATTATTCACAACATTAGTTTAATGATCCAGATAGTCTATCTATAAAACTTTCTGTGAGTGAAGGGTTTCATTTATCGAATTTACCAAAACACCATAAGACTATCATGTTATACGATGATAAACATTTAACTTGACTTCTTTTTGCTCTTTTCATTGTGTGACTACTTTACTATTGACAAGGGTAGAAAAGCAAAGCAAAAAAAAATTCGTGTATGGTAGTAGTCGAAGCCATAAAAAAATTGAAATGGAAAATTATTTTACTGCGTGGTTTGTGTGTTCATATTACCTAGAGAGAGAAGTCAACAGTACACGGAGTCAGAAAGTAATTCTGGAAAAACGAAAAATTGGTATGGGCTGCTTTCTGAATGATGTCCCTTTCTCATCACTTACATACTGTGGAATACAAAATATTAGCCATCTCATGATCATACCAGTGAGTTGGTAATTATAATTTTAATTCATTTAATGAAACTAATATTATCAATTAAAAAAAATATTAAAACAGTCAAAAGTCAATTAGTCTTTTGTAATTGTGACTGATCTTTGTTCAATAAATAACATCATCATTTTTCTATCGAATAATATATAAAGGAAACTTCCTTTAGACTTTTGAATAAATATATTTTTTTGGTTTGAAACTCATCGAGGTTTAGTTATACTAGATACAAATAAATTGAGTATTCATTATCTTCAAATTGGATACTGCTACATTACGCAAACTAATACCCACCCTTAAGTGAATAAAAAAGTTTCGATTACTTCGTTTTAATCCCAATATTATTTCCACTTATTTTTAAAAATATGTCATTAAACATTCTAGTATTAGGAAATGGTGGTAGAGAACATGCTCTATTATGGAAACTATCCCAATCATCAACTGTTAACAAGATTTACGTTGCACCAGGTAATGGTGGTACTAAGCATATCGCTAAAGTTGAAAATTTAACTCAAGATGATTTATTACCAATTCCAAAAAATTTCACTAATTTACAAACTTTTGCACAAAAAAATAACATAAATCTCGTTATTCCAGGTCCTGAACAACCTTTAGTTGATGGTATTACTACATTTTTCACAAAAGTAGGTATCCCAGTATTCGGTCCTTCTGCTGAAGCTGCTCAACTTGAAGGTTCTAAGGTTTTTGCTAAAGAATTTATGAAGAGGCACAATATCCCAACAGCTACATTTGCAAGATTCGATAACTATAATGATGCTGTTAATTATATAAACAATGACAAGGAAAAGAACATTGTTATTAAAGCCGATGGAGTTGCTGCTGGTAAAGGTGTTCTAATTCCAACTAACCAGCAAGAAGCTCTTGATGCTCTAAAGACTATTATGGTCGATAAACAATTTGGCTCTGCAGGTGATTCTGTTGTCATTGAAGAGTTCCTTGAAGGTCAAGAAATTTCAATTCTAACAATCTCTGATGGTTATTCCTATTACAATCTGCCTGCTGCCCAAGATCACAAGAGGATCGGTGAAAATGATACTGGTTTAAATACAGGTGGTATGGGTGCATATGCTCCAGCTCCAGTGGCTACTCCAAAGATACTAAATGAAATCGATCAAAATATCATCAAACCTAGTATTGATGGTTTAAGAAAGGATCGTTTACCATTTGTTGGTGTTTTATTCACAGGTATCATTTTAACTCAGGCTGGTCCAAAAGTTTTAGAATACAATGTAAGATTTGGTGATCCAGAAACTCAAACCGTTTTACCATTACTGACTCAAGAAACCGATTTAGCTCAAGTATTTTTAGCTGCCGCCGAACACAGATTAGATTCAGTTGAAATTAATATCAAGAAGGATTATTTCGCTACTACTGTTGTCTTGGCTGCTGGTGGTTACCCAGAAACGTATAATAAAGGTGATGTTATAACAATTAATGAACCTAAGTTACCAAATGATGCATACATTTTCCAGGCTGGTACTAGTCTTTCTAGTGACAAAAATGAATTGGTGACTGCAGGCGGTAGAGTTATTGCTGCTACAGCTATTGCTAAAACATTAAAGGATGCCGTCGCTAAAGCCTATGAAGCAGTTGACTGCATTGATTTCAAGGGTAAATATTTCAGAAAGGATATTGCACACCGTGCATTCGATGAGAACACCTCAAAGACCTCCATTACATATTCAGATTCCGGTGTTTCCGTCGACAACGGTAACCTGTTGGTTCAAAAGATTAAAAATATGGTAAAATCTACAAGAAGACCAGGTGCTGATTCAGATATTGGTGGTTTCGGTGGTGTTTTTGACTTAAAACAAGCAGGTTATGATACTGACGAAACATTATTAGTCGCTGCCACTGATGGGGTTGGTACAAAACTGATCATTGCTCAAGAAACTAACATTCACGACACTGTCGGTATAGATTTAGTAGCAATGAACGTTAATGATTTAGTCGTACAAGGTGCTGAACCTCTATTATTCCTAGACTATTTTGCGACTGGTGCACTTGATATCAAGGTTGCATCTGACTTTGTTTCTGGTGTTGTTGATGGTTGTCTACAAGCTGGATGTGCTTTAGTCGGTGGTGAAACTTCTGAAATGCCAGGTATGTACCCACCTGGTCACTACGATACCAATGGTACTGCTGTTGGTGCAGTTAACAAAAACGATATATTACCTAAGATGGATCAAATGGAAGCAGGAAATGTCCTACTTGGGCTTGCATCCGATGGTGTCCATTCCAATGGTTACTCCTTAGTCAGAAAAGTTATTTCCCACGTTGGATTATCATGGAATGACCCTTGTCCATGGGATAATACCAAAACTCTTGGTGAAGGTACCCTTGTTCCAACAAAGATATACGTCAAACAATTACTCCCATCTTTACAGAAAAAATTAATATTGGGTTTGGCTCATATAACAGGTGGTGGTCTGATTGAGAATATTCCTCGTGCCATTCCAAAGAATTTACAAGCTCAAGTGGATATGTCAACATGGACTGTTCCAGAAGTATTTAAGTGGTTCGGAAAGGCCGGTAATGTTCCAACTGAAGACATTCTAAAGACTTTAAATATGGGTGTTGGTATGGTTCTTATCGTTAAGAAAGAAAATGCTGAGGAAGTTAAGAGATTAGTAAGAGAGGCTAACGAAACCGTTTATGAAATTGGTACCTTGGTAGAAAAACCAGCTGGTGCTCCAGGTTGTGTTGTCAACAATGCTACCAATCTGTATTAGATGATGACAAACTTATTCACGAAAACTCCAAATTAATGGAACATACATATTTTATAACTCTGTACAATAATATTTATACAACCGTAATTCATACAACTACAAGGATCATTTAAAAAAGTACCTTACAATATATATATATATATACTATATTATGACTTGTTAATGACGAATTCAAATTTACTCTCCTAAAATATTAGTAACCATTATTTTTATATTCCTTGAAAAAGATATTCGAGTATAAACGACTTCCTTTAAACGTCATTAACAATTTCGCTTCGAGTACCTCGCTGTCCCTCACATTGATGAAACTCAGGCTTTTCCCGTTTCCGCATCATCATCCACACAACTGACTGAATCAATTAATACAATAAGTCAAGGGAAGTTTCGATAAGCTAGTCTAAACTTTACTCGATAAAAAAACTCAGCAATATCTCAGTCCAGATATATCACCAGAGGTCAGTTTTCCGTTATCATAGAACACTTTATTAGGAACGTACGTGCATTCTTCACAGGACAAGAAAGTAACATAACTAAGGTTTGAATAACGAGGAAAATTGGTCATTGAAAGTTTCAAACACTGTATTATCAAAAGACCACTTATACACAAATGGACCAGGAGGCTCTCTTATCTGATGAGTTTCAAAAGATATTATTAACTTCTGCTACTTCATCTGTCTCTTCCTCCTTTTTAACAAATAAGGAGAGAAAAGAAAAGCTACTACTATCGAAGAATAAGAAGACGGGAAATATATCTAATGAGGATATCGAAAAAGTTTTAGGTGATTCTTTAGATACACAGTTGTTCGATAAATGGATCCCTTTCCTTAGAGAAACAATAGAAAACGACCAACTTGACGCAGTAGTCGATGAGTTACAATCGTCAACTGAAGACAACTTTCAAGGATTAGAACTTCAATTACTACGTGATTTCCAAGTCACTAATAAGTTAACTGAATCTATTGGAGAAGTAACCAATATACAAGGTACTATTGAACAACAATTGACTGTTCAAATGCAAGATTTTCAAAATAAATTATCTTCATCCTCTAATGATTTAATAACGAAAAAACAAGTCTTCGTAAACAATAAAAAAACATCACTGAAAATATCGGAAGCCATTATACTAATAACTAAGGTTTTACGTATTTTAGAATTATCAAGTAAATGTCAAGAGTTGATTACAGAGAAGAGTTTTTTTAAAGCCCTTCAAAATCTTGATAACTTAGAAAAGTTATATTTACAAGAGTTTAAAAATTACAACTTTGGATTTCTCAAAGAGATATATGACTCTATTCCTTTTTTGAAAAAAGTGGTCAAAGATGAATGTATAAATTTAATTCGTAACTCATTCAATATTAATTTAGGAAAAAATCTAGAGGATGTTGGTAATTCTATCTTTGATTGTTACGAGAAGCAATTACTTCCTCAGTGGTTACAACTTAAAGAGAAGATGGACTTCAATATATTTAAATTCAATTCTCCTGTCGAAATATCCCTAAGAGATCAAGAAGTCCTCAGTACAATAACATTAGATAATTTCTTTCATTTAGACGAATTCCACGATGCTATAATGATTTTTGAAACTTTAAACCAAACTAAATACTTACTCTCTGAGTTTACAAAAGAGTATGAATTCAGGAAATCAAAAGTTATTTTCCCATTGGTGTGGAAGAAAACAGTTAATAACATAAATATCACAACATCTGATATCGAGAGAGATGCATTTACTAAGGCTTTGACCTTACCATTTTTGAAGAGTTATTTGCTTCGTATTTTAGGCTTCTTAATGTATGATATTTGCCTCAATAAAGCGACAGATTTCATCCTGGTAGGAAGCAACTATAATGCTACCAATGAATTTTGGGAAGGATTACTTAATAGATTAGGGCCATACCTCAGTTATGCGATGAACAAACTACTCAACACTGAAGAAGAACTTATAGATTTTAAAAATTTCCTTAGTGTATATGTCGCCATTGTGGAGAATTTTAGCTTGAGCATAACACCACTATACAATATATTGCTCTCTATTTTTCAAAAATATTGTAACCTCTCAATGGAATCTTTCCGCGAAGAATTTAGAATGCTATTGGATGATGATGATTTTATGCCATTGACTATTGAGGATCGCACGTTATTTAACAAGGTTATTAAAATTTGTTGGTTAAAAAAGGATGAACATGAAAGGTTAATTGAAGAAGTGAATGCGCTAGAAGCGGCTGGGTCTAATTTTTCTATTACATTACCATTTTCTCCATTATATCCAATGACTTGCACATTAGCTAAGAAGATATATTCCAAGTTGACCTTATTCATCTCTGTATTTTATGGGCATAATCTACAATATTTAAGCAATATACTGATTAAAACAATGGATATCATATTTAATGATATTGTCAACCAACAGATTAAATCCAAATTAGATAGTAAGTCTAGAGAAGAAATAGCTAAAATATTGATTAATTTGGATTATTTCATTATTGCCTCAAAAGAATTTAGTTTGATGATGACAAATACAAATATTTTACAAAATCCTGATATAGAGATCAAACTTTCCTCCATCAAACATTATATTGAAAGTAGAAAATACGCAGAAACCAAATTGATTGAATTAATTGACTCAAAGATATCTGATATTTTAGACACTGTGGAATTTGATTGGAGCTCAACTCAACTCCGTCATGAACCAGATATTTCAATAATCGATGTAGCACAATTTTTAGAAATGATGTTCGCATCTACATTAGTGAATTTACCTTACAGTATTCAGACACTGTTGATTTTTAGAGAATTTGATTCTTTAACAAGGAAAGTACTTGATGTGTTACTGCATGAAACACCTTCTTCTTTGACTCAAGAGAGTATTTCAAATTTCGAAATTGACGTCAACTATCTGCAAGGGATCATCCCTAGGATATTCCCCTCGCTTTCTCCAACAACTTCCGATCTACATTCAGCACCAGGGACTCCTAACCCCAACACTTCTGATCGTCAGGCTGCTTTATTGGAAAATAATATGAAGTCTTTGGAAGAAACATTTATTGAACTGAATCAGTGTATAGAATTATTGAAGACAAAAAGTTATACTGAATATTCTAATCCTGAAATCAGAATGAAAAAATTTTCCCGTATAAAACCTGAAGACGCAAATATTTTACTAAGTAAAGTAAGGAGTAGCACACCAGAATCTGATGACAACATGGATTCTAAATCAATATTAGGCTCTGCAAGAAGTTCCACTCCCTCAAATGACTCTTCCGGGAATACTAACAGACTGGCAAAATTATTCGGTCGTTAAACAACACAGCAATAACTAAGACATCTTTTTTCATGAAATAAAGTATATAAACGGTAAAATAATATATAATAATATATCTGATTTAGAACATTCAAAAATATATAAAAGTCCCAATAAAAATATTGACTTTCTTGAACAGTAGTGAAAAACTGTATCTGCGCGATGAGCTATTGAAAATTTTTGGTTTAAATGTTCCATATATATTAGAATGACTGCTGGCATAAAAAGAAACTAGAACATCAAATAGTGAATCATCATTGACAAATACGAAGTCAATAATGAGTACCAAACGTTCCTCAGATGGAAAAGGAGATCAAAAGAAGAAGAAATTCAAAGTGGCATCGGGATTCTTAGATCCAGGCACTTCTGGTATATATGCAACTTGTACTAGAAGAAAAGAAAGACAGGCAGCTCAAGAATTAGGTTTGCTTTTTGAAGAAAAGCTACAAGAAATATACGGCGATACTCTAAAAGAATTGGAGAATGATGATAATTTAGACGAAAATGTAAAAGAATCAAAAGCTGCTGAAGAGCTATCAATTGAAGAACAGATACAACAAGAGTTGTCCGAAATCAAGACTGCATCAAATCCAATTAGCAAAGAGCAAAAGAAGAAAGAATTATTACATTTTGTTGATCTAGACTGTGAATGTGTTGTATTTTGTAAGACTAGGAGACCAATAATCCCTGAAGAATTTGTCAAAAAGATAATGGATGAGTTGATCGATCCTCAAAATAACATAAAAAGAACAAGATACGTTCAAAAATTAACACCTGTAACAAACTCTTGTAGTGCATCTATGGAACAAATACTGAAATTAGCTGAGAAAGTACTTTCGCCACATTTCCATTCTGCTGAAAGTGAAAAGGAAGGATGCAAATTTGCAGTTGAGGTTACTAGAAGAAATTTTAATACGATTCCAAAGATGGATATCATTAATAATTTGGTATCAGTTGTGTGCAAAAACGGGAAGTATAAACATAAAGTTGATTTAAAGAACTATGATAAATTAATCTTAGTTGAATGCTTTAAGAATAACGTTGGTATTTCTGTAGTGAATGGTGAATATAATAAATCATACAAAAGATACAATGTTCAGCAAATATTTGAAGCAAAGTTAAATCAAAAGGATGCTGAAAAGGTCACAGACGAATCAAAGAAGTCTTGATTCAAGAACAAATTAAATCATGTAAATCTTTTTACTCTCATTCTAACATGTTACAAAAAGTGGAAATAATTAAGTAGCATTATTTATGTTCGAAATATTTAATAATCTATATATATCTCTTTCCAATTATTGGAGAATTAACATAATACGTCTAGGGAGATTTTCTCTCACTAAATTACCACTGGTTTAATATTATGATTATAATCGACTTTTCGTTCCCATGCTAACCAGTCACTGGTGGTATTTGGAATTAGACCCATTTGATTCAGTTTCCTTATACCAATATACATCAACGCACATTGTCCAATAATATAAAGTAACATAGCACCCCTGATTGTTGAATTTGTGTTTGAGTTCCCCAGTACAGGCTTGAACGCCTGTTTAACTGAAAATATAGCCTTAATTGGACCCGATAGAAGCATCAATGCTGCCACAATAGGAATAATCTGAAGAGATGTACCAGACATGTAGGACATGAAGAAATTCATTGGAATTGACTTCAAAGGTTGTAAAGCTATTTGCCAAGCTTTCTGCACTTGCAATGCATCCAAATTGACTACTGTACGCTTTTGATTAACTGCTTCACCATTTTTTCCATCAGCATTATCAGATGATGTAAATCCTGGGGGGTATAGAGTATTCTTCTTCTTGCCTTTCTTTAATTTGTCAGAATATGTTGAATCGCACAAATGTTGTGCCCATTCTTCCATTTGTACAGACATTATCTATATATTAGTATACCTGTTCTCCCTTTTGTTTCTCTCTTACTGTATTAACCACTCATATGTTCTTCATATGCTGGTGTATATATATATATCTTTAATACATAGCTTTTTTTTTTCTGCATTGATCAAACGGAATACTATACTTATTAACATGGAAACTAAGAAATATACAAATACAGTAAGGACACCAACTGTGGAATTTATATAAACTTTAGGTAAATATTGGATGTAAGACTAGTTCTTACCATTTTTTTTGACCGAGAATGCTTTTATGATTTAAATATGTATGTCTTTAATTAGTTTATTATATGTAATTTTTTTTACAAAAGTGTTCCGATTCTCTCCATCAACGTTCCCTGAGTGGGATAATCAGGTTTGATGTTATGCTGTTGTTCGTTATTTTCAGTTGTAGTTGTAGTGAGATCGCTATCATATATCTGTAATGTGATATTACCATTTTTGTCTTCAATACGTTCACCACCCCCTAAGATTTTTATGCACATGGTTTTTGTCATTGTTAATATGTCTTTAGAAAGCGTTTTCCAATTCTCATCCATTAGCAAATTAAACACTACTGGTGCAATACATTTAGAGTCAAAAGTATTAGAAAACGTGGTGAGATCCTCTGCAATAAGTAGGATATGTCCACTATAACCTAATGTCATAGAATTCTTCATATAATATTGATAACTGTTTTTGTATGCACACAGTATAAAGTCTTGTAAAATATTAAAGTCTGTGAAATCAGCATCTTGTGCACTGATGAGATTATATTTCCTGGAGTCCTTCAAACAAAAAAGGGAGTACAATAGAAATGAACCATAAGTAGAATCAGTTCTACCATTTAATATCTGTTGAATGATATCAAATGTGACATTATGCCAAAAGTTATTCCATGGATGCTCAAGGAAAATTTTTAAAATTTTTGGTATTGCTTCATAATCAAACAACATTATTTTAAATTCATCACCAATAATTTTCATTTCTCGTATTTTTCTATTATTTTCTATAGATATGAATGGTTTGTCATAACAACATTCAAATTTACTATCACCAGTGGGAATATCATTGTTTTCATCAGCACTATCATTAGAAATAAATGGACCTTGCCCTTCAACTAAAGTACTGGTTGTACACTCTACATCCAAGACGAAATTAATTTCTTCAGTGACTGACTCTCTGTAGCTCTGTCTTTCTTCAGCAATAAGTTCAGCAGTTTTCGAATTCATTAAATCCATATTTGAGCAATGTAATAACTCTGCTATTAATTCAACAATTTTAATTCTTACTAAGCCGATTTTTTTAAATTTATTCCCTGTTTGGGTCTCGAAGAACTTGTTCTCTGGAGAGTCTATAGCCCAAATTATGTTTAATAACTCAGGTAAATGCTTTGTGAAAACTTTCAACAAATGACCCAAATATAAGGGGTCTCTTTTATTAGGTGGATTCTTCAGGATAGTTGTCTCTAAGAGGAGGATCGAATCGAAGTCAGAATTATTCTTTCTAATCAATTCGATTATAAGTACAACAATATTGCAAAGAACCGTACCTTTCTGTTCCAATAAAATTTTAATGAATGTCTCGATAGTTTCCTCTAATACGAGAAACCTTGTTAAATTATTTGGGCCTATTGATATATCATTTACAGGAATGTTCACTGATATTCCAATTAATTGTTTTAAGAAATCGCAAACAGTTGTTTTTTGTCTATCAGAATACATAGGGTTTTTGAAATAGTTCACACATTTTATCATTAGCCCTTGTGTCTCCAATAAGTCAATAATGCCTGTAGAGTCATCCGGTTTGTCTGTACATATCAAACGCAATAAAAAATCAAATATTGTAGGCAAATTATCGTGAAGAAATATATCTTGAACTAAAGATCGCTTACTTCTTATAAAATTCAAATACGAATTTCTTCCATTTGCTAATAAAGCATCTTGAATCTTTAAAAAAATTGTCAATTGAATAGAATTTTCTGAAGTTATCTTAGTATGATGTATAATAGACCATAATTTTTGCATTCTATCTGGACTTTCTAAAATTATTTTTGGAATGATAGGAACATTTAATGTAATAATATCTGATATTCTGAGTAATTGTGTATATCGATCTAAAGTTTCATTTGTATCAGAGCTTACAAAATTAGAATCCTGGTTTTCGTTATCTAATGATTGCTTCTTTATAATAGGATCTGTTAAACCATCATTTTCAATATCAGTATCTTCTGAATAAACTGGATCTTCAGAACCAAATGGATAAGTTCCATCAATATCATCCAATAAACTTAACATGACATCTATCAAATAATCTATATGATAAACTTTTGTCCATGCATCCTCTCCACCGACAACAATATCCTCATCTACCACATCATTCTCATTATTATCTTCTTGTTTGTAAAAATAGCCAAAACAAATAAAATCTATCAGTTTTTTATCCTGTCGTACTAATCTATCTACTAGCATTGGTTCTTTAAGTATTTGATCTATATATTCATTGTTGAGGATCTCCAAAGGTAAAGGTTGAAATTGTTTTACCATTTCATTATTCTTAAACAAACTAGAAAAACTGGGTCTATTTGACCTTCGTTCTTTCATATTAATCATACCTTTAGGATCAGTAATACACAAATGATTTATAGATGCATTTATCTCATCTTCATCGCTTGCAATGGAATGTGAGCTATACACAGGAGAATGCGATCTAGTGATCACTGGAGGTCCTGCATGGTCAATATTGTGACTGCTACTATATCTTCGATGAACAATTGTGGTTGAACTATTTTCAAAATGTTCCAATGAATGTAATATATCTAAATAATTATTAATAATCGTATCAATCTCTGATTCTGAATTAGTTGAACCAAATGGCCAAAAGGACATTATATATTCTATTTCTCTGCTTATTTATTTCCTTTTTTTTAAGTTTCTATCCTTTATTTAGTAAAGTAAATATGTTAGTAGTGTTATGCAAGTTTAGGGTCTAATATAAAATCCTGAAGTAAATCACTTTTGTAATATAGACGTATTCATCGAAATGTTCCACACGATTCCTTACTGCAAAAGAAAAAAGGAGTGTCACAGGTATTAATACCAACCCAGAATGCAATGAATATCCAAATCACTTACTTCAAGTCCTTGCATCAAACAAATACAAAATTTATTTGAAAGCATTGATTTGCTTCTTTTCCCTTATTTTTTTTCTTGCTTTCTTGTTTCAGCTTCTCGCGGTTCCTTCAAGAATCTTCCAATTAACTTCAAAGAGACAAGAGTTATATAAATTTTAAAAAAGACTCCATATTACTGTGATTTAGCCATTCCAAACTGGTCTAACGGCAAATGGTTTTCACACTTATATACTATTAATATTTCTGGATCTTATATATCTCATATGTTCATAATTAATCTTTAGTTGTCTGGCAAAAGGTAAATATATTCTACTCTCTTTTGCTAAATAACATATATCCAGACCTCACATACACATGTGTACAAAACTAAAGCTACCAATGACACATCGTAACTACTAGCAATATATCGGGTTTTCCTGAATTAATGTACTGCGAAACCTTTTGAAAACCCTGTCAATACACACCAAAGAAGATTATAATTTTTGTTTCAGTTTTCGCAGTTCCGTCGCCTTTTTTTCTTTCTTACACGTAATCCACAACAAGGGAAAACGCGATAACGTGGAACATCAATAACATCGAATATGTTGTAAGGGAGACCACAACATTCAATTAGCTTTAAAATGTTATTAATTTTAATATACATGCTATTTATTAACGTGCTTTTTGCTATTTCATTGTAATTCTGCTAAGAATCAAATAACTACAATTTGATAAAGACAAGAAAACAAAAAGTATCGATGAAATTCTGTACCAAGTTTATAGTCTTTGTATTGACTATATTATCAGTACATCACTACTGTGAATGGAATCATTGTTCAACAGATGTCAAGCAATTCTGCTACTATACGGCTCCATCCACTTGGAATAATATTCTAAATGCTAACAGTCCAACTTATCATCAATATGTGGCGCCAAAGGTAGCTATTGTCTCTGCTAAATATTCAAGTTTAATTCAACCTCATTGTCATAGCTTCTCTGAAAGACTAAATACTAAAGTTACTCATCCACTCATTAAATTTGTTACCCCATATTTATCCCAATTTGAACATAGACCATATGTAATCTTTATCCATGATAATATTTCTTGTTTGATAAATAAATTAAATGTTTATTACAATATTTATTTGGAACCCACTATTACAAAGATTGAAAAACAATTAGGTATTAAAAAAACTTATAATGTGGCACAAAGTAAATATGCAAGTCAATTCCAACCAATTTGTGAAGTATTTGAACCTTATTTAAGAGGTTCAAAGACTAAATTCCAAGAATGGAAATTTAGATATTTGAATTATATTAAAGATGCTAAAAAATTTACTGAATCAACTAATAAACAATTAAAGGATACTATTCAAGAGAAAAAAAACCAAGTTGAAGAATCTATTGAAGAAAAGAAAGAACAAGTGAAAAAAATTGCTAAGGATAGAAAGGAAAGTTATATGAATTCTAAAAGATCTGCAGCCGCTGCCGCTCAAGCTTCTGCCGAAGCTAATGTTGCATCTACTACTTCTGATATTCCAAAGGGTAAAACTACACCATTACTAGATGAAGAAATTTATTCTGATTTATACGAATTTAGAAGAGAAGCAGAAAATATGAATGATGAAGATTTTGCAGAATTGGAAAATGATAATGAAAAAGTTATTACTTCTACTTCTACTATCGTTAAGGTCGTTACCATGAATGATGGAGAAGTTGCCGTTGAGACACAAGAACCTAGTGATGCTGTCACTGAAGAAGATGAAATCAATACTATTCAAATTGATTTTGACAATTGGTCTGATGCCATTGAACGTAAGATGTCTTCTATCGTTGATTTGTTCGAAAAGGATGTTAACACAACAATGGATAAGATTCTAAAGACTAAAGATTTAACTTTAAAGAAAATGTTAAGACAAATGTCTAACTCTTCTCAGGATTCTTATGAAGAAATATCCAAGAAGATCGAAGATATTGATTGTATCACTGAAATTGATCCAAAGACTGGAGAAAAAATTTACTTCGATAAGACAGGAACTACTCAATTACCTACCTATGTTGATCGTGAATTAATGCGTGATTTATTCGAAAATGCTAACTCCTTAGGATTAGCTGTCATTAGTCACATTAATAAAGAAGTTGGTAACTTGGATGCTGATGTTTATTTTGCCGTTGAAGCTATGCGTAAACAATATGCTGAAATTTATGAAGAATGGGCAAACGTTATGGTTAATGAATGGTCCAAGAGATTAGCTTATATCGATGTTATGGATGCTGACTCTGGAAAGAACACTAATGGTGATGTATCTGAAGAAAATTGGAAGAAATTCTTAAAAGTTAAGAGACAAATTATTGGAAGAAGGGAGGAGTTTGCAATTCACCCTGTTAGTATGGATGAAGTTATTAAATTTACTAGTATGGTTCAAAACACTCTGATGATGATTAACAGAGAGAATGGAGAATATTTGTATATCTTAAGATCTAAAGCCAATTTAGCATTCCAAAAGCGTGAAAAGGAAGAAGCTGAAATGGAAGCCTTCGATGCTGAAGATGACGAAGAACCAGAATACGATTCTGAAGAAGTTCAAGCTGAAACTTAGACAGTTTATTATTATTATTATTATTATTATTATAATTATTATTATATAAAAAACAGAAAAATATAATAAAATTAAATTAAATTAAAAATACAAGTAAACAAATAGATATAGTGTAACAAAAAGTTACCATTTATAAGTTTCAAAAATTATGTAATATTTTTAAAGAATATACAAGATTTGATAATCAACAAATACGACCTAACTCGTTGATATTTCACTTATTGTTTTGACAGATTCCTTGGTTGTTCAATGTTGAATTTTTCTTATATATAGGTGACACCATACAAATGAGCACCGCGATGTCTTATATTTAATTTGGCAGAGCAAAGCGAATATAGTCAAAATGATTTAATATAAGGGGATTTGAGATTTATAACCACCGTAGGTAAAAATTAAGGAAAATAAGTATATTTTCTGGCTTATTAAAAAAGATTTAGTGAATAAAAAGCGTGTTTTGACAAACTAACTATATTGTTTTGCTTATTTAACGTACCAACTATCTTCATATTTTATTGTTATTTTTCAGAATTTCTCTTTATCTAATTATATCACAACCATTACTGTTTTAAAATAAACCTTAAATCATGTCTCGTTATATGGATAAAATTGATAAAGAATTTATTGATGCATTATACCCGAAATATTTATTAAAACAACCTATTGCGCTGGAGCTATGGTCTCAATATTATGAACATAAGAAATTATTTCATAAGTCAGCTAATAGTCAGTTGTGCAACACCAATTCCAATGATTCCAGGTGTAACTCTAATGGCGCACCCATCGGTAAGGATATTAAATCGACGAATGAATTAGATTCATTTTACATCAATCAACTATCTCCAAATACAAGAAAAGAAATCTGGCAAAAATTGATGAAATTGGGTGTTCTCGGGACTGTTCCATACGAGTCAGCTAGTGATGAATATATTGTTCAATTATACAAATATTTCTATTTAGGTAAAAATTCAGGAAAATCAAATATGACAGACAGTACAGATATTAGCATGACCTCTCCATTTTCTGATAACCTTGATGTGCCCAATAAGATACGTGCTGATGTTATATCCCAAAAGGATGACAATGGTATCCATAATAATGGCAATGTTGTTGATGATTTAATACAAGAATCAAGATTTTCTTCAGGTACTACCCACGGTGTGCCCTCCACAAGTTCCAGGCTACACACTGACAATAATTTATCTGAGCTATCAGATGAGGATAATGACCAAGATTGTTTATATTATTCTAATCTAGGTGAGTCTAAGATACCTTGCAAATTGAAAAAAAATAATACCCCAATGGATATATACGAAACTTTAGGTTATCCACTACCGACATATTGGATACCACAACCAGGAAATAGTGTACTAATATCTAATGATGGTATATCTAGAATCTCCCCAAATCCACATTGGAAATCTTATATGAAAATTGAAACATCAGAAAATATGAGCGCTTATGGCAGACATAGAATGAGGGATTCCGAAATAACTGTTACTGGTCAAAAATATGAGTATGCAACAACATGGGCTAATAATAGTGTTTCTCTACCCAATATTGGTATATATTACTTTGAAATCAGAGTTCTTAACGTAAGTAGTTCACAGGGCGGTGCAAATAGTAATATCCTTATAGGTTATAAATTAAAACCTTTTAATAATGAAGAAGATGACAAAGAAGGTACTGATAACTCAAATATGGATAATGCTATGATAGATAATTCTGTGTCATCAGTTCATTTTATGGAAATGGGTGGTAGATCAGATGAGCATGGTGACAGTGTTGAATCTCATAATGATGTCAGACCCTTTATTACAGAACCAAATGGTTTCAGAGAACCAAACAGAAGAGGCAGTTCTGATGGCATATCTGCAATTCGTAACAATGCTGGTTCAATAGCTGGGTTCTATGCATACTCTGGGTATGATGGTAAAATTTCTAGTCCAAGACAAATATCAGGTTACAACGAACCGTACGGAAGAGACGATGTTATTGGATGTGGGGTTAATTTTATTGATGGTACTATATTTTATACCAAGAATGGTGTTTATTTAGGAAATGCATTTCGTGATGTACAAGATAGTGATTTTGTACCTGCAATTGGATTACGTCCCGGAAACGCAGTGAGAACGAATTTCGGTGTATATGAAGAGTTCGTATTTGATATCATGAATTATCAAAACAATTGGAAATTAATGGCATACGAACACATTTTTACATCATTATCTAATGGAACCAATAATGAACCTAAAACATCAAGACCGACATCTAAGAATGGAGCAAATAGGGGGAAAATAGGAATATCTGATAGCTCTAGTGAATCTGATAATGATATTGACGATGAAGAGGAGGAAGAAGAAGAAGAGGATGTGTCTATGGTAGATGTTGATGATACAAACGAGAGTGGAACAAATAGTAGTAATAAATCAAAGACCAAGGAAGGTTCAAATGAAAGAGGTCCAAATACTCCAACAAACGATAAACCATTTTTATTAGATGTCGATTCAAGAATTACTAATGGTAAAATGATTAAACCTGCCACAAATAAGATAAATGATATGTCTAGTGATAATGACTCAATTCCATCAATGTTAAATGTATTGATAAACGACTATTTAATTCATGAGGGTATGATTGATGTTGCAAAAGGGTTTTTAACGGATTTACGTAAAGATACTAATGGTATGGATATTGATGAAGTTAATTCACTTGGGTTTAATAATAATTATGAGGTAATAAAGCATAATGAACAACAAATTATTAATGAAGAAGAATTATTAAAGATGAGATATGAAATTCGTCGGTTAATAAATGGTGGAGAAGTCAATAGATGTATTGAATATATTAAAGAACAGTTACCTGGATTATTAGAAGAAAATACTACATTATTATATGAGTTAAGATTAGTTGAATTTTTATTAGAGATTAAGAATAATAATAAATCAATTAAAGATATTTTAAAATCTGCGCATGAATTAACACAACAATTTGTTCAAGATCCTGAAATTAAAATTGAATTAAGACAAAATTTTGAAAAGGAATTATTCAATGTATCTGGGTTATTAGCTTATGAGGATCCATTAGAAGAAGCGCCTGATGATCTTTCAATGTACTTATCTAATGATTTTTTACAGGATAGATTATTTCAAATATTAAATTCCAATATATTGGATTTTCTAGGGAAAGATAGTAAATGTGCATTAAATAATATTGTTAGCTATACTAGATCGATGCTTTCAACGTTAGTCACATATGGAGATCAACATTATCAATCCTCGACGCAACATAAATATTACAAGATATTAAATATGGATGAGGATCTGTTAAATTTATGATAACGTTCATTCAAATATAGATATATAAAAATATATATATTCTTTTATATACTACAATTATTAAAAAAAAAAAAATGTTATTGCACAATATTATTTCTTATTATTATTTTTATGAGTAATATACATATTTAACGGTATATATATATCTATATCTATATATAAATACCATTAAATTAGACATATACACCTAAAGCATCAGATACAAAAATAGCAGCGATACCAAATAGGACAGAACCAATTACACTTAAGAAAGTGAAGATTATAAATTTGGGTATGATAGATCTCTTTGAGCAAGCAGTCATAACAGCACCAAATAGGAATAATAAACATAAAATAGTAGCTAGAATACCATATCTTGGTTGTTGTGCTAATGGAATGAATGCTTGAACTTGTTCATTAGCATGAAATTCGTTCTATAAAAAAAAAATAAAAAAAAGGATACGTGCTTATGCTCTGAAATCAGAATAAAAACATGAACATAATGAACCAGAATTATGTTAGTATAAAATCAACAAACAAACAAACTATGCCATATTTTTGAATGAATGATTAATCAATTAGTCTTCTTAAAAAAATAAATATTGGTAAAAATATCAACAACATACGTATATAGTTTCGTAACCCATTGTGTGTGTATAACAATTGTAGATTCCTGTGAATAGTTTCTTTATCCTAATCAATAAATAAGTATATTAAAAGTAAAAACCTTCAAGATATAAGAAAACAGTCACATCGAAAAGTACAGTTTCACCTGTTTACTACTCATTATATATTTACTATTATATAATAATTAATCTAGTCTGTCAGAGAAGAAGAACTAAACACGTAACATTAACAGCCCGAAAATTAAGTGAGAGAGACACGAGAATTTGAAATAGTTTTGTGATGCGGTCACGTGAAAAATTCAAATTGTATGGCATGTTTAATCAATTTATAGGAAGAGCTAAATATAAGAAGAGAAAGAGAGAGAGAGAGAGAGAGAGAGAGAGAGAAAGAAAGTGTACATGTGTCTGTGTGCATAGTGGGTTAAAGAGGTGGTTGCTAGTAAGATAAATTAAACAGTGTTTGTTGCAAATGTCTTGGTTAGTGGGTTGTGGATCCAGAACAGTGGGTCGGTCAGTGTTTGTTCGTTGTGCTGGCACCCATAAAGCGAGTAATTTTTTACAGATATTACATAGTAAGTCATCGTATTCAAGTGTCCATGAAGCTATAGATGGTACAACATACACACCACCTACTTTAGCGGCCATCCCCAAAAGATGGTCTCTGATGAAGAATATGGCGTTACAAGATGAGATTAAAGAATATCTCGATTGGAAAATGAAAGGACCTTGGAAAGAGATGAATTGTGAGGAACAAATTGCATCTTTCTATCTAGCATATGGTTCTTGGGGTCCTAGGTCCCATAATAACGTTGACCGTAAGAGTACAGAGATAAATGTGACATATTTTATATTTAGAGTTCTATTTAATGTCACATTATTGGGTGCACTGGGCGTCTCGTACATTAACTGGAGACACGACAAAGATGTGGAGGCAAATGACGTGTAAATAAATAGTTCATTACCACCACCAGAATATCGGTAAATGGCTTAACTCTGACATCAGAGGCACAGTTAAACGTTTTGCATCGATTAATTGGAATGTTACCCTCAGCAGCCACGAAAATTTTTCTTTTTGGCGAAAGGAACGCGCGATTCCAAATTTCTGCAGTAAACAATTTCACTGAAGTACACATTGAGAACAATAATGGAATTGATGAAATTTATAAAAACATCTTTTTAACGTGTATATATTTATATTAATATTCGATTAACTTATATATATATTTTTTCCTTTTGTATATATATACCGAACTCAGTACTGACGTTAAAACTTCTGTTATTGTTTTTAGTTATTCATTTACGCATTGTTTTCTTCTGCAAGTATTTTCCATTGGACTTTTTAAGAACTTCTCTCTTATAAACTATACTAGCAACTCCTTTGTTTAGCATTATTGTTGATCCTGAACGTTAAAGAAGTTGAAAAAACACGATTTTAGAAAACATACACACATATAATAAAACAGAATGTCTGAACTGAAAATTGATCATGGTTCTATGGCTGGGATTGCCAACTCCGGTCCAATCTCTATTTTATCTTACTGTTGTTCATCTATTTTGATGACTGTTACAAACAAATTCGTTGTCAATTTAGACAATTTCAACATGAATTTTGTCATGTTATTTGTTCAATCTTTAGTTTGTTGTTTGACTTTAGTCGTTTTAAAAGTCTTAGGTTACGCAAAATTCCGTTCTTTAAATAAGACTGACGCCAAAAATTGGTTCCCAATCTCAGTATTATTGGTTTTAATGATTTATACCTCTTCAAAGGCTTTACAATTTTTAGCTGTTCCAATTTATACCATTTTCAAGAATTTAACCATTATTCTAATTGCCTATGGTGAAGTACTATTCTTTGGTGGTTCTGTATCCTCTATGGAATTATCATCATTCTTATTAATGGTTTTATCTTCTATAGTTGCCACTTGGGGTGATCAACAAGCTTTGGCTTCAAAGGCAGCTTCCCAAACTATTGGTGAAGCTAATGCATCTGTATTTTTAAACCCAGGTTATTTCTGGATGTTTACTAACTGTATCTCATCTGCATTATTTGTCTTGATTATGAGAAAGAGAATTAAGTTAACTAACTTCAAAGATTTCGATACTATGTTCTACAACAACATTTTAGGTCTTCCAATTCTATTAGTTGCATCTTTCTGTTTTGAAGATTGGTCCTCCACTAATCTAGCTGTTAACCTCTCTAATGATTCTTTAACCGCTATGATTATTTCAGGTATGGCTTCTGTTGGTATTTCTTATTGTTCCGGTTGGTGTGTTCGTGTCACTTCATCCACCACTTACTCTATGGTTGGTGCTTTAAACAAATTACCAATTGCTTTATCTGGTTTAATATTCTTTGATGCTCCAAGAAACTTCTTATCCATCTTATCTATCTTTATTGGTTTCTTATCTGGTATCGTTTATGCTGTTGCCAAACAAAGAAAACAACTCGAACATAAAGCTCGTAACTAGATAATCATATCGACAATTATATATATATAACAAACAATTACAATATAGAACATAAATTAGATCAATTATAAATAAACTGTTTCATTGATTAATATTTGAAATCTTGTTAGCATTGCAAACTCATAGATTTTATATTAATTTCATAATATTTTTCGTTTCCCAATCATAAGTTGTATAGTAGTTTGATCATTCAATTTATATATCTTATTTCATTATATATACATTAATGATCAGTACAGAATAATTGAGGTGCCACAGTTGGTAAATCTAATATATCTCTAATAACTATTGAACCATCAGGTGTCTTCCCTAGGATTTCGTTGACTTCATTTTCTACCACATGAACACATTGATGCATACCTAATTTTAAACCTTGATGTATATTACTACCACTATCATCAATAAACCAAGCATTTTCATAATTTGCAAGACCACATTGTTCCATGGCTCTTTCAAATGCTTTTGGATTTGGTTTACAAACTAAAGTATCTGTCTGTGAATAATCACAATACGTCATACCATCAAATATATCACCAAGTCCCAATAATTTTATTACCCTAACACCATGATTCTTATAAGCATTTGTAAATAACCACAATTTATCAAATTTCCCACTTTTCTTCAAGTTTAAAAGCATTTCTCTTAATTTAAAATCAGGTTTCAGTATATCTTGTAATGGTAATGAGTCATCAACAAGCTTATTATATTCTAAAGCATTAATTCCATGAAACATTACTAATCCACGGATGGCAAGACCATATTCTTTATAATAAGTATTATTTAATTGATGGGCGTCTTCATGAGATAAATTCAAAGTATTTTTAAAATAATTCACAATAGAAACTTGCATCAAATCATGAATTTTGCTTGATGATTTATAAAGACAGTTATCTATATCAAAGAAGAAAACGCGCATATTTTCATCAGGTGTTGGTAATGGATTCAATGGTTCCACAGGAAATGTAATCTTACATCCTGGATGGTTCAACGAACATAAATGATCTATATTCTTTTGAATTTGTCTCTCGGTTTCCCTTTGATATGTGGAATGTGGATCAGTATCAATAGTCATCTTTTTTCTGTTTTCAATAGTTGTTTATACTTTTTGGATCAGAGTAATAATATCTATAAAATTGTGGATGCTTGGTAATCAGATTGGATTTAACGGTAAAAAAGGACCAAAAATATTTAACTTATTTGTTATGCTGTTTATATATATATATAAATATACTATGTACCAAATATTTACACCCTTTTTATTTAGTTGTGAGCACACCTGTTCTTTCATTCTTATTTGCAATCGATGCCTGTTTGACTCACTAAATTGGAATGGCAATGCCCACATGCCTCTTGACATTTGAAAATCTTTACCTTATTGAGACTCCGCAGGTACACCAAAAAAATAAAAACAAAAAAAAATTGTTTTTGCAACTAAATAACAATAACAAAGCAGTACTCATTACGTAAAATTCTTTACGTTTCATGCATGGTCACATGGCAATGCGAGGCACGTTTCTTTAACTAAGATTAATCTTAGGGGTCTGTATGTTTATATTGCTTTAGTTGGTTGCTTTGTTGCATAGTCTCTTTATTTGTTGACTGATCAAATCTTCAAGATTGGTCTTGTTGTAGTTATCCAAGATGGCTTGTACTGTCTCATCGGTATTTTGTACTTGTGTGATTTTATCATTCTTTGGAAGTAGTTTTTGTTTTGCTTGTAGATAAGCTAGAAGTCTGTCCTTTAAAAGTTGGACCCTTGTTGCATCTGCCTTTAGATCCTCTAAGCTTTTCAATTGGTCCATCACCAATTCTACATTATCATATCCAGCGATGTCACGATCAGATGTGAGACCCATGGATTGCATAAGTGATTGGCGTACAATCGTCGAGATTTCATTATCTATATCATCCGCTTCATCATAATCATTATCGTATTCTTCATTTGTTTTTGCAGTTTCCTCCACTGTTGTTGTTAGATTCCCACTCATTTCTAATTGAGTCAATTGGTCCTCTATATTATTGAGTAGCCTTTGTATAACATTACTTTTGAATAAAGATGATTGTAAGAAATCCTTCACTGATGGAGTATTGATATTAATTATATTTTCATTACCATATAACGATTCAATATTATAGTCCTCTAGTATCATATCATACAATAAATTATTATACTGTTCCGTTAAAGATATATCCCAGGAGAAGAAAGACACTGTCGAGTGGAAAAGATTAAACAGATCGATACTTTGTTCAAGGTTCAGGGTTATCCTATGGGCTATCAACGATTCGACAATGTACTCATGTAGGGAATGGGATTTCTTTTTGATAATGTCCTGATATCTAATAAATATCGATTCATTATTGTCATCACTTAGATTCAATGAACGTGTAATCATTTCTTCAAAGAAAGTATTTCTATTATCATTAGAATTAGTGAATCGATCAATAAAAGTTGTAACAGCCAGGATCCAATTAGTAACTCTCAACGTCACACTCTGGAAATCGTTATTATTATTATTACTATTATTACTGTCTATCAGCTGGTGATCAACTGACAACACTTCGGGTTGAAATTTAGGTAATTTACTGATCTGATAAAGGTTATCGTTAAAACACAATTCTCTAAATTCTGTGTCGGTTTCACTTAAATCATTATGCAATAAGGAAATATTTTGGATTACATGTAAGATAACAGAATAATGTACTTTCAATTCATTGTTGAATTCTCCCTCGGTGACTGATAACTTACGATTTATATCCAATAAATAATCTTTAACATCACTAACTGTTTTTGTCTTAAGCAAGTCTAAAACCTCCTTCTTTATATCTTCATTTAAATCTCCAGTAGCAACATTTTGATCTTGAACCATTGATGTACTCATAATTCCTCAATTTACGTTACAGTTCAGTCGATCAATAAGTCTGTACAATTGCTAAAAAAGTGTTCAATCATACCCTTATGAGTACATCCTTTTAAAGGGGTTATGACTCTCATCATAATATATATATATATTTAACTGGTTTTGGTATCTTTTCTTTTTGGAATTTGACTACGAATTCTGATCATGTTGCACGAATATATTAGAAAATATCATTACAAACGAACTGAAAGAAAAAAAAAAGTGAAAAATTTGTTCGTTGCAATGGACATCGCAAAGGGCTGTCCCAAACTCATATACTATATAAACTAGAAACTCATCGGTTTACTACTATTAAAGTTTTGTTCGTACAGTTTCCAATTTTGTATAATTTACTAGTGATAGAATTCTGTTAGAATTTATATACAACTTATCAACATAAGATAAATAAATAAAATGCCTCCAATTTCTGCATCCAAAGCTAAGAGAGAAGCTAAGAAAGCTGAAAGAGACGCCAAGAAAGTCGCTGCCGGTAAGACCGTCCGTAAATCCAAGAAGAAGTCTGGTGACGAAGAGATTGATGAAGTTGGTGAACAAGCCAAGGAAATTGAAAAGTTGAAACTGCAACAAGATGAACATGGTATCTCCGATCGTGTTGTCACCGGTGTTCTAGCTTCTCTAGAAACATCTAGAGATATTAAATTAACTTCCGTTTCTCTTTTATTCCACGGTAAGGTCTTGATTCAAGACTCTACTCTGGAATTAAATTATGGTAGAAGATATGGTCTATTAGGTGAAAACGGTTGTGGTAAGTCCACTTTCCTAAAGGCTATTGCTACTAGAGAATATCCAATTCCAGAAAATATTGATATCTATCTATTGGATGAACCAGCTGCTGCCACTGAATATTCTGCATTGGAGTATGTTGTTAGGGAAGCTCAAGCTGAATTACAAAGAATGGAAGACCTTGTTGAAAAGATCATTATTGAAGATGGTCCAGAATCTGAATTATTGGAACCATTATACGAAAGAATGGACTCTCTAGATCCAGATACCTTTGAAAGTAGAGCTGCCGTTATCCTGATCGGTCTGGGTTTCAACGCTCAAACCATTCTAAAGAAGACTAAGGACATGTCTGGTGGTTGGAAAATGCGTGTTGCTTTAGCCAAGGCCCTTTTCGTTAAACCAACTTTATTATTGCTGGATGATCCAACAGCCCATTTAGATCTGGAAGCTTGTGTTTGGTTAGAAGAATATTTGAAGAGATTTGACAGAACTCTTGTCCTAGTTTCCCACTCTCAAGATTTCTTGAACGGTGTCTGTACTAACATGTTGGATATGAGATTAAAGAAATTGACTGCTTATGGTGGTAACTATGATTCTTACCATAAGACAAGATCTGAATTGGAAACTAACCAAACTAAACAATACAATAAACAACAAGAAGAAATTCAACATATTAAGAAGTTCATTGCCTCTGCCGGTACATATGCTAACTTGGTTAGACAAGCTAAATCTAGACAAAAGATTTTGGATAAGATGGAAGCTGATGGTTTAATTGAAGCTGTTGTTCCAGATAGAGTCTTTTCTTTCAGATTCCCAGAGGTCGAAAGATTACCACCTCCAGTTCTATCTTTCGACACTATTTCTTTCTCTTACGATGGTAAGCCAGAACATAACTTATATGAAAACTTAGATTTCGGTGTCGATATGGATTCGAGAATTGCCCTTGTTGGTCCAAATGGTGTTGGTAAATCTACCTTATTAAAGATCATGACTGGTGAACTTATGGCTCAATCTGGTCGTGTCTCTAGACATACTCACGTTAAGTTGGGTGTTTACTCCCAACATTCTCAAGATCAGTTAGATCTAACTAAATCTGCTCTAGAATTTGTTCGTGATAAACATTCTGATGTCTCTCAAGATTTCCAATACTGGAGAGGTCAATTAGGTCGTTACGGTCTAACTGGTGAAGCACAAACTGTTCAAATGGGTACTCTATCTGAAGGTCAACGTTCCCGTGTTGTCTTTGCTCTATTGGCTCTACAACAACCAAATGTTTTACTATTAGATGAACCTACCAATGGTTTGGATATTCCAACTATTGATTCTTTGGCCGATGCTATTAACGAGTTCAACGGTGGTGTTGTCGTTGTGTCTCACGATTTCAGATTGTTAAACAAGATTGCCAAGGATATTTTCGTTGTTGAAAACAAGACTGCCACAAGATGGAACGGTACTATTTTGGATTACAAGAAGAAATTGGCACAAAACGTTGTCTTGTAAATTGCATAAGGTTTATACTTCATTTTCATGTTACCATTTTTTTTATCTTTATCCCATTATTCAGTTCACTATTTAATTATATATAATATTTCGTATCTATAAAATCAACATCCGTACTCATTTTAAGACCAAGCAACTGAAATCTAAACTAGAGGAAATAGTTGACATTTTAACATCAAAATATATTTGTATTGTACCCTTTATAAATGCAGTTATATAATTTATATATATATAAAGAGCAGACTTATTCAATATATTAATATCAAAAAGGTTATTTTTTTTTAAATAAAAAAAAAAAAAAATCAAAAGAAAAAAAAAACAGTCGTTCATATTCCTATAAAAAACTTGGTTTTGGTAAATTTGATTCCTGAGGAACATCAGTAGCAAATGATGCCCCTGCAAATGAATGACTAGAAGTTCTAGCTTTGTTTCTTTTAACAGAGGATTGTTGTGTCTTGTCAGCCTTCACTCTAGGAGAAATTTGAGTTGAACGTAACGTTTGAGGTGTGATGTTTGGTGATATAGTATTACCAATTGTAGCTTGTCCTTGACGAACTACATTATCATTATTATTCATTGGATGCATATTTTGTTGGTTAAACATTGGTGCCATCAACTGAATTTGTTGAGGAACTGGATTACCACTTGAAGACAATCTGTAATTGTTATGTAATGCAAATGGATAACCTAAACCTTGAAAATGTTGAGATAAGGATGATTGAATATTAGGCGGTGGTAGTGGCATAGATTGATTTGGTTGAATACCAGGACCAATAGGCAACCCATATTGAGGTTGTTGTGGAAATTGTGCTTGAATTTGAGGTTGAAATTGTAAAGATTGAGGTTGTTGCAAAAATCCTTGTGGATACTGTTGTTGTTGTGGTGGTTGTTGAGATTGTGGAAGAATATTTGGTTGTTTATTGTTACCTTGATCATTATTTGGCATTGCCATCGAAATACCAGGTCTTGTTAATATTTGAGACCCTACACGTGGCATATTTCCAGGAGTTGGTGTATCACCTCGACTACTACTAGTACTTGGTTGATTTGAAATAGGTTGCTGATCTGACAAATTCATATTTGGAATTGATCCTGGTCCGTTTATTGGAGAAGTTAAAAAAGTCATAATTGGAGTAGTATTTTGTTTTGGAAATTCTTGAGAGTTGATACTATTTGAATGGCTATGATTGGTATTCATAACAGGGATACTATTAGTGGTTACATTGTTTTGCATTTTTGGAGATTTGCTGTTATTTCTTCTTGTAGGGTTTTTCTGATTATGGTTATTATTATTATCCAGTAATAAATTCTTTAAATTTTTAGTAATAGTCTTAGTAGATTTATCCTTATTATTATTATGACTACTATTACGCTTTGAATTATTTGAAATTGTATTAGAATTTGAACCACCACCGCCGCCACCAAAATTTGGTTTTTCACCATTTGGTAAAGTTTGTGGTAATGGTACTTTCAATTTATCTAAATTTTTATTACCATTTGATTTATGTGAGTGTTTCTTATTACGATTAGTTGAATTATTATTACCATTTTGTTTATTATTGTTGTTGTTCTTAATACTCGTGTTACTGTTACTACGAGGAAACATCGTATTTGAAGTTTTATTCTTACTTCGAGTTGGTAACATTCGTGAACTGTTAATATACATGGTATCTGTCGACATGATGTAATTCTTTATTGCATATATCTTTATAAGTTTCTTTTCTCTTTCTTACTTCTTAGGGGGAGGAAGAATTTATTTAATTATCACACTTTCTTAATAAACTATAAAGATAATATATGAAAAAAACAAAATGTGTAAAAATAATCTTAGGTCAGAAACTTATCTTTTAAAGAATGTAATTATATGTTCACTAAGATAAAAGTTGTACTATTATCTAAAGACAAAATAAATGAATAAAAGAAAAAAGTTAAAATAAATGTATAAAAATGAAATTATTGTTGTTATTGTAGTATTCTAGATTATAGAGAATAAAACCCTTAAATGGTAACCCTTTGAGAATTAAATACTTCAACGTCAAACCATATTTTATATTATAAATAAAAACTATTTTCCTTGGATAAACCGTTAAAAGTTCTCCACGGTTTCCGATTTGAATTTCCTGCAAAATTATGCAACTCTCTCGCTCTCTTTTCGCTTTCAAATATTTTTTTTTTTGGTGCGGCCACCACACAGAACAACTGGAAGAAGCCACTATGGCGTGTAATTATCGTGTTTCACGGCAGTATCCGGGTAAAGCAGGAGTGGGTGAGTGTATGATTTACTATACAAAGGTATATATGTATATGATTGTAAAGTAGTTTATTTAGATTACGTGCAATGGGTCGTGATCTTGGTCGCTTACATGTACTGACAGGCCTTCTTCTGACAGTTTCTTTTGCATGACGGCTGCCAGATAGCCACGTTCGGTGTTGCTGTGATTGCAAGTGATGACTATTTTACCTAATTCTTTTAATCTAAGAACCTCATGATGAGATAATTCACCTGTGTAATAGAGATCTACAGAGTCCTGTTCGGATGGTGATAAGGATTTGAATACACCTGAGCCACTACCAGCACATAATGCAACAGTCTTGATCATTTTATCCTTATTTGTTTCATAATTGGAAGTTATTTGGATATGTGGGATTTGAAGATTTTCTTTAATATTACTTACCATATCACTCAATTTAATTCCTTCACCATTTAATGATACAAGTCTACCGTATCCAATTGTTTCTTCTCCAGGGTAGGCCTTTGTACGTTCAATGGCAACATTTTTAGCAATTAGATCAGATTTGAATTGAATCAATCCATCTACTAACCAATCATTGACACCTCCACTTGCGGCATCTACAGCAGTATGAGGTGAATATACAGATATATTGTTTTGGATCAATTTTAATAGACTTTTATGTTGTGGATTTTTCGTTGGAGCAATATTCTTAAATGATGGGAAAATAAATGGATGATAAGCAATAATAATGTTACACTTCTTATCAATAGCTTCCTGTGTGACTTTCTGAGTTAAATCTACAGTTAAAAGAATCTTAGGAACAGTGACTGTGGAAGTTTGTTCAGAATTGGAACAATCAATTAATAAACCAGTATTATCCCATGCACTATCAGCCAATTCGGCAGGATATAATTTGGTAATATTACTAATAACCTTTTGTAATTGAGATCTGGTTATTGCTTTAGACATTATTCTTAAAATATGGAATATCTATTTGGATTTGTTCAATTAGATAAATGGATGTGATATTGTTTGTTAACATTATCAGAGTTACAGTTTCTTTGTATCATTGCTCTTCTTTAAATATGAAATGAAAGCAAAAAAAACCTTTCGGAGTGCGCATTGTGAAATTTCATAGCGAAGAGGTTGCAATTCTTATACACGATTCAGGGGAAAACTTGAACCTTTTTATTGCAAAGATTCACCATAAAAGACAATCGTTAACCCTTTTATCCTAATTCTCGTTAAACAATTTCTAAATTTTATTTTTTTTTGCAAGTTTTTAAGTTTTTAATATACATATATATGTACGAATAAAAGTTCAATGATGTTCTCAGGTTCATTTCAAACAGTTATAAGGAGACAATTGGCTACGGCAGCTAAGAGTACAGGTCCCAAACTGACAGATGTTCTAATTGTTGGTGGTGGTCCAGCTGGTTTGACATTAGCTACAGCTATTAAGACATCTCCAATACTTTCTGGGTTTAAAACCACATTGGTAGATTCTCAAAATTTGACAGATAGAGTAGCTAAATTTTATCTTAATCCACCAGAGGAATTCACCAATAGAGTCGTTTCTTTAACTCCTAAATCGAAAAAATTTTTAACTGAAACATTAGGAGTTCCATTAATGCATGAAAGAATTCAATCCTATGATGGGTTATATGTTATAGATGGTATGACAGATGCAAGAATGGCTTTAGATCAAGATGGAATGTTAGATATGATAGAAATTTTAAATATTCAAGCTTCTTTATTACATCGTTTAAATCATTTGAATTTAGGTGAAGAGAGTTTCGAAATTAAAGAAGAAGTTAAAGTGACAAGTATTGAATCATCCACTAAAGGTGATCCAACATCTTGGCCAATAGTCACATTAAGTAATGGTGAACAATACAAGACTAGATTATTGGTAGGTGCAGATGGGTTTAATTCACCAGTAAAAAAATTTTCAGGTATCACTACTAGAGGCTGGCCTTATGATACATTTGGTATGGTAGCTACATTAAAATTGAATCCATTATCACCTTTTGCAAAATTAAGAGGATGGCAAAGATTTTTAAAGACTGGACCAATTGCACATCTTCCATTACCTGGTGATAACGCTACTTTGGTTTGGAGTACTAAAGGAAACGAAATGTCTCAATTATTACTTCAATTGGATCCAAAAGTATTCTCTGCACTTGTAAATGCTGCATTCATTTTGGATGATGCTGATTTGGATTATTATTATAAGATTCTAGAAGAAAATCCAAATGAACCGGTAACTAATGAATCTGTCATTGAGGATATAAACCAAAGAATTAATCAAGTTTGGGATTCATTGAAAAACGATTCTTTGATCGATGAACGTTATCCACCTCAAGTACTTGACATAGTTGATGGTACAAGAGCTAGGTTCCCGTTAAAGTTAAGTCATGCCGATACATATTGTAGTGACAGAATTGCATTAGTTGGTGACGCCGCTCATACAACACATCCATTAGCTGGCCAAGGTTTAAATATGGGTCAACATGACGTTGAAGAACTAACTAAGGCACTGGAAAAGGGTACTTTACGTGGTCTAGATATAGGTTCATTACTTTGTCTTGAACCATTCTGGGGAGAATGTTATCCTTTCAACAATGTAAGATTAGGAATGGCTGATAAACTACATAAAATATACGGTACAGATTTTACTCCCGTTGTTCAATTGAGATCTTTAGGTCTTCAACTTACTGACAACCTTGGTCCTGTCAAGGATCTATTAATTAACACTTTAACTGCTGGCAGCTCAAAATAGCGCAAAATTGTATTGCACTGATGTGTTGTTGTTTTGCTTTTTTCTGCTAAACTCCTCCTATTGTAAGTAAACTACTAAATAAATGTATATAGATAATACACAATATAAGCATATAAATATATTACATATTTGCTTTTATGCTATTAAATATGAAACTTCGTTCAAAAATGATTTATTGTACTTTATTGGTGGCACGCTTTAGATTAGTAGTGCTATTCGGCAGTCAAACGTATTTTTTTAGAAATATTTAGCGATATTCGAGCAACTACAAAAAGAGACCGAAATTATCTTTAAAGCTTAATAATGTAAAAATGATTAGGTGGTTCAATAATAAAATAGAAATAAACTTCTGAAGAAACACCCTCGAGAAGCTATATCCTTTGGTCAAGAACACATATCTAATATTAATATTTGTATTATACAATTCCCCGACAACAATGCTTACAGAAGAAGATTTGCGTAATAAGATATCAACCACAATCCCAGATATCTATAATGTTATAGTTACTGATTTGTCATATGGTTGTGGACAATCGTTTGATGTTGTTGTGGTTAGTAATATATTTCAAGGTAAGAATAAGCTCCAAAGAAGTCGCCTTGTTAATAGTGCTTTGAAGGAAGAAATACAAACTATACATGCATTCAGTTGTAAATGTTATACCGAAGATGAATGGGCCAAAATTGTCATATAACGAAGGTTGCATTTATTTAAAATAATAAAAAATTTGTTTAACAGATATCCATGTCAGCATATATATATCACATCAGTTGAAAAAGAATGATTTTATAATTTTTATAGATAATAATTGGGTATAATTAATAAATAAAACTGTCAGATAGTTATAAAAACGAGTCTAGATATATCTAATTTCATTTATTAAGAAACTTTAAATAGGGTATAAAAGAATATTAATATAGTATTTGTCATGCAAACAGAACGCAAAGTAATTGGTCCTTATTATAATCTGTACGGTGGTGGAGGTAAAACTGTTGTATTATCTTCGTTCCCCCATTTCCAGCCGCTATTGTTATAAAGGTTATTGATTCCCACAAATGACATTCTCTTGGCGTTTGAACCAAGAGAATTGATTCTTTTCTTTGAGAGGAGTTTAATATCCTTAAAATCCACGTTATGTACAATGTTATTAGAGAAGAGTTCCGAGTTCAAGGTAGCATTAGTATGAAAGGTTGTATTATGTGACATTTTATGGTTTTTCTCAGCAAAATATTCTTGATTTTCATTAAAAATAGTATTAGGTGAAACATTAGTCTTTGAATATGATGATTGGTCATCAATAATATTATTATTGTTCTCTTTTACAGTTGCCTTTTTTGTTTCATCAGTTAAAATTGGCAAATTGAATTTTTCAAAAGTTGGTGTTGATTGCCTAATAACTTGATTATTTTTCTGTTTCTTTTTATGTTTTTTATTTAATTTAATTGTTCTTCTCTTTGGTTTTTCATTTTCATCAGCTGTACTTCTTTCATATAATTTATTCTGAATATCAATAATTTGATTTAAATCATATTTTTTCTCTCTTAATACCCTCTCTGGAAGACAATTATTATCATGAGAATAGTGATTTGAATTGATACAATTAATTTTATCAGGATTTTTTGTTGTATCAGAATTTATTGGAATACGATAAGCAGAATAATAATTTGATAATGAGGGCATTCTTGAGATAAATCTATATAAATTTTGTTTCTCTAAACAACCAGGAATACTTGCCATAGAATGTAATCCACTTGTACCATGTAATGATAAAGTGTGTCTTGATGAAACAATAGTTGATAATCTAATCATATTTTTTGGTGATAATTCTTGTAAATCAACTTCATCAAAGATAGTTTTTGGTAATGAAGTTATACCTTTATTTTTCAAATTTGATTCATCAAATAATTTTGTTGTTGTTGATTCAGGTATTAATGGTTCAATATTATTAATATTATTATTTGTATTATGATTATTTGTAAACCAACTTTGTGACATGTTAAATAAAACAGTTGGTAAAACATCTTTAAATAATAAATGCATTGAATCCTTTAATCTTTTTTCAATAGTATTTTGTAAAATTTTAATTGAACAATCAAAATTAAAGTCTAAATTAACATCATTAAATGATATACTAAGACTATTATTTTTAACAAATACATTACTGATTGCCTCTAAAGAAATTTGATTAAATGTCATTATAATTGGAATCTCCAAAGAATTATTTTCAATTAATTTTGGTTTAATAAACGTTGGTGAATTTTTCATATTGACCAGCAATAAATTAGATTCTATAACAGTTTGTAATTGAACCATTGCATCTTTAACAATAATTTTACAAATTCCTTTAACTAGAGATCTTGGTTGTGTATTAATATCAAGATCTAAAATTTCAAATTTTGGTATAGTTGGAAAATTTGTACTTTTAACAATAATTTTACTCTTTAAAATGTCAGATTTTTCTTTATGTTTATTCGAATCGTTAATAATATCATACTGATTTAAATCGGTTAAATTTGAATTTGAGTTTGAATTTGGATCTGAATGGAAACCTTTATTAAGAGCAGAAGTTAATTTTTCTTTTATCTTTTCATTAAAGGAATTATCCCTAAACACATCTTCATTAAATTTGAAGGACATCCTTGGAATAACTTCTAAAAAGGAGAGAGAAATTTAGTAATAAATGAATATAATATCTTTTTTTACTGCAAAAAAATAGAAGTAACCTGCTTCAAAACAGTACAAAATAAAAAAAAAACTGAGAATTTATATTCTTAGGAGGAAGTTGTTGTTATACTCTTCTATAATATAAATTAAACAATCACTAACTAGTATTCTTTCCAAATATATGTATATATATATATCTTCTTGTTGTTATTAGTCATGTCAAATAGTAGTGAATAAAAAAAATTATTCACAATTTTTTAAATACTAATATAGCATCATCATCAGTATGCAGTATATATTTTGCATCCACTAGTTCTCGTACGACGCTCTCGGCAGGTTCAAAGGGACGGATTCACTTTTTTTGCAGCGGAAACTCGCCGAGTCAAAAACTTCCAAACGGAAACAAACAAATTTCTGTGCGCAGACAGACTCCTTTTGATGTGTTTTTGTTTTGTTTTGTTTGGTTTGTTTTTTTTGCTTCGGAAAGGAAGCAAAACTCTCCGGGGTCTTCTTCGTAAACAGTGATGTATGAGCGAGTATGGTCCAATCACAGACCATGACGCTGAAGACAGAGCAAAAACGCTGTCGTGCAACATGATGTTCCAACTTTTTTGTGCGCCAGACGGTAGGCATTCCTAATCGGGCAACTCACGTCAGCTGACCTAGGAAAATTCCGTGTGCTGTGTTATCGTGTTGTACGGCACCCAGTGATTTGTTTTTTTCATTTAATATTTAAGCGCAAGAACGGAGAATTAAGAATCTCTGTACGGTGATATTAATGCATTCACTACTACACGGATTACTAAATACAAAATACCAGGATAAATAAATAAGATGGTTGGGCTCATCTCGATAGTTAAAACAAAATAATCCCAGCCTTTCTGGGCGGCAAAGGGAGAAGATCTTTATTGAAATATTATATACATTTGCATACAAATGGCTGATGTTTTTCTGTAATTGACTATATATATATAGAACGTGTAAAATATTTAAGTAATTCATTTCATTTAATTAGAAGTAAACCAAAAGTAAAACGTATCGGAGATCATACTAACTATAAGAACGTGTGCCGTTCGTTTACTTTGTTGTGTGTGTGTTTTCATTCTGTAATCCTAATTTAAATGGGAAAGTTCATAAAATTTTGGATTCATATTTAAAAAAAGATTAAAATTATAGAAAAACAAAATGGTTTCATCCGCTTCTTCTTCTATAGCTAGACAATCATCAATTACTGTGGCAGTACGAGTTAGACCCTTTAGTGAAACTGAATTATCAAATTTGATCCCAACTGATCAATCAATAAAAACAAAATTAACTAATTTTCCTTACCCTATAAAATCTAATAATAATGAATCTATTAATATGACAGGTGATTCAAACCTTTCGTTACCTAATAATTTAAAAGAAAATAATAAAGATGATAAGGTAACAAATAATAATAAATTAATAAGATCAAATGGTATTTGGAAATTAATTGATTGTGTAGATGATAAAATGTTAATATTTGATCCTATTGAAAGAAGTCCATTAAATTTAATGAGTGAAAATCTTTTAAATAGTGCATATTTTCAAAGAAGGAAAAATAGACAAAGAAGAAGAAAAAGATCTTCATTTAGGACAAATGTAGATAATGGTCTTACGAACAAACAGTTTAATAAAATAAATGATAATAATAATGATGATTCTGAAGAAATTAAATTTGTATTTGATAAATTATTTGACGATAATTCTACTCAAGAAGAAGTTTATGAAAATACTACAAGTCCCTTAATTACATCAATTTTAGAAGGTTTTAATGCAACGATTTTTGCTTATGGTGCGACAGGTTGTGGTAAGACATATACTGTAAGTGGCACTCCTGAAGCTCCAGGAATAATCTTTCAAGCAATGGAAGAATTATTTAATAAAATTGAAAATTTAAAAGATACTCAAAATTTTGAAATATCATTATCATTTTTAGAAATTTATAATGAACGAATAAGAGATTTATTAAATCCAGAGACAAATTATAAAAAATTAGTAATAAGAGAAGATGATAATAAACGTACAACTGTAGCAAATTTATCGCATCATTATCCAAAGACTGTTCAAGATGTGATTGATTTAGTAATAAAAGGTAATATTAATAGAACAACATCTGCCACAGAAGCCAATGAGGTATCATCACGATCACATGCTGTTTTACAGGTTCATATAATTCAAACAAATAAAACAGTTGATTTAACTTCACAACATAAATATGCAACTTTATCAATTATTGATCTTGCGGGTAGTGAACGTGCAGCATCAACCAAAAATAGAGGTAAAAGACTTCATGAAGGTGCAAATATTAATAGATCTTTATTAGCGTTAGGAAATTGTATCAATGCATTATGTATTGGTAATGATGATAATATGATTAATGATCATAATAATATTATTAGATCGAATCATATTCCATATAGAGATTCAAAATTGACCAGATTACTTAAATTTTCATTAGGTGGTAATTGTAAAACTGTTATGATAGTTTGCATATCACCAAGTAGTTCACATTATGATGAAACATTAAATACATTAAAATATGCAAATCGTGCTAAAGAGATTAAGACAAAAATTATTAGAAATCAACAATCATTAAATAGACATGTTGGATCATATTTAAAGATGATAACAGAACAAAAAAAAGAGATTGAAATATTACGTAAAAGAGAATCCCAAATGATTGAAATAAGATTAAATCAATTGAAGACAAATTATAAAAAAATTGAAAGTAAATTTGAACAAATTTTTAATAATATTGAGTTACAATATTCAACAAATGAAAGATATATTAATTTAAAGATATTAAGATCATTAACATTAGTTAAAAGACGTTTTTTACAATTAATTGAAATTGAAATTAATAATGTAATGAATTACATTAAAGATAAACAAATTATTAATAATTGTGAATTAATTAAGATTCAACTAATTGAAAAGATTAAAGAATTAGAGATTAAATTTGATACAAAGGATGAATTAGATTTAGTAATTAAACATGTTAAAGAAGTTGATTTTTTAAAATTAAAAGAAATGGAAGATTGGAATGATTGTATTTATGAAACGATATTTGAAGATAAAATTTTGCAAATTGAAGAAAGTTTAAAAAATGAAATAATGATTAATTCATCAATAATAATTGAAAAATTATTATCTGATAAAATTTTATTAAAGAGGTTTAAATTTTTTACAGATTGTTTAATTAATGAAAAGGATATTAATTTAATGATACAGGATTTAGTTAATATTGATAAAGAATTTGATGAATTTGCTAAACAATTTTTAATAACAACAAATAACTCAGTTCAAGATAATAATAATAATAATAGTAATAATTTGAATACGAAGAAAAAATTAAGATGGTCAGATTCTTTAATTGAACCAATTTTAAAATTTCCAATAATTAATAATAATAGTAGTGGTAGTAGCAGAATAATTTCAGATTCCATGGAAATTGATATGAGTTTACAAGATACAACAATGACAACACAAGATAGTTTAACAAATGAAAATAAATTAATAATTGATACTAATAATGATGTTATTAATACTAGCAATATAGCTGATACAAGTTATAACAATAATAATAATAATAATACTAGTAGTAGTAATGGAGATCGGAGTACAATTATTAATAATAATAATAATAATAATAATATCGGATCAATGTTATTGAGACGAAATTTCCTTACAGACGATTCATAGCCAAACTAATAATTTGAATATCATATATCTTTACTATGTACTTAAAAAAAAGAAAAAAAACAGATAATTAATCTGTGTCAGTCATTTGTACGATATAGAATAAATATTCAGTATAGATTTTAAATTAAGGTTAAACCACAAAGAGAGAGAATAGCTGAAAAATAAACTCCGTTATTCAATTTAAAATAAAATAAAATTACCCAAATAAAATTAATATTAATAGAGTCCAGGCTTGAATTTCAATGCAAACCTCCAATGCAGACAGAAGGGAAAAAAAAAAGAAGGTGACGACGCCCACAAAAAATCAAATAATCAACCAATCAATTCCAATTTTTAAGATAGCGAGCGACACAGTAGACGTGAACAGAAAACAGCCATTTTTTTTCAACTAATACCGTACTATGTATGATCCTAACTAAACCCCTTTTTTTCCTCTTCTTGTATTGTAATAATTTTTGGCCTCCTTTCCAATTGACAAAAGCGATAATAAACTGACGGAATTAGCTGTTAATGGGACAAAATTTATATATTTGAATATTAACCAACCTACGGCATATTCTTTGTTAAGACACCCAAAAATGTTGTCACGCTCTTTCTCACGGTACAAATTTTATAAAACCCACGCAGTAAAAGCAACAAACTTACTTACGCGTAACTGCATTAAAATAATTTAGAGTGTAACCCACACACCACACCGTCTTTGAAAAAAAAAACCCAAAGAAAATTTGGGCGTTTTTTCGCACACTTAACCCTCAAATAAAATATTTCATTTTTCCTAACAGTACCCCGTACGAAATCAAATATAAGAGAACAAAGCCAAAAACCAATACAGCGAGTTGTCCACACCTCTCCTCTCATAATTAATAACAATACCATAAAGGAATAAGAAACAACATAATTTCCCGTTAATGTTATTTAAAATTGTAATTATTTATTATTAACAAACAGATATCGTCCCGTCACAATAATAATCATAAAAAATTACAACTTGTTATGCATTTACTTACTCTCTGTGTAACTTTGCCTCCTCCTTGTCTGTCTTTGTCCACTGACAATAGATAAATTATAGTGGGGGGACGGGACAATCTATCTCTCTAAACAAGCATTATTTACGCTTTCAGTACGTGCAATTTTTGTATTCACAATAATACTAATGTTATTAATTGCAGTCTCTTTGAATTAAATACATTATTCATAATGCTGCAATTGTGAGAAGAAAATTTTTGCTTTTGATTTAATTATGTTTTTAGAGATTTTTTTTTTTTTTTAATTGTCATCGTCAATTTGGCATTACTTCAATTGAAAAAATTAATTTGGCCCAAAATAACAATATTATTATTATATATATATATATATGTAACTACAATTTTAATTTTAATAGATCCATTATCTTAGTAAATGTTTCAATTACATTTAAATAAAATATAAGTAATATATTATTTATATTTTTAAGTGTTCTCCAAAAATAAAGGTATAAAATAATTTAATTATTATATTTATATTAACTCTTTACAATTTACCTTTTTAATTTGATTATAATTTAATTCACTGGTTGATATTGCTATTATTCCTATTAGTAGTAATTTAATTAAATCATATTATATTTGTAAGTAAATAAAAGAGAGAACAATTATTTCAACAATAGAAAAAATTAGTGTGCTTTTTTTTTCACCATTATTAAAAAGGAGTTATTAAGTTAATTTATCCTTTACATCATTTTTTATTTTTTTTTTTTTTTTTTTTTTGCATAATGACTACAATTAATAATTTTCAAAATTATATAAATATACCACAAATTATTCAACCTCAATTATCAAATAATTTAAACCTTTTCCCACAATTTAGCAACAACAACAATAATAATAATAACAATAATGCAAATAATCTACCACCTTTAATACATCCACAATTTATGAATCAAAATATTCCTTTAGTTCAACAACAACAACAACAAACAAATTATAATATTTTACCACCTCCACCTGGTTTATTAATTCAACCTCAACAATTTAAAGTTGATAATAATAATAATAATAATAATACTAATAAAGAAATTGTTAATGGTGGTGTCAGTGAAAATTTAGATTATGATATTGATTTAATGTCAGAATTTGTTACTAAAACTGCATACTTTATTTTTGGTTCAGATACTAGATTAATGTTAGATTCAAATACCGATAGTAATAATAATAATTCATTAGCAATTACGTCACCAAATAATTATAATTTATTTTTAAAAGGTATAATTTCAGTATTAAATGCAACAAGATTACCTTCAGTAACAATATTTATGTCATTAGATTATCTTTTAAAATATCTCAGAAAATTACCTGGTGGTATTGATTCAATTGGTGGTAAATTTATTAATGTTATTTATCAAAATACAATAGTTTCATTAATTTTAGCAAATAAATTTAATGATGACAAAACTTTTACGAATAAATCATGGTCACAAGCAACTGGAATGGATATTGATTTAATTAATTCTTATGAAAAAAATTGGTTAAATATTTTTAATTGGAAACTTTATGATGATAAATTTATTTTATATTCAGATTTTGTTTATTCTTTTAAACAATTCTCTCAAGAGAAAAATTTATTAAAACAATCATTTGACAGCACTACAAATTATTATACTACTAGCATTAATGAATTAAATATATTTGGTAATTTAAAATCTCCATTAAATGTTCCATCTCCTTATTTTTCACCAACTGGCGTTACGACTCCATCTACACCGTTTGGTTTCCAAACTCCAAAATTATCATCAATATCATCATCAACTATAGCTGCTGCTACTGCTGCTGCAATTTCCGCCGCTACAAATAATAATTCTTCCGGTTTATCTACTACATCATCCTGTGGGAATCAAATCTTTTCATCTCCTTATCATTATATTAATGATGCATACAATAACAACACTATGAATTCACAATTTAGTAACTATGATTATCATCAAAATAATCTAAATCATTTCAATATTCCAACATTAAAATCATCACCTGTTATGAATGTATATACAAATAGTACTAATCATCCTAATACTTATGATGATCAATTTAATTATGATTATTATAATTTCTATGATTCAAAACAAGATATGAAAATTAATCAACAACAACAACAACAATTACAACAGTTACAATTACAGCAACAACAACAACAACAACAACAACAACAACAACAACAACAACAAATATTATTGTCTCAACAACAACAATTACAAAGATTACAACAACAATCACAAAACTTAAAGCCTATTCAACCAGATACTTATTGGACTTCAAACGATCAAACTTTAAGAAATAAATCAAATAATTTCTGCAATAATTTCTCGACAATTTATTGATGATACCACATATACTGCAATATTTTCTTTTCTTTTCTTTTCTTTTCTTTTAAAACAAGAAAAACATAAAATAAAGCAGAATTTAAAACATAAGCATAAACATTTTGCATTTCCCCAAAAAAATTACTAATAATAATAAACTAAAAGTATCATTTCTTTCAAATAGCATTCGAAATATTTTTTTTTTAGAAACGAATTATCACAAATGAAAAAAAAAAACATACTACCTTTATAAAAGAAACTGGAAGAATGATACATATTTTAACGAACAAACAATCGCAGTAATCGGATTGAATATCAGTGCAGAGCTTAATTAATATAAATGCAACTTCAAGAATAAGCTCTTCTACGTCTGAAATTTTTTTTTTTTTGCTTTTAACCTTCAACTTTTTATAAAATATAATTTTTTTTTTACATAACATTTAATAATATAAAAAAAAATATGATATTTGTATTTAATATTTTATTAACTATTAATTTTTTTCACTTTAGCCAATAAGTCCGAAGACTTACAAATCGTTAAATTTGTAAATATTGCATTATTTTGACGATAAACTCAATCATTTGAAGTGCAGTATTAAAGTATTATTAAGTGATTACATACCTATATATAAAATTACTATACATAAATAACAATTTACTATTTACCACCAGCTTCTCTAAACCATCTGACACTTCTGTCCATACATACACAACATAGACCTTCATTTGTTTCGTTACCAACACCATTTAACGTACCTTGAGGGATATACTGAACATCAAATACTGGTGGTACTTTTAATGAATCACCATTTTCATCAGCAAGCATTATATCTTCTTCGATTTCAATATCCGTAGCAGAAATATTTAAAGTCGATACTCTTTCTTTGGATTTAACATCCCATACTCTTACTTTACCATCATAACCACATGTAGCTATAAATTCACCACTTGGATTGAATGCTTGATTGAATACCCATCCATTATGTGCAAATAATCCAATATTTGTTTGCCCCGAGTGCGTTGGAACTGTCAAATTACCAATTCTTTCACCATATTCTGTCTCATAAAGGGTAACACAACCATATGATCCTGAATCATTTGCTACAGAAAGCAAATTACCTGCAGGAGAAAATGCTACACTACGAACAGAATTACTGTTTTGATCTACACCTTCACGAGCTATACCTTCGAAAGTGTATAACGGCCTTAAGGTACTCAATTGAGAAACAATGACTGAGCCATTGGCAAAACCTGTAGCTAATAACCCTTTACTAGAAGAAGCAGCTACACAGGTAGCAAACACAGGTTCATTGGGTGGTATTTCACCTTGAAATTCAAAATGCAAATTTTTCTTATATTCTGGTTTTTCTTCATTATCACCAACAATCTTATCAGTTGACATAAATTTCCATACATATGTATTACCCTTGACATCTGTAGCAATAAATCTGTGATTAACAACTTGGTCATTACTCTTCACCCATGTACAACTCCAAAAGGATTTTTTTTTTAAATCATCATCTATTAGATCCAACTCTTTGAATTCCTTTGTGTCATCCAGGAATTGATAAAAATGTATGTTACCAGAAAATGATACGGTTGCAATAAGTAATACTGTACCAACATCATGTGGTTCGACTGTATAAATAGCGTCTGCATGATGAAGACCAGTTTGATGAACAAACTTCGAAATTACAATATCTTTCAACCTGTTTTGTTCTTGAATCAAAGTCTTATTAGGCCACAATTTCAAATAACCATCACCACTACAGGAAATCGAATAAGGGTTTGTAATGGTAACTGAGTATATGTCAGCCTCATGAGCTTTGCCCACATTAGCAATTGGGATGAATACTTTAGACATGAGAATAGTTGTTAATGCGTCAATTCACAGAGATTTACCTTTCTTAAAAAAAAAATGAATACTCTGATCTAACTTTAATTGCTCTGTGGTCTTTTAAGTTGTCTTTGTACCGCCTTTTCTATTCAGTCTATCACTATATTGTTCAAACTAGTTATACATTTGTAAGTGCTTCGGATTCAATGTTCCATATTTATTATATTTTTCTTCTAATTCCTTTAGCGTGTAAACCTAACCAAGCGAGAGGACTACTTATCGTACTGGACAGAAAATACATAGGTACGTTGATATGAGAAGTATCAGTGACAAGGGGAACAGAAAAGAATGTTGGCAAATAAGACAGAAAAACAATACCTTTGGATATCAATACTAATAAGCTGTTCATTATTTATAAAAACGCATGGCGTTAAAACCCATTAGGTTATCTTTAGTTGTAAAATAGGAAGGGTCCTAAGTATTATCAAGAATATTTAAATAGAGATGATCAGCCATAGTAGTAATCAACAATCGCAAACACTGGTAACTGTAGAAGATACACGACTGATAAATGATACATATACTCAATATGATATACACATTAAGGTACTAAGACATGGATCGATTAATTGGGATACTCATATTCATAAAAGATTTTCAGATTTCATTACTCTCAGGCAACAAATGATAAATGAGATTGGGAATGCAGATTTCCCATATGAATTACCAAGCAAACAATTCAGTTTATGGAGCAAACAAACAAGTATCACCAATGATGTTATTAAAGAAAGGAAATTTAAACTCGAAAAGTTTTTATATGATATGTTAAATGATTCGTTTGATAGTAAATGGAGAGATACTCAAACTGTGGCGCGGTTCTTAAGTATACCTAGAAGATGGAGTGATTTGACCAAAGATGGTAACAATGCTACTAAAGGTAATATAATGGTCACAGCAGATAATGATAAAGATAATTGGTTATCCTTGTATAGAGATTGTAAGAATGATTTATCAGAGAGTAAGACAACACCAATCAAAGATCGTACAAGGAAATTAATTCAATTACGATTGAAAGTAAACCAATTAGAAAAGTTATTTGCAAGTATTGGAAATAGTGATGCATCGCTAGAGACCTCAGAGATTGAAAGAAGGAAGAATTTGTTAACTCTTTTGAAAGTTGATATAAACGAACTCTCAATGCAACAATCATTTGACGATACGGGAAGTAATCAATTTAATAATATGCCCGACACATACACCAGCCCATCGAGTTCAAATTCGGGATCAATACGGTCTAATAATAATGTTAAACTTATAGAAACTACAAGACCACTTGTCGGGAGACGTCGGTTTGGAGAGACTGAAATAACCGCACAATTAAACAATAAGGAACTTCTAACATTACATAAGAGTAAACTAAAAGACCAAGATGAGGAGTTAATGGACCTCCATAAAATAATTAAGAACCAAAAAGCAATATCTATACAAATGAATCAAGAACTAAGTCAACAGAACGAGTTATTGGATTCTTTCAGCAATGATGTTGATCAAACTGCAAATAAACTCAAAGCCGCTACAAGGAGGGCCACCAAATTCAACGAATCATTATGAACCCTGTAGATCATATAGTGCATATACGTGTACATTAGTAAAAATGATCATGCTAGTTATGTATTGATATCTTGTCTCATATCAATTGTAATTTTCATACAGAAAGATTTGGGTTTGAGATGCTCTTATCTTATAAACTGTCAGACAACGCCGCGCATAAGTTATTGAGCGCAATGCAAAAAATTTTCTGATGACAAATTAAGTAACTCATTAATAGAGACCTTTACAATGCAGGCATCGATTTAAGATATAAACTTCTATAATAGAGTATACTTCTCATTTCAATCTTTCGTAACGATTAATATTGTTCAAGAAGGAAATATTATAATAATTCTACTCACAAGGAACTAGAGTTTCACACACACAGAAAAGAATAGTAGAAATGTCCTGGGCTCCACCATCTGATCCTATTAACAACAAGAACAAACCAATCAAGATATCTCAATTATGTGAGCTATGTCATTGTCGTAAAGCAATTCTAAAGAGACCTAAAAACTTACAAAAGGTTTGCAAAGAATGTTTCTTCTATGTCTTTGAAACAGAAATTCATAATACTATAGTAACAAATAAATTATTTCACCCTGGTGAAAGAGTCGCTGTAGGTGCGTCTGGTGGTAAGGATTCCACAGTGCTTGCTCATATTATGAAGCTTTTGAATGAAAGATACAGTTATGGGATTGATATTACATTGCTAAGTGTGGATGAAGGTATTGTTGGATACCGTGACGATTCATTGGCTACTGTGAAGAGAAATCAAAAACAATATGGTTTACCGTTAGAAATTGTATCATTTAAAGAACTTTACAACTGGACTATGGACGAAATTGTTGCTACTGCTGGTATAAGAAATAGCTGTACTTACTGTGGTGTATTTAGACGACAATCTTTGGATAGAGGTGCTCAAAAACTGGATATACATCATGTGATCACTGGACATAATGCTGATGATATGGCAGAAACAGTTCTTATGAATATTCTTCGTGGTGATGTAGCTAGATTAGAGAAGTCTACAGCAATTATTACTCAAAGTTCTGGCTCTCCCATCAAAAGATCAAAACCTTTCAAATATTCATATCAAAAGGAAATCGTGTTGTATGCTCATTATAAGAAATTGGATTATTTTTCAACAGAATGTACTTATGCACCTGAAGCCTTCAGAGGTACCGCAAGAGAATTAATGAAAAACTTGGAGGCTGTTAGACCAAGTTGTATCATTGATATCATTCATAGTGGTGAAAACCTCGTTTTAAAGGAGAAAGAACAAAGATTCAAGAAGTTAGCACCAGGTCAAGACCCACTCACCGTTAACAGTGGCTTTATAGATGGTAATAGATGTGAGAGATGTGGTTACTTGTCTAGTAACAAAATTTGTAAAGCCTGCATGTTACTTGAAGGTCTGGAAAAGAATAGAGCTGCCATCACGTTAGAGAAAGACAGTTCCGTTGACGGTGCCGCACGTGTTATGAGAACCTTGGAACACTTATCCTTTTAATAATCATCGTCGCATGTCGTATATGTGTCTATATATATATATATGTAGACATATCGGTAAATATTTATGTTCAATCTATATATAGTTTGAGTTCGTATATGGAATGTGTATCGTATAACGTGATACGAATTCCTGTTTTCTGTCATAAAAACGAAAGAGCGAACGAACTGAAGTTTCATGAATCAACAAACGAAGAAACCACGATCGCATTTTGCGTTTGTTGTGATTTTACAATTTCAGTAATACGTAACTGTAGCGATACATTCGTAGCCTTGGGAAACGTTACTAAGACAGTGGTTGATATTGATATTTTAAATAAAGTTCATATTTTATTGTAATCTTTTTAAAAGGTTTTATGTTTTATTGCATATAGTCCTTTCATTTTAGTCCCCTTTTAATATACCATCACTATACAATTACGACTAACGTTATATAAGTGAAAGAATATATCCCAGATATTGAAAAGTGTTGAAAATAATCAACAAAACATTGAGACAAAAGTTTAGATACAAAAAGTTTATCTACTAAAGGTACTTGATTTTATCTGTCAAAAGTTGTCATATCCAAGAATTTCAGTCTTACCTCTTTATCTTTGAGGTTCATACAAATACACATACATAAATACACACATATACGCAATGAATAACGAAGATTACGGTTACGATTATGATTATCTATTTAAGATTGTTTTGATTGGTGATTCTGGTGTTGGTAAATCTAATTTACTTTCGCGTTTTACCACTAATGAATTCAACATTGAATCTAAATCAACTATTGGGGTAGAGTTTGCTACAAGAACTATTGAAGTTGAGGGTAAAAAGATTAAAGCACAAATTTGGGATACTGCTGGTCAAGAGCGTTACCGTGCAATTACTTCTGCTTATTACAGAGGTGCCGTTGGTGCCTTAATTGTTTACGATATAAGTAAGTCTAGTACTTATGAAAATTGTAATCATTGGTTAACAGAATTAAGAGAGAATGCAGATGATAATGTAGCGGTTGGTTTAATCGGTAATAAATCTGATTTGTCTCATTTACGTGCTGTTCCAACCGATGAAGCTAAGAATTTTGCATCTGAAAATCAATTGTTATTCACCGAAACCAGTGCTTTGAACAGTGAAAATGTTGATCAAGCATTCCGAGAATTGATTACTGCCATATATCAAATGGTCAGTAAACATCAAGTAGATATGGGTGACAATAATGGTGCGAATGGTGCTAATGCACCAAAGGGTCCAACTATTAGTTTGACACCTACTCCAAATGAAAAGAAGAAGAGTAGTTCGAACAACTGTTGTTAATCTTGATGTTTGTCTATTGTCGCTATTATTTTTTTAGCATCAAGGAAAGAACAATATACGCTTAAACCTTTTTCTAGAAAAATGAAATCAAATATATTACAAGGACAATCAATAATGAACGCCATTGTTACAGTCAATACGTGATTAATAACGATAAAAACAAACAGATAGAACAGACAAAATTCGTAGTGTTCTTTTTATATAACTAATTTAACTTCATAAACACTCTCATTCCTCATTCTTCATTCACAAACAACATACAAAGATATATATATATAATATGTATTATATATTATATTGTTTCTTCTTAAAAAAAAAAATAGATAAATAAATAAAGAAAAAGCATTTTTAACCTTTGTACAAGATTAACATAACTACATGATTTTGTCTTAGGGAAGTGTCTACATATTTACTTTCTTATCCATAATATTTTTAAAAATAGTACTACCAATACCTAAGAATTCAAGAACAACTATTATTGCTTCATACATATTCCTTGTAATGTTTAATATCTATTTTTCTAAGATATTTTAAAATATTAAAACGCTATAAAATATAAATCAAATTATTGTGATACAATCCTAACTTCGTCAAAAATATTCCCAATTATCCTTTCATTATTTTCACGTCGCTTATAACAGAAAATCTAATTTGTACTATTATCAACACAAAAAGAAGCAAGACAGAAACCTTCTAATGATAGTTTATTTATTTATAAGGTAACCTCTTTTTCTCCTGTTTATTCACAATATACCCCTGTTCCCTCTATTATAGTGTGGTACATTAGAAATCGAAGCAAATCGGTAGCCCACAGAGAAAGCAAAAACAAAAATAACAAACCTGTGTAAAAAATTCCTAACAAGCCTACGTAAACAAAAGAAAGAAAGACATTCTTGCATTGCATTTTTCTCATAATGTGATAAGTTAAGAGATACTTCTGGTGAATATTCTGCGAAAAAATCGTTAAATAATCTGTATTCTATTTGGAATTGTACGTACTACTCTCCTCGTCACGGACACATACAATGATGAATAAAAAAGTTCACCTTTTGGACGGTGGGGTCATTGTGGGGGATATCCACAGTAGACTGCGAGTCCGTGGGGAAATCTTTTTTTGCTGCTTTCTTAACAAAATGAGAAGATTATTCTGTAAAAGTACAACATTTACTATTCTCTTCCGATTCCCTTCGGTTCTTCTCATGTTCTATCTCAATGATATTGAAAAGTTTTGTGAGTAAGAAACGGGTCCAAACTGTAGTGAAAAACAAACAAACACGGGTTTTACTGTAAATTATGTGTACTGCGTTACTTAATACATTCGGCAAGTTATCAAGGGAAGACTTGAATAGTTTTCCACAATCCTTTCTTTTTCTTTTTCTTGACAGTTAGTTTTTCCGGTGGGGGTGGGGAAAAATAGAAAAAGGCAAAAAAAAAGACAGGTACAGTTTTGCACAGAGGAGGATAAGAGAAGCAGTAGATAGATGGAGGTCTTGCAGTAGTTGAATACAAGCGGAATATACTTTGGTAGAACTGATTGTTTAAAATAGGTAGTTGAATTTCACACAGTACGCAAAATTACGTTACAATTATATACTGCGAATTGTCCCAAAGTGTTTTAAAAAAAGAATTGATTTTAAATAATTGTTTTATAGGTCAGATACAATTTCTTGTTTATTCATGTCATCCATGTTCCATAATCCCATTATTGACTTTAGTATTGTTCAAGGGATTTTCGATATCGTATTTAAAACTTAAGTTTTATTAGATATATGATTGTCGTGGTGGTTGTGGTTCTGTTTTTCCACAACATTCATCTACGCTATGTTTTTTTGTTCCTTCTATTCTATGTAGTTCATGCGAGATTGCGGGTTTTTGAATAAACCAATTTACGAGGAGAATGGAGAAAATGGAATAAAACTCGAAAATATTATTAACGGAACAATTATATTTTTTTATGGAAATTAATAATAGTACACGAATGTTCCCATAAAAAAACAAAGGAAGGGGAAAATAATTTAATTGGGCGACAAGAAAATAAAAATTACGTTATTGTTATCAATATTGTTTTGTATTCTTAATGTCATTCAGACATATACATAATTATATAGAAAATAAATGAAAGAAATAGTATAATTTTTTCCGTATATACAAGATTATTTATATGAGTTGTTGGTTTTTTTTGCTGTATAAATAGCAGCATCTTTACTAAAGCTACAAAAATATATCGGATCAATTTCGAAATCAGAAACGTGGTTTATATTCAATTATAAATCTATATTGTTTACGTCAGAGTCGGTGCGATCAAAATGGAAACAACTAATATATATGGACCGTTCCTATTCTATTTCCCCAGATTTTACCGCAAGACCGTTGTGTATCTGTTTCTTTTAAATTGACCGCAACCGCAATAATAATCTTAACCGCGGACGCCGCGTCATTCATATTTCATATATATTATTAGTATTTACAACCCGCGCTTCATCGGGTATTGAGAAACCCTTTTCCGTTTATAATATGCAACATCTTATGTTTATTGTCTTTCTCTCTATCATCGATGTTAGATAGAGTCATAGATGATGTTTCATTTATATATTCTTAGCCTCTTCCTTTTAAAATTTCGTTGGAATGCCTAAACGACATCCTTAATTCCTCTCAGCAATGTTAATATTACATGTTCTTTCAATTGATCTTGTTGTCACCTTCGTAAATTTCATAAAAAATGGAGCGTATTTCCCTTTACTTTATACCATCGCAATAAATTGACTGCCACTCGATCCTCAAATTTCAATAAATGATTCGTACTTTGCCCCAGTTTTTTGTTCATCTGGTGTAGTTACAAATATAATATCGCCACATATTAATCTGTATGTTCATACACACAGTAAATGATGATATAAGATAAAAGAAAGAAAAAGAAAATAAAAAATGTCAAAGTTTTTCCGAAACTAATATAAAAAAAACGCGCGCGCATCATATGGGGTTTTTATGGAGAACTTACACATTTTATCAAAGAATTGACCGCAGTCCGATAAGAGAACCCGTTTCAACTAGTGGGGAAATTCTTTCTTCTTTGCCTCTAAACAATTCTGACAGGATTCACGTACACAAAAAATGGAAATAGCACGCCTCTTAAAGTGCGTCTTTTCTTTTTCTTATCAAATTTTGGGCAAAAAGAGAGTAAAGTTTTTCCGAGACATATCTGGGGTGAAGAAACTGGCGCAGGTTTATGACATCAAGTCAATTTTTCTTCTCATTTTTGGAGAAGAAGACCCATTACTTCGTTTCTGATTCTAAAGATTTGGTTCAAAAGAATTAATCCATTGAGCCTTTGTGGTGCAGTTTTCCCCAGAAGATACTCGAGGTCTTTTTTTTGCTTTTTTCTTTTTTTTGGGAACTGATCATATAATTCCTCATTTCACCTTGGTGATTATAATAAGAATGACATATACGAAAAGGCAGAACGGAAAAACATATACTTATATATATATTCGAAATACTGTTGCTAATAGTTGGTTAGTATTTAAAGAATAAAGATCGTTCATATTTCTTTTATTTCCTAGTTATTACCTTTCTTGTTAATTTTGTATTAATAACTTAATAAAACCAATTTAAAAAAGAAAACAACATATTAATTAAAATTATAATTACTGAAAATACCATAGGTAATTAAAAAAAAAAAAAAAGACACAATAAAAAAAAATATACAAATATGTCAAGGAAGGAATCGACATTTCCAGAGGACAATGACGAAAGACCTTATAAATGTGCTGTTTGTAATAGAGGATTTCATAGATTAGAACATAAAAAAAGACATATGCGTACACATACAGGTGAGAAACCGCATATGTGTAATTTTCCAGGCTGTGGTAAAAGTTTTAGCAGAAGTGATGAGTTGAAGAGACATTTAAGAACTCATTCAGGTAATACTAGTCGTAATTCAAAAAGATTTAATAATAGAGGAATGCAAGGTCCAATGGTTAATGTTTATGAAGAAAATGGTCAAGCTATTTTGTTTCCACAACCTGTTGGTACCCCTGTACAGACTATGGCAATTAATATTCCTGCCATGAATAACGGAATGTTTCAACATACACCTCAACCTAGTGTTTTTCCAATGATGGTACCATTTATGAATACTGGTTATCAAACTTATCCCACTTATTTGACAGGAATTCCTCAATCACCAATGCAATATCCAATGCCACAATCAATGACACCTCCACCACCACAGCCACAAATATCTCAACCTCAACAAACGTCAGCCATGTCAATGCCACAACAAACAAATTTTAATAATATTAATAATAGTGCTTATTACCCACAATATCAAAGTTTCGTTACTTCAAATAGTTCAATGACGTTAAGTGATGTATCTTCTGTTTTCTCTAACAATAAACTTCCAAGTAATACCAATAATTACAATAATATGATGAATAATAATATATTAACAGTCATAGAATCACCTCGTTCAGAGATAAATGAAGTTGATTTAACGATGCCAAAGGAAAAGACAGCCACTCAAAAGATTTCTTCTACAATTAAGAATGCTTTGAGTACACTTCCTGTAATTAGACCAATCGCCACAAAGGCAAAGAAAGGGAAAATTCAAAAACCTATATCTTATAACGAACTTAGATCTGTCTCAAATACAGATAGTATCATATCAATAAATACAGCATTAAACAATGGAAACACCACTACTAAACTTTATGACCATGAAGATGTGATCACAACTAATGAGTCCGTCCCAAGATTAAGCAAAAAGGAATCAACATTCTTAGAGGTTAGTATAACTCCAAGAGGAAGAATAAGACAAAAGGCCGATTTTCATCTTTCAACTGACGAAGATGATACATCATCTGAAGAAGAAAGAAAAGTTAATGATAGTAGTAGTATCTTAACAGATAAAAGTTTATCAATTTCAACAAACTTTGATGTTCAATTACCACCAATGAGAAATATCTTAAAGCAGATAGATGTCTTCAACAAACCTTTAAATTAATTATTGCATTCTTTTTTTTTTTCTGAAGGAAGTTGATTCATCTCAATGAAAATTCTTTCAATAACATACACGATTTTATGATTATTCAAAACAACAAGCATTTATGGATATATATATATACATCCATTTAAACATAATTACGTACTTGCATTTATTATGAGTATATGACACATATAAACTATTTACTTTAAATAATGTAAATAACCTTTTTTCAATAACATACACGATTTTATGACGTATATATAGATATTATTGTTCAAATCAAGATTCTTTGCAGTCATCATCCTGATTTGTGTTCGTATTCTTAATATCAATAAATTTGGTATCTTCAAAGATGATATACGCTAAGGATCTACACTAAAATTTATATTATTTTCAATCTCCGTTAACCCGAAAAGAAAAGTCCCAGCTTCTACGGCTCTATCGCCTTCTCTTCTGGGGAGGGAAAGAGGAGGGTTGTCCGGTCATTTCTCTCTGTCGTTTTCTGTGGTAATCAACAAAATATTTCTTTTTGATTGAGCCATTCTTTCATTTAATCTCACATAAGATTGAAAGTCTGGGAGAGAGAGAGAGAAAGAGGTTCATATAAACAAAATAAAGTAACAAACAAGAACAACAAACATATATACTATGTATACTCTTGTTGACTTTGACCATTCTCGAGAACAAAAACAAATACTTAATAGTTACATACACCAAGTTGCAATTTGGAAAACGATACAATCTGGTTTTAATTTCAAGTCTATATCGTTAGGAACGTATATAACCAAGGTGTGGTTTTTTTAAGTGTTAAAGGATTTCTATCATAACTTTTAAAACTACATTTTTATTTCTCTCGTTTAACTTTATTATTTGTGTTTTTTTAAAAAGTTCAATAGTATAACCACAAGTTAAGATATATTAAAAAAAAGTTTAAAATGGATAATAGTATTGGATCTAATACCAGTAGTTTAGCTGATAATACGATTGATAGTAATTCTTTTACTAAAGATTTTTCAGATTTAATGGCAGAATTAAAAGGTGGGAATCGTAATAGTAGCAAATTATCTGGTAGTTCAAGTTTAATATTAGGTGATGAAGAAGTAATGGACAAAATATTTGAAGATTCTGATGGAAGTATCTCAAATGAACTTACTGAAGATATTCGAAGTGTTGCATCAAGTCGTAGTAGTGATTTTAATAATAATAATGATGATGATGATTGTTTAGATGAAGAAAGAAATCAAATGATAGAAATTGAAGGTGAGAATAAAAATTGTATTGATGAATCTGAAGATATTGCAATGGAAAGTGAATCAGATACAGGAATTACAGATTCTATTGTAAATAATTTAGAATCAAATTCAACGAAAGAGAAAAGAAAAATGATACCAGTAGATATTGTTTGGGAACAAGGTGGAGATAAAGTATATGTTACTGGATCCTTCACTGGTTGGACTAAAATGATTGGTTTATTACCAATACCTAATAAAGCTGGAATATTACATATTAGATTACGACTTCCACCTGGTGTACATCGATTTCGGTTTGTTGTCGACAATGAACTTCGTTATAGTGATTTTTTACCAACTGCAACAGATCAAATGGGGAATTTTGTTAATTATTTAGAAGTTAGACCCACAGATAGTACTGAATTTACTTCGCATTTGGACGATGATGATGATGATACTGAAGAAATTAAAGAACAAGATGGTGTATCTGATTTTAAAATTAAAAAAATGAGTCGACAATCAAGAATTGCTTTAAAAATTAAAAATGAACCAGATAATGTGGGAGATGGATTTACAAGATTTTATGATGAAGAATTAAAAGAACCTGAACTTGAATATACAAATAAATTACCGTCAATATTTACAGATCCAAGAATTATGGAAAAATATTATACCAAATTAGATTATGAAAGAACAAAAAATAGATCTGGTGGTATGTTACCTGCTCAATTACCACCTCATTTAGAATATGCGATCTTGAATGATTTCCCAAATATTGCTTCGACCACAAATGAAATCGCTCATGGAGGTTCATTACATACTCCTAACCATGTTGTATTAAACCATTTGTTAACAAGTAGTATTAAGCATGGTACTTTAGGCTTAGCAACGGCTGTTCGTTACAAAGACAAATATATCACACAAGTGTATTATTCACCCATAAAAAAATAAACGACTTCCAATTTGTAAAATAAGAAACTTAAAACTGATGGACTTTGCTGTTTTTCCAGTTAACTAAATTTGTAAATATTATTTATATATATATATATATATATATAATTGGTATATTGATGAAACATAATAGCAAATAATTACATATTCAATAGCTAATATTTGATATGAATACAATCGCCGTTAGTATCATCCAGGTATTGTTGTTAAATTTACTTGGAGTTGCAATATTATTTCCTTAAATACTTGTTTTGATTTAAAGTATCGCATCATTTTAAACGGTGTTAGTTTACCCTCCCTTTATTTGAATATTTTTAGGCGAAATTTCATGTGTTTTTCAATTTTACGCGTTTTACTTAATGTAAAGTGAAAATACTTTGAGAGTGCGAGATGGTCGTGGGTTAAACTACATTACCTAAACTACATTAGTTGAAACTTTGAAAAATATTAGTAATTTATCAAAAAAAAAAGAAAACTTCCAATCCTATTGAAAATATTACTTTATTAGTTCTGTATTTTTAGGTGTTAAACTTTCCTTTTTGATTCATATCCAACTTATCATATTGTGCAAAAAGTGTTGTAAAAACGGCAATATAACGATACCTTGAAAATGGACGAATTATACATTGATTTTAACAAGCTCAGGGAGAGAGTTGTTTCTGTTCATTCAAACTATCAGAAGTTTGAGAACTCTCCAAACTCTTTGCTGTTTGTATCTGGTTCAAGGAAAACTGATAATCCTTATCAAAAGACAACAATTTTGCAAGACTGGCTTATTGGTTACGAGTATCCAGCAACATTAATTGCTTTCTTACCTAAAAGAGTCGCCATAATTACAAACGCAAGTAAGGCTAGGCATATTCATAAGGCATTGGACCATTTTAAGGAAGAAGAGGACGGATTTAAATTTGAAATTTTAGAAAGACAAAATCAAGAACCCGCTCACAACAAAGGATTGTTTCAAGATGTTATCAATTCCATGAAAGAAGCTGGTACTACAGTAGGTATTCTGCAAAAAGATACTTTTGAAGGGAAATTTATTAATGAGTGGAACCCTCTATGGGATGCTGCTGTAAAGGAGAATAACTTTACCTTTGTTGATGTTTCCAATGGTCTCTCCACTCTATGGGAGAGTAAAGACGACACTGAACAAGCGCTACTTTCTGTTGCAAGTAGATGTTCCGATTTGTTTATGGATTTCTTATCTGATGAAATGGTTCGTGCAGTTGACGAAGAATTAAAAATTACAAACGCACAGTTATCTGATAAAATTGAGGATAAAATTGAAGATGATAAGTTTACTAGTAAGCTTGGATCCACCGTTGGACCACTTTGTCCACCAGGTCAAAAATATTCATCTGAATTTTTAGAATGGACTTATTCGCCAATCATTCAATCTGGTGAATCTTTTGATTTGAAAGTGTCAGCTCGTTCAAACAATGATCAATTATATGGTAATGGTTGTATTCTAGCTTCCTGTGGTATTCGTTACAGCAATTATTGTTCTAATATTACAAGAACATTTTTAATCGACCCATCCGAAGAAATGATAAAAAATTACGACTTCATGTTAGAATTACAAGAACAAGTTGTTTCCCAAATTATTAAGAAAGGTAAGACACCGGCTCAAATTTATAATGAAACCGTCGAATACATTAAAGATAAACGTTCAGAACTCGTTCAACATTTCACAAAAAACGTTGGTTTCTTGATTGGTTTAGAGTTTAGAGATTCCTGTTTCATTTTAAATGCCAAAAATGAGAATCGTGCCATTACAGGCGGACAATGTTTTAATATATCGTTTGGGTTCAATGGGTTAAAGGACTCTAAGTCTGGTAAAACATATGCTTTGGCATTGGCTGATACAGTGCAATTATCTAATGACGATATTCCAGTAGCTAAAGTTCTAACGACTTCAACTAAGACACGTACTCAAATTTCTTTCTTTTTTAACAATGAAGAAGATGATGAAAAGGCAAAAAAGAAGCCAGTAGTACCTGTTAATTCTGCTACCCAAGATAGAAATTCAAAGATTTTAAGAACAAAACTTCGTGGGGATGGTAGATCCGGATCAGATGACGCCCAAAAAGAACAAATTCGTAAAGAAAATCAAAGAAAGCTACATGAAAAATTGCAAAAGGACGGTTTAGTTAGATATTCTGAAGCAGATGCTAGTGTCACTGGAAATGAAACCCAACCATACTTCAAGAAGTACGAATCATATGTTCATGAATCCCAGATTCCAAACAATGTACGTGATTTAAGAATACATGTTGACTGGAAAACTCAAACTATTATTATTCCAATCTACGGTAGACCAGTTCCCTTTCATATCAATTCTTATAAGAATGGTTCTAAGAATGAAGAAGGTGAATATACGTATTTACGTTTGAACTTTCACGCGCCGGGGTCAGCTGGTGGTATATCGAAAAAGGTAATTGAACTACCTTATGATGACTCTCCTGATAATCAATTTGTTCGTTCTATAACCGTAAGATCTAAGGATGCCGACCGTATAAGTGATACCTTCAAACAAATTGCTGATTTAAAAAAGGAATCTACTAAGAGAGATCAAGAACGGAAAGCACTTGCTGATGTTGTTCATCAAGACAAACTGATTGAAAATAAGACCGGTAGAACGAAAAGACTTGACCAAATCTTTGTTAGGCCAAGTCCAGATACCAAACGTGTGCCAAGTACTGTTTTTATACATGAAAATGGTATTAGATATCAGTCACCTTTGAGGACAGATTCTAGAATTGATATTCTTTTTTCAAATATAAAGAATTTAGTCTTTCAATCTTGTAAAGGTGAACTAATCGTTATTATCCATGTTCACCTAAAGAACCCTATTATGATGGGTAAAAAGAAAATTCAAGATGTGCAATTTTATCGTGAAGCTTCTGATATGTCTGTTGATGAAACTGGTACTGGGAAACGTGGTATGAATAAGTTTAGAAGATACGGTGACGAAGATGAATTAGAACAAGAACAAGAAGAAAGAAGAAAACGTGCTGCCCTTGATAAAGAATTTAAATACTTCGCAGATGCAATCGCAGAAGCATCAAGAGGTTTAGTTACTGTTGAAAGTACATTCAGAGACTTGGGTTTCCAGGGTGTTCCAAACAGATCTGCAGTTTACTGTATGCCAACGACTGATTGTTTGGTCCAATTAGTTGAGCCACCTTTTATGGTTGTTAACCTTGAGGAAATTGAAATTTGTATCCTTGAAAGAGTTCAATTTGGCTTAAAAAATTTTGATATGGTGTTCGCCTACAAGGATATTACAAAACCAGTAACCCATATAAATACTGTTCCTATAGAATCACTTGATTTCGTCAAACAATGGTTAACAGATATGGATATTCCATACACTGTTTCCACTATCAATTTGAATTGGGGTACAATTATGAAATCTATTCAAGATGATCCACATCAATTTTTCTTGGATGGTGGTTGGTCATTTTTAGCAACTGGTTCTGATGATGAAGCTTCTGATGAAAGTGAAGAAGAAATAAGTGAGTACGAAGCTTCTGAAGAAGAACCTGAAGATGAAAGTGACTATTCTGAAGAAGACTCTGAAGACGCTAGTATGAGCGAAGATGGAAGTGAGGAATATAGTGCAGAGGAAAGTGAAGAGGAGGGTGATGATTGGGATGATCTAGAAAGAAAGGCAGCTAAGGCCGATCGTGGTGGAAATTTTAAGGATTGATGGTTGTTTTATTTTTCAAAACACGATATTTATAATCATTTTGAAAATGTATTAAGATGGAGAAAATCGCTAGGGTTTATCTCCATTTATATAGTAATGGATATGTTGTATACTATGTTAATAAGATTTTAATATCATACATTATAATTAAAAGGAAAATATAAAAATACATAACTTATATTAAGAATGTGTTAATAAAGAGAAATCCGGAAATAGCCTGTATATTATATTATAGAGAAATCCTCAAGTAAATCCCCTCAGATAAACTATATGGATCTCAACATAATTCGAATTCTCTGGAAAACAATCACGACTAGGGAGTGGTGAAGAGAGTTTTCAGAATTAGTAACCGGTTTGTTGCATGTTCATAGCACTATTCGTTAACATTAGTGGTTGTCCATCCCTAGCATCGTTATCGTTATTGCCGTCACCTTTTGATGATTGTTCGGATAATTTATTTATCTTGTCATTTTGCTCCTTTCTGATAGAGATATCATAAGGTCTGATGTAATCATCTAATTTGTTTAACCAAGAAATTTCCAATACAAAATCGAAGTCGATTAGGTTGTATGCGGCGTATAATAGAGCAACGAATGATTCTTTATTGTCAGTTTCAACAAAGTATGTAATAAGTTCTTCCACAACCTTGGTATCTTGTGAGATTGCAGCAGTTTCGATAGAATCCTTCCACAATTTATCCTCTTTCAGAATTGTCAAAGCCTTACTCCATTTCTTATTTCTACGATAAAGCATAGCGGCAATTTTTCTGAAGAAAATTAGATCATTTTTCTCTAATCTTGCAGCTAAGCCTAATTGATCGAACTTATCGTATGAATCGACTGCATCTTGTAGAGCCTTGTAATCTTCTTCTTCAATCATTAAATCATGGTATGCTTGGTTGACAACAGAATTGTTTCTTTGAAGAACATTGATCAAAAATGGCTTAATCAATGGAAGGTTATCAGAACTAGTAAACAACTTGACAGTTCTCGGGATGTCTAATCTTGGTGTTAGAGCAGCTAATAAATCTACCAATAACGTTGGGTGTTCCTTGACGTAGAAGTTAATAGCCTTGAAGTAAATTTCCAAATTGGCAACTTTGACGATAACTTCCTTGAAGTAACCGTGATCGAAATCAGCAGCGGACTTCTCGATCATAGTTAATGCAGCATTATCCCATTCGTCATAATGAGCATATAAGAAAACAAGTTCGTTCCATAAGTGGGCCTCTTCGACAGCTCTTATAACCTTTGGAATATTTAGTCTAGACCAGAACAATTTTAAGTGTTCATAAGTCTTAGATGTGTCATATTTGGAGTATAGAATTGCTAGTTCAGTAAACATACCCATGTGAGCTCTCTCCAACCCAAGACCAGCTTCAAATAGCGAGATCAATTCTTCAAAGTAACCGTTGGATTCATATTTGTTAACTAAAGCTTCTAGTTCCTCTGCGTGAACGATTAAATTCAAACCACAAATTTGGGCAAGTCTAAATTCTTTCTTATCGATACAAGCGTCATTAACGAGTTTCCAGACCTTGATATTGGAAGCTTTTCTGGCTGTATCGACAGCGGCTTGATAATCACCTAGGTAGACAAGAGTAGATGCCAACTTAGAGTAGTTAGAAACAGCTGCAAAACATAGATTGGCAGCTTTGTAATTCTTAGCTTCTAATAGCTTGTCACCTACAATATCTAGATTAGCAACAGTAGAACCAGAAATAACGTTTTCGATCTCGTGGATTTGGTCCAAATAAGCATAAGCTAAGATCAAGGAACCATCAATTTTGCTTTCCTTTCTAGACTTTCTAGCCATCAATAGATATGGAATCAATTCTTCAAACTTTTCAGCTTGTTCAGCAATGTCAATAACATTTTCATAATTAGATGGATCCTCAGCCTTGATGTAAGAGTCAATAGAATCTTGGATACGTAAACCATCCAGTTGAGCAGTACCCAATTGAGACCATATCTCTGGAGTGTTTATCTTATCAGCATATGTAGCAGCTCTGTCAAGAGACATGACATTTTCAATCAATACTTGTAGAGCCTTACCATACATCTCATGTTTGTTGTAGATTTCAAATGCTTCTTCGTTTAGATTATGTTCAATACATAATTGGGCGATTTCATCAGCGTCGTACTTGTCCAACTTCTCGATGTAGGTAGAAACCTTAGTTGGTTCATACTTGATAGCAGATAATAGTAGTAGACCTTGAAGAGCAACGTTGTCATTGAAAGGAGATGGTTCGAGAATAATTTTTTCCAAAAGTTCGATTAATTCAAGTTTCAAATCATTGTTCATGAAAGCTTGAACAGTCAAGGATACGGGTTCTGGGTCAGTCAATTCAGGGATACCAACGGAAATAACAGAGTCAATCAGTTGACGTCTGTGGATGTTTTCACTGTCAAGTACCTTGTTCCATAGTTGAGGATCGGAACGTTTCAACAGATATCTTGCTTGGTACTTGTACATGCTGTTTTCATTAGTGATTCTGATTAGATCATCATCATTGGAACCTTTCTCGTAAGCAATGTAAGCCAGATATGGATCCCTCTTTTCACAGTAACGACCAACATCCAAGGTGTCATATTTGTCATTCTCCTTTAAGAAAGTTTCTGGAGAGTTGTTGGAATCGATATATATTTTGGCCAGAGCGTCATAAACACCTTGGTCTTGGGTACCAGATTCAAGAGTCTTTTCAAGGAATGGTAATAGCAATTTTAATCTATTTCTCTTTTCGACCTCAGTAGTCAATTCACTAACTGGGACTTGACCTAGAACAGATTGCAATAAATCTTGAATGAATTTTTCATCACAATCCATATCTAATAGAGCACCGACAACTTGTGGAGTCTTAGAAGGACTGACTTGTTGGACATATGTTTCGATGTACTTCATATTTTGGGTCTTGTATAAATGTAAAACCATCTCATGGACAAAATCATGGCGATCACAAACAATTATAAATGGTAATTGGTTTTCTAAGTTTGCATCTTTCAAAAAGTTTTTAACTCTTTCAGGGTTGTAAACGTTGTTGTCTCTGGCAATTCTCTCGACTTCATTGAATTGAGACATCTTGGAGGCAGCTTCAATATACTTAAACACAACATCTGGGTCTTCGGTTAAGTTAACTAAGGATGCCAAGTAATAGTATAGACCTTCGGTCGCATTGTATTCTTCAAATAATTTAATCAAAGTAGCAGAGCCGATCAAATCGGTGAATTTTGTTGCAACTTGTACAACAATTTGGATATTAGCCTTCAAGTTATCATCCATTAGAGCCTTTAGGCAAGTCAATGATTGTTCAACGTTCAACTTACCAAAGTAACCTACTAACCAATCGATTGGTAGAGCATTTGTGTGAGTGATACATCTCTTAATATCGGTGATATCAGTGTAGTTTTCTAGCGCCCTTTGGAATAAACCAGCTTTTTCAGCTAAAGAAGCAATTGTTGGTTTATCATAATGAGAGAAAATATTGTTACCTAAAATGGCATCAGCGACTTGTGGCGCATGTAGTAAGTTAACTTCCAATACACGTGTTTGTAAATGGCCTTGATCTGGAGTATCACCCTTTAGTGCATCCAGTAACAAGGAAGTACCTTGTTGGATGTGGTTCTGGGAGAAGAATAAATCAGCGACTTTTTCAATATCTAAGTCAGCAGCAACTTCTGGGTTTTGTAATAAAGATTGAGCAAATTCAGAAGCTCTATCTGGAGAAGAACTGATAATAGTGGAGATCAAGACAATAAAATTTGGCTGATAGTTGGCTTTTTCACAGTATGGTAGAATCTTATCAAACTGTTGCAAGTCTGCTAGAGAAGAAATAACCTTTGCGTGGACATTGGCTCTTAGGTAACAAGCTAGAGCTAATGTTGTATCAAATGGTTTCACAATATCACCTAATTGTTCAGAACATTCTAATTTATCCTCTTTTAACCATTTCTCGAATAATTGTTTTCTATCTTGTTGTAATACTGGTCTAGCTAATTCAATAGTTTCTTCTTTGTTTAATTTACCTTTATCTAATAAAGTGGAGAAATATAATAGAATTGGAGAGATTGCACCTGGAGCAGCTTGAATATTTTTTAATCTGTTAATAGTATTTTGATTTCTTAGAGATTGTGAAGAGGCAGCAACCTTGGCAGCATTTTGATAATCATTCTGAGCCAATAATGACTCGAATTGCTTACTCAACAAGTCGTCGGCGCCTGGTAAGCCACCTCTGGTAGCCACTGTTAACGCTAAAGATACATTGGATAATTTGTTCAAGATGTATGGAACAATTTGACTAGTGGCAATTTCAACAGAAAGCACTTGACCCTTTTTGTTAATACAGGCAATACCATTCTTATTATCGTAAGAAGTAGCGGTAAAGACTGATTCTGCAGTAATTCTGTTAACAAATAAGTTAGTACCAGTGGATAATTCATATAGATGGATGAAACCATACTTGGTCAATAAATAAACGATACCATATTTTTCTGAAACTTGGATAGCAATTGGGAAATCATTAGTAGCATCAGGTGGGAAGAAAATATCGCTAGTATTCTTTTGATATTGTACTGGAACATTTTGATCGTGATCAATTTCTATCATTCTCAATTCACCAACACCAGAAGTAGCATTTCTATTACCTGTAACAAAGACTTGAACAGGGGTAGATCCATTACCTTCTAGAACAATCTCTGAGAAAATTGCAACATGACCATCAATTGCTTGAGAAATATTACGTTGTTTAGAATATAATTGAATTTTACCACCAATACGACCATTTTCTTGTAAAATCCCAACTACAGCAAACCAATCACGTTTTTTGTTAGCTACAAAATTGATGATTTGAGTGTTATTTAGATTGGCATGTCTCATTGTTAAAGCTGTTGGCTTTGCATTAACATTTCCATCAAAGACTTCAGAAACTAAAATAGATCTAGCGGTAACAAAACCTAGACATTCATCATCAAGCCACTTCCAAAAGATTACTGGCTCATCTAAAGTGAAACTCTTTAATTTTGTTTTGGTCTCTAAATTAAAAATTTGAACAATTGTACCATTGGCTCTAACACAGATAACATTTTGAGAAGGATGCATTATTGCAGAATCACCACCCATATTTTTCCTTGTAACTTCATTATTATTAGTTAAATCGACGATAGCAACAGAATTATTTCCATCTGTAGTTTCTCTAACGGTAACATAATGGTCACTTTCAAAAGTGGTTGATCTGAAATCAAGAGATTGAGGGGAAATCCCTAGTGATGTCAGATCCACTAGTTCAGTGAATTCAATTGGCAAATCACTCATTATAACGAGGGGTCTAGAGTGATACTATTATTATGAGTGTTATGTCAGTTAGTTTTAAGACTTAAAAAGGAATAAATTGTAATAAGTTAAAGGAAAATATAACTTATAAATATAATATATTTTCTCTCAAATGTATATTTATCTTTATCTGTTTTCTTTTTTTTTTATTTTCTTGAACAATTCACAAATGCAAAACGCAAATATTGTTGGTGTATAATTTTTGGTAACATACCATATCCAGTCAGTGGTTTACTTACCGCAACACCATATAATATTTTAGGTGTCTTTTTTTCTCTTTGGCTATAGTTGTTTCAACTATTTGTTTAGCATTAAACTGATCCCCTGTGGGAGACCTCTGTCGTGTAAAACTATATTTTACCTCGCCGCGGTGTCCAGAATAGGGGGGGCCAGAAGAAAAAGGAGAATTTTTAAAATGAACTTCAGAAAAAAAAAAATCATGAAAGAGGGTAACTGCTACATAATCAATCACGTGACAAAAGACCTTCAAAGTTGGTTCCTCGTTGAATCAAACATTTAAAATTAAACTGTTGTATAACCTATAACAGTTCAAACATTTATGTTATTAGAACCATCAAACTGGTATATTTCAAATCTTTCTCTCAAAAAGTAGCCGATATTTCTTTACTTGATTTCTTTTGTATATATATATATATATATATATATATATAAATACATTTGCTCCTTACAGCAGATCAGAAAAACAACAAAAATATCACATACTTTCTTAAAACTATCCTTATAAGTGTCTTCCAGATGTCATAAATCGTTTAATTATATATATAGTTATATTCCTGTTGGAATTATTCTAGCTTTAAAGTTTCAAAAGTTAATTGGAAATAGCCGCCTAGACCTTAATTCACGATTCAACTCATAAAAAATGTGAAAGAATGTGTATAAGTGCGTGTATGTATAAGAGGGTAATATTTCACTATCATATTCCGGTTTTCCATCGAATCATGTGACTAAATATATATTTTAACCTCATCTATACATAAAAACATACATAAATAATTCTAATTATTGTGATCCCCCCCTCTGTTTGTACAACATATCTTACCGCTCGGAGTTAATTTATCTCCCCATCGGGTTTTAGTCATGAAAAGCATGCGGCGCTCAAAAAATATTTGTTTATATATATATAAATTTTTAATATTGGGGAAACTGAACAGCCGCCAATTGGTAGCCTTTTGTATTGATTTACTTATTTAGGCGTTAGGAAATAAGGGTGGGGTATTAGAAGTTGGAGTGAATTTTAATATGAATAAATAACACATATTCGGTTACAATAAAGGAAATTTAAAAACTTGTTATACTGATTTCAAAAGTTTTGTGATATATAAACACCACAAAGAATTACTTCAACTTCTCTAAATTTGTTTGATTGTTTTGTTCTCGATATAAATCTTATGCTGTTTTTATTTTTGAAAAAAAAAATATATTTACATATATATAATTAAAAATAAACACTTTTATTTAAAAAAATGACTAAAATATCTTCTAATGATAATAATAATCCCGTTTTTAATCCTGCCAAATTTATTCAACGGGAACGTGAAGCTTCAAAATTAAATATTAATCAAATTAATACTTTTTTAGAATCTACACCTGAAAGACGCGATTTGACTCATAGATTGATTAATGAAATTACTAATGATAGGATATTAGAAACTGATTCATCATATTATGATTTAAATAAAGCACAACAACGTGAAATTACTGCTAATAAAATTGCAAGATTAGCATTATATATGGAACATGATATTAAAACAGCACGTAATAACTTTGAAAATAAAAATTTAATTCAAGATTTACAAAAAAATAATGGTAAAGAACCATTATTATCAAGTTCGGATTTTACAATTTTTGATAAAAGACTTTCTTTAATTGCTAATATTGATCCACAATTAAGTACTCGTGTTGGTGTGCATTTAGGATTATTTGGTAATTGTATTAAAGGTAATGGTACAGATGAACAAATTACTTATTGGTTACAAGAACGTGGTGCTTCAATGATTCGTGGTATTTATGGTTGTTTTGCAATGACTGAATTAGGTCATGGTTCTAATGTTGGTCAATTACAAACAACTGCAATTTTTAACGAATCTAATAATACTTTTACAATTAATACACCAAATTTAACAGCAACAAAATGGTGGATTGGTGGTGCTGCACATTCTGCTACTCATTCTGTTGTCTATGCAAGACTTATTGTTAAAGGTAAAGATTATGGTGTTAAGACTTTTGTAGTTCCATTAAGAAATACTAAAACATTTCAATTAGAAACTGGTGTAGTTATTGGTGATATTGGAGCTAAAATGGGAAGAGATGGTATTGATAATGGTTGGATTCAATTTAATAATGTTGTAATTCCAAAAGAAAATTTGCTTTGCAGATTTATTCAATTAACTAATCAAGGTAATGGTGATGTTAAAGTTAAAGTACAACCACAATTAGATCAAATCTCTGGTTATAGTGCTTTATTAAGTGGCCGTGTCAATATGGTTATGGATTCATTTAGATTTGGTTCAAAATTTGCTACAATTGCCACTAGATATGCAGTTGGAAGACAACAATTTGCTTCAAATAAAGATAATAAAAATTCAAATCAAGAAGAAGTTCAATTGATTAATTATCCTTTACATCAATATAGAATTATTCCTCAATTAGCACTTGTATATTTAATTTCACCTGTGGCATTTAAATTAATGGATACTTATTATGAAACTTTAGATGAATTATATCGTGTATCAACAGCTAAAGATAATAATGCTTTAGTTACTGTTAGTGCCAAGTTAAAAAATTTATTCATTTCAAGTGCAAGTTTGAAAGCAACTAATACATGGTTTGTTGCACAATTAATTGATGAATTAAGACAAACTTGCGGTGGTCATGGTTATTCTCAATATAATGCATTTGGTAAGGGTTATAATGATTGGGTAGTTCAATGTACATGGGAAGGTGATAATACTGTACTTTCTTTAACCTCGGCTAAATCTATCTTAAAGAAATTTGGTGATGCAGCACAAAAGGGTAAATTTGATTCAAAACTTGATGGTGATGAATTTGGTTATTTAGATCCAAGTTTTATTGCAGAAGTTTATACTAATCAAGTTACAGCAGATATTAGTGATGATTCTAATTTAGAAAGTTTTATTCAAGTTTGGGCAATTTTATTAGTTAAGTCACTTGTACACATTGGTAAAGCATTGAAAAAAAATAATGATATTGATAGTTTATCAAAATTATTAGTTCAAATTTCAAGATTTCATGCAATTTATTTAATGTTGAAGACATTCCATGAAAAATTAGAAAATGATAAAGAATCTCATATTACTGATGAGGTTACAAAAACTACCATGTGGAATATTTTCCGTTTATTTTCTGTCTATTATATAGACAAATATTCTGGTGAATTTTTACAATTAAAATTATTTAAGGCAGATGATATCTCTAATGTGATTCAACCAAAATTATTTAAGTTGATGTCACTAATTAGAACTGATTGTATAGCTTTATCTGATGCTTTTGAATTACCAGATAATATGTTAAATGCTCCAATTGGCTTCTTCGATGGAGATATTTATCATAATTACTTTAATGAAGTCACTAAAAATAACCCTCAAGAAACTAATGGTGCTGGTATACCACCATATTATATGGCGTTGACGTCTATGCTTTCCAGAGAATAATATATTCTTTTTCTATCCCCTTTTTTTCTTTTTATGACCTTTTATATGTTTTCAAAATGACTTCATAAAATGCAGGAGATGGAGTTGTTTGCCTTTTTTTCTTTTTGACTCAGTTAGTTCATCACATTCCCTTATTTTTTTTCAATTTTTCTAATGTTCTTTTTACGTTAAGGGAAGACTTTCTTAACTATTTCCCCAAAAACAAACAAAAATAAATTATCTTTTCTAATTTTGGTGAAATCGTTCTCTCTATTTATCATTTTCTAAATTGTATAGCATATTATGTATATTCTATGTAAGATAACAAAATAGTAATAATAATAATAATAATAATAATAAATGTTATTAACTCTTCAAGTACGCAGAATGAATGTTTAAGGTGTTCGATAATACTAACTGAATAACGTTACTTCCAGTTACCGATCTGTCATCGACACAAAAAGAGTAATTTCCCTTTTAGGTGTTACCACTGACAGTCACTACGTAAGTATGTATCAATTTAATCAATTTTTTTAATTCTTAATTCACATGTCTAACTTAAGATACTATCATATTACGCACTAAATTGGTAATTAATCACAAAAGAAAATCAAAATCCGCTGTGCCAATCCAAAGACGAAAAAACTAAGTTTATGAAAACAAACAGCGCCGTGTCGCCGTAGTTTAGTTTGGGTCCTCTGTCTTCCTTTTCAGCGCCGTGAATGTGATAATTTTTCTAATTTCATTACGCTACACGCTGGTTTATTTGTTATTTTATTTATTTTACCCAAGGGAGGGATGGATGAGTGTAAGAAAATTTCTTTAAATACCTTCATATATATATATATATACGTAAATAGAAGAAATATTAAAATTATAATTCTTTAACTCTTCTGTTTTGTTTATTTGGATATTAGTAGTAGAAATATATATATAGTATTTAGTTAATAACACGACTAATTAAATAAATATAATAGTGATAATAAAATAATGGTTACCACTGCAGACGAAAGAGAAGCTTTATTAAATCCACTAGAACATGAAAGAAAACATAGATTTTCTATAAGTAATGAAGGTGACAGTGACACTGAAGAAGAACAAGATGATGATGTTGAAAGAGTATTAAGTAGAAAAGCATCTAGTATATTTTCTATTGATACTAAACCTTTAGCTCCACCAAATAGAAATGATATTGAAGCATTTACCTCAGATAAATATCATTTTAGTATGATTAGAAATTTACATATGGCTGATTATATTACTATGTTAAATGGTTTCTCTGGATTTTATTCTATTGTAAGTTGTTTAAGATTTACATTGACAGGAAAACCTCATTATGTCCAACGTGCTCATTTTTTCATTATTTTAGGTATGTGTTTTGATTTTTTGGATGGTCGTGTTGCCAGGTTAAGAAATAGATCATCTTTGATGGGACAAGAATTAGATTCTTTAGCTGATTTGGTCTCATTTGGTGTAGCTCCAGCTTCTATTGCTTTTGCTATAGGGTTTCAAACTACTTTAGATGTTGTAGTATTATCATTTTTTGTATTATGTGGTTTAACAAGATTAGCAAGATTTAATGTTACTGTTGGCCAATTACCAAAGGATATTAAAGGTAAATCTAAATATTTTGAAGGTTTACCAATGCCAACTACTTTATTTTTAGTATTTATTATGGCATATTTAGTTAGAGAGAATCTAATTATGACTAATTTACCATTAGGCATAATTAGAGATGGTTTAATTGGTGAATTCCATCCATTTATTTTGATATTCTTTATCCACGGTTGTGGTATGATCTCTAAGAGTCTAAAGATTCCAAAGCCATAATCGCATAAAAAATTTAATAAAATAATTCAACAAGATGAATTATTATTATTTGAAAGTGTAAACCCTTTTTGTTAAATAAGTATTCTTTTTTTTAATTTATTTTTTGGAGGTTGGAGAGAAAGAAGAAAAAAAATATTTTGTCTTTTTGTTTTTATATTAGTTCGAAGACCTTTATTTTTCTTTTATATATAGATATACCTATCACTATATCCTTTTGTACATATAATTAGCATTATCATTTTCTCAACCCTAAGACTATTCAATTCATGATGCCAATAATGTATATCATTCATATTGCAATACAGATGATTTGACAAAATTTTTACTTCTAAACATATAAAAGAATTTAATTAATATATACTTATATATGTTTGTTTGTTTTTGATTAATATGAACTTTTAAGGAACAGGATCAATAATATTTAATAACATAAGAACGTTTCTAAGCTATGTGTGTGCTCTCCTTTTTTTTGCTGTTTCTTTTCTAAACAATTTGTTTAAATTGTAAATATTAGATATTATATACTCCAAAATTCTTTGTATATCACACAAGTTAAATTGTTCGTATGAAAATAATTGTCACGGAAAAATCTGATATTTTCTCAGTTATTAAATTAATTACAAGAATGTACCCAACTCGAGATGATATGGCTATTAAATTTAAAGTTAGGCGTTGTCGTAAGTCAATTATATGAATTCGATTCTATAAATAGAGATGACCTACCGAATACAATGAATTAATGATGGTAATAATGTGATAGATCTAGTGTAATAGGCTATACTGATGGGTAATGTCACAAGGTTACCGTGTTTACGTTGATGCTGATGATATTATGTTCTGTAATTAAACTTCACGTCTCTCTAAATCTCTTATTATTGAATCTTCCAAAAACATATAATTGATCGAAATTTTCTTACTTTCTCTTCAATACCATATTTATAGATTATCGATGCCCATTGAGATAGACGAAATATCATATTCTGAGTCGGTAATAATTTTCTCTTCGTGAACCAAACCTGAAATCGGTATTATCATTCACCATGTAGAATCTCTAGGATCTCAACGTGACAATAATAAAATAAGGATTCGAATTAGCTATATAATGCTGAAAAAAATACATTTACAACTTGGTACGACAATTTTTTGGCGGCTACCTCGGCTAGCCGCCGTGTAAAAAATATGTGCCACCTCCTGGAATCGAACTAGGATTTCATCGGCCACAACGATGTGTACTAACCATTATACTAAGATGGCATCAAATGGTTAGAAAATGTGGTATTTGTAAGTACTCGGATCGAAGCCAAAAAATTATATATTCTATTGTTGTTTTTGTTATAGAAGAGAGACAAACAAATCTCATAAGTCTGAGGTTGTCTCTCTTTATATAGGTTCTAGAATTCTATACGCAACAGAGTTAAATTCATTAACTCCATTAGATCCGAGTTATTCCTGCACCTTGTTTCAAG
>JAJLXS010000027.1:0-133249 GCA_030571355.1 Maudiozyma serrabonitensis | reverse complement strand
ATAAGTTTCTAGCTTGTTAGTATTTTCTAATTCGGACATATTTGTAATATGATAATTGATCGTTTATTTTAAATTATATAATCTACAAATTAAATAACTAGAATTATTTTATTATTTTACAATGATGGCCTTTATATATGCCATAATTCTTTTGAACACTTCACCAGCATAGATGGCTGGTCTTTTTAATTTTTATGTTCTGTTGCTGGTCTTTTACAATTGCTGGTTTAAATCCGATATTGCAAATTATCTCTTTACAATATTTTTGAACTAAGTGTCACTATAAGTTACCCTTAGTTTCTGACAAATATGAAATTTCAGAAGTACTGCTTCAAGTTATGATTCCTTACAGCGTCAACAATATCGAGAATTGTGAACATAATTGGCTAAGAGAGAATACCGAAGGTTGATCGGAATAGTGAACGTTTGACATAATTATAAATGTATGATTGTATAATTATTATTAGTAATCAAGAATGTCATAGGACATTCTGGAATATTCTGAAAAGGTCCCAAATATTCTTTGTTGGAAGTATTGCTCTAAATTACTAAACATAAAATATCTGGAACAACTATTGCAGCTTATATTCCTTCGTAACAAAAGCAGATATTCAGATCAGATGTTTTTAAGATGTTCCAATTTCTTAATCGAATATTGAATTAATTCTTTAAAGACGTTTAATAAGCCTAACTATTACAATCTAACTGAACCCACCTGTCGCAAATTATGGTATTGACTTAAGCTTGGTTGCGTTTTTGAAGTGATGTACTTGATAATAAACATATATAGTACTTTTATAAAACATTCAGTAGAATTACCCGTCCCTTACGTTTTGCTTTTGATTGACAGCAAAATTTCTTTTTCCAATTCTCAGGGCGGTTAGTGTAGTGGTTATCATCCCACCCTTCCAAGGTGGGGACACGGGTTCGATTCTCGTACCGCTCAACTTTTTGTACCATGCAGTGTCCCTCTCGAAGGCATATCGTATGGTTCAATTACTTCAAGAAACAATATAATCCACTACCAATGTGGAAGAAGAATTATTTTTTACTAGTTAACCAAATTCTGCAATAAAGATCATTAGCTTCTATTAATTGCATGTTGTTCTTCTGCCCAAGCTAATTGATGCGACAATCTTTAAAGAAAATACATAAAAGATGTTTATGGAATTTTAATAGTAATTTATACTTCAAGAGATGGAGAGTTTTCAAGTCAGATAATCCCTTAAAGTAAAGGCAATTATTGACGGTAATAACGACCTCATTCTGAAAAAACTCGTGTAGTTTGATAGTATAAACTATCAAAATGCCATTGCAGTTGTTCAGTTGTTTATGTTACATGGATACAAGAACCATCTTTCATTGCATACCATTTACATGCATATGTATCTCCGTATATAACTTGTAAATATTCAATAAATGGCACATAAAATATTGTAGCTCAATATGTAATTTCTGGCTAACTCTTCCAATAAATGCATACGGAATTAGAGAGCAAGAAGACTATTTTTGTGAATTGTATTACAATATATAGTAACATTCGCAATCTATACCATTCACTATAATTATTATTCAAAACCAAAATCGAGAAAGAGAAAAATGGTGCACATAGCGTTATTCTGAATCGTTTCTTTAGCCGAGTATCACGAAAATGAGAACTAAGAATCACCTTGAACAAACATATCAATTTCCTCTACAAAATCATCATATTTTACATCTGGAATATTGGAGTCCTCCCCATCCTCATTTTGCTCGTCATTGGCCTTAGAACCTATGAAAGCAAGAATCTTTCTTCCATCAAAGAACCTACCATCCATATATTTTTGACACTCTTGAGCTGAGTTTTCCAAAGTAAATGTTACAGTAGCCTCACCTTCATTCTCATAAAATTTATAGGCAGATATTTCACCAAATTGTTGACAACCTTCTTTGATGTCTTCTCTGATATCCTCTAGTTCATCATCATCTAAATCCGCATATACATCGATGATGTTTGTAAGAATCACTGATCTATCCTCAATCTTGACCCCAGTATGGTGGTTATCTTGGTTATCTGCTTTCAATCTCTTCGAAGGTGGAAGAATGGAGCTGACATTATCTTCCAAAGTAGATGCCTTTATAGGTTCGAATACCGCCTTTTCGACATGTAACTTGCTCCCATTAAAGTCAAATCCATCCATAATATTAATTGCAAATGGCACAGATTCAGGGTTAGCATAAATGATTAAGGCATCTCCCTTAAATTTCCCATTCTCATCTTTATACATGGTACATTTCTGTACGTCATCTTCATCCTTACGCATAACCCCAAATCTCGAAAACTCCTTCACGAGCTGCTCTCGTACTTTGGATTCATCTTCTTTTGTAGGAAAACTAGGAATTTTGATGTTGGAAATATAAATGGAGGTATTGTTAGCTTTTCGTTCCCTTATCTGATGTAATTTCCTCTCTTCGATTTCCAATTTTCTTTTCTGAATCTCTTTTTTCTTCCTTTCTTTTAATGTCTCTTGCAATTCAAATTCATCACTGGTAGTACTCATACCTTTAGATCAGTTTAGGAACCCTAAAATATTCAGTTTTCCCCTAATGGCATCAGTGGTGCTACTCTTGATGAATTACCAAATTATATTTTTGGTTTCTTGAAAATATCATATATACGTCGCGAATTATAGTTAGATTATCTACTTCAACAATCCCAAAAGGAAATACAAATAAAATGGTCAGGAATTATATTTCCTATAAAACAATTTTTTTGATATCTAAAATGTTTTTCTTTTTCATGTTAATAAATTACTTAAATCTATATATGATTATTTTTTGAAGAATCCACGGTGTGCGTAGTATTATTTAATATATAAAATTGTTAAAGAACCGTTATCAAACTCTAAGTCAAGTAAGTCTACATCAAACCATTAACAAGGTCAGAACATAATGTAGCATCTTCACCCTTACCTTGTACTTTTAGAGCAATACCTTTTGAACTGTGGATCATTTTAATAAGTAACGCAACCTTCGATCCACTTAGAACACTCTTACCAAACAATTTTAGAATATGTGAGTTTGAATCGCTTGGGGCAAATTGTGTGTTATTTAGAGGTAGACAGTTGGAGTTTGTAATGATTTTATCAATGACTTCTTGTAAGGATAGATTCTCTTGAATATTGAAAACGGCAATCTCTTCGGCTGGTAATTCATCGAAAGCTGTATCGAAGTTTCCAATGAATGAACCGGTCACATAATCACCAGCATTAATGTATAGAGAATCGATTTCGTACTCATCTTGGAAGCCCTCCTCACCTTCATAAGGTTCGTTAGTATCAGGGTTGATATCCACCGTGGTGAAAATCAAGTTGTTCAAGAAACCTTCTATGACCAAGTTATCAGTCTTCTGGAAGGCAACGTAACATGCGCCAACCTCTGTTGGCAATAGTCTATCTATAGCAATGCTGAATAATTCTTCTAGTTGAGAAGTTTCGGCATCCTCCTGTGTACAACTAACAGAAACATTAGTTAGAGCAACGTTAGGTAAGGTATTAGTGATATTAAATTGTAAAACAATGTAATCTTGGAATATATGCTTAATCCCATTAACAACAAATTCGGCTTCAGTTTCGGTTAAGGAAACGGATTTCGAGCTATTGATTAATTTACCATATTCTTTAAATTGGTCAATTGCTAATAGTTCTTCGGCATATTTAGCATTCAATAATTCTTGTTCATCTTCACCAACACTAGAACCTCCGAATACATTATTCTCTGTTTTGTCATTTAATTTAGACTTCTTGGTACCGGCTGTAGCTGACGATTCAGAAGTAGCACCTAACGATTGCTCTTGTTTTCTCTTCAATTCAATGGCCTTTACTTCATCCTCAGTAAATCTGCGGACACTGGATGAATCAAATGCAGTTTTGAAGGAATCGTCGTTTGTGTTTAGGTAACTGCTTAGTTTTGATTCTAAAGATGGTAAATCATAGAAGTATTTTGGTTCAATTAACTCAGTAGCGACAGATGTATTGTCTTCCTCAGCTGATTTGATTAATCTTAGAGCGATTGTGGCTCTGTCTCTCACTTCGTCATCTTGATCATTGGCAATTCTGTTCAATAAACTTACAATAGATTCCTTTAATGTCGGATCATTCTTTGTCAAAGCAAATTTAGCCAGAGCTACAACAGCAGCGGATCTAATAATTGAGTTCTCTAGAACAACTCTGTTGTAAATATGTCTAACATATAATGATGGTTTAGAGGTGTATGGACCTTCTTTACCTAATAGATGTAAAATTCTGACTAAGATTTCATTAAATTCACAATCTTCAATAAAATCACATAAGTTTTCAAGGATTAACTCCTTAGATTCTGGGATGAAAGAAACAATATCAATAATAGCTTCGACCACTGTATTTTTAAATTTCAAACCACCTTCGCTGTTCTTTAAGACATCCATCAAAAATTTGACAATACTCTTCCATTCTTGTGGGAAGTTTAAGGAAAGAGTACGAACAGCATCGATAATAATAATCTTGAAATCGTCAGAAACGTCATGGAAGAAACGAGATATTCTAGAAATTAAGGAGGAAATGTTACTAGCATTACCAGTCTTCAGTAGGATGGTAATAGCATAAGTAGAAATATTTCTGTTGGTGTCATTAATCAATGTTTCTAATTCTGGGTTACATAAAGCAATCTTTTCTGGAGCAACCATAGCGATTTTGTTAAGGATTCTTAAAACAGCAAATCTTGTGGAGACTCTTGGAACGGTCAACAAAGCTTGTAAAGTGCTGATAACGTATGAAAAACTCTCTGCTGCAACAAGACGTTGGTTACGTAAAGCAAAAGTTGAAATAACTTTGGCAACTTCGATTTGAACAGCTTCATGTTTGTTTGTTAACCAAGCAAACAAAACTGCTTGGAACTCGTTGAACAATTGTGGATCTCTGTTAATTAAATCGGCAATTAGTTTCACTACTTGAACTTTAGCCAATTGATTCTTCAAAGTGTTGCTGTCTGCTAATTGGGCGGCTAACTTCAGGATAGCCATTTTATCATTTTTCTTCAATTGATAAATTAAACCAATGGCGTGGTATTGAGCCATGTAGCTAGAGTTTGGATAGAATTCACCCACTAAGAGACTGTGTTCATCGTATGGAATGTTTGGAAACTGCTTTAAGTCACTAATACCTTCTTGAGCTTCATTGGCAAATCTCTTAATAGTGACTTCAGAAATTGGTAATAAATTGTAGGAAGTACATAGAGCAGCAGAAGAAATAGCTGGATGTTTACTTACCACGGCACTCTTTAATAATCTTTCAGCTGAAAATGCGGTAGATTCATCAAGGACATAAGTTAGAGCTCTAATGGCATTTGGTTTAACCAAATCAGAACCATTTTGAACATCCTTCATTATAGATGATGTAGCCATAAGAACATCTTCTGACATTCCACTCAATTCCTTTATAGCAAGGTAAACAACTTGTCTTAGAGCATCATTTTGATGTTGAAATAATTTTGAGATAGAGAAAAATAAAGCAGTAGCTTCATTTTCAGGGAATGAAACACCATTAGATAATAATCTTAATAATCTAGAAATCAGGATACGACATCTCTTTGGATTAACTGGAGATTCGTTAAAGGTGTTCATACAATCCTGATAGACGTTCATCTTGTCAGGTAAATCCCCTGAACCGGCATTCTCGAACTTTTTGTAAGTCTTTGTAGACATTTTTATATCTTGGATCAATCTATTGTCAGGTTAGAAATCGTCGTTATTTATTAATAATCTTCCACGACTCTGATAATTGTTTAATACTAAGGACAACAGCCAAAAAAAACAGCTCTATTTTAATATTCTTATTCCTTTATTGTGATGTATTTCAGATCGGGATCACTTATCAACAATAATAAAAGGTAAAAACAAAGGACAGATTGATTTTTTCTACTACTTTCTTCAAAACAAAAAGAATCTCTATATTCAATTAAGTGAAAAACTGAAAAGTTATAGCTTGTTTTGTAGTCTTCGATTGATATTTGCAGTATTTACAAATATATAATTTTAAGAATTGTAGCTCCTAACAGTTTCATTCCCTGCCTGTTTGCTCTTCAATTTGCTTGCTGTTCGTTTGGCTCGATATTTTTTTTTTGGCTTTTCCCTTCCTCTCGCTGTGATTCCCGCCTTGAGCCAAATATTTACGTGTAAGAAAAGTCGTTCAACATGATAATTGAGAACAAAGGATGAATATATAAATAAACTGGATACGTTGAGATATCCACGAAATATAAAGCATAAAAGAATTAAAATGTGTAATATGATTAATTATAAAAAGGTGAGAAGTCAGTATATAACTGGCTCTCTCTTTAGGTTGGGGAGTAAATAAAATGACTAATGCGAAATAATTATGTGAGAGAAAGATGAGAGGAGGAATGTGGATGGAAGAGTGGGGGTCCTTGTGATATTGATATGTAAATAAATAATTGACTGTAAAAGTAAATATACTTGTTACATGGGCACAACCATTCGAAGGTATCACAGCCGATACGAAACTAACAGTAACCAACAGCCAATACACACAACAAAAAAACAGAAAACGGATGCAAGTTGAAAGAAAGGAAGAATTGGGAGAATTCCTTGAATTTGTGAATAAATACATATAACTCAATTCATTCAGGTTTCAAGATCATGACCGGTTGTTGTCTTTGTTTTCATTTTAATATATTTCAATTTTTTAAGCACACAACTAATTGATGCCCGAAAATGGAAAGAAAAATGTATACGGATATAGACCGCTTACTATTATAGTTGTTGTAGAGCAGGTTGTTGCTGCTGTTGTTGTTGTTGTTGTTGTTGTTGAGTATCTTCATTTAATGTAAGTAATAATTGAGCTAAACATCTCTTTGAACCTAAATCATCTCTAAGGACTTCAGTAAATGTGTTATCCCTTAATTTAGCTGGTAAAACCATTTTTAATAATCTACGTGCTTCCAAATCATCACTTAGTCTTAAATAACATCTAATAATATGTTTTAATAATCTTCCAGGTGGAGTTGATACTACCAAATGTTCTACCATTTCTTTTAAAACATTTGTTACAGCATAAAATCTTTCTACAGTAGCACAAATATATTGTAAACCTATATCATCTAATAAAATTTTTTGAAGGATAAAAATAGCAACTGTCTTTGATAATTCTGAAGATGATTCCATAATTCTTAAACATAATGGAACAATATCTGTTCTTAATAAGAAACTAATAACATCTTGGGAATCATTTTTAACTAATGCACCAACCACACCAAGAGAAGTTAATCTTAAATATTCAAAAGTTCTTTGTCTTGAAGTGGTATTTAAAAATGGGAATAAAAACAAAGGAATATGAGCCTGTAAGAAAAGATGTTTTGTCTCTGGATGCGACGCAACACATTGTAATAATACTAAAGCATTACAAACACGATTTGATAACTGATTTGATAATTTAGTTGGTTCTAACATTGGATAGACCGATACGATTTCATTTAATAAAGATGTCATAACACCAAAAGATGACCACAAAACAATAGCTAAATCATCGAATTGTTCACGTTTACGTCCAAGTTCTAATAATGCTTGTTCTTTTTGAGGCCCATAAGTTAACTGACAAATCCAATGATAAACATTTGGATCTTCTAAAGCATGAGTAGATTGTGCACCTGATGTTGTTGTTGTTGTTGATGGAAGAGGAGCTGTTACTCCTGATGGTGGTGCCAAATGCATATTGGGTAAAATACCAGGAATATTATTTGATGCAGCAGTTGTTGATGTTGGTTTAACAGTAGCAATTCCCGTACTAGTTGTAGTATTTCCTCTATTATTAATCATTATTAAAAAGGTAACAAACTATCTATATATATGTAGGTTCAAAAAAAAAACAAATAATGATGGAATGAAAATAGTTCTATATGCAAAAAAAAAAAAATTAATTAATATTAAAATTTCACAGTTTATATGTCTATAAATATGTCAAAATAGAAATGAGTAGAAAAATATATTAATGAAAAAGGAATGGAATCAATTATAAAATTTCTTCTTTCAAATAGTTTAAAAAAAAAATAAATATAAATGCAAAATTTGTTTACTCTTAACAATTATAAACAATAACTTTTTTCTTTCTTTCTTATTCTAGCAGAAACAATGACAAATGTACCTTTTAATGAGTTGTATATGGTTTTATCACTCGATAGTTAATCTTATATACTGTTTATAATACTATAAAATTTTAAAATAACATGCCAAAATCACTTTGTCAATTTAATCAATGTACGTGATTAAGTTTACTGTTAGTTGTCACTCTTCTAGTGGCGACCCTTGTCTGTTTCAATTTCCTTTGTTGGTGGTGCGAAGGGCAAAGCAAAATTCAAAAAAAAAAACGAATACCATGTCAACAGTGTCGTGCAGAGTGATAATACTTTTTTGACAAACCGGGTAACTTTCGAATACTTCAACAAACCGTTAATAAATGTTTCCAATCGGTTGAGAATATGATACCGAATAATACACAATAAATTTATTAGTCAACTCAAGATATTTTTATTTACTGAAGAGTATGAAAACTGTAAAGATCAGAAATTTGGGTATACTTAATGCTTCAGAGGAGCCTGAGTACAAAAGTTAGGCTCCTATCAGACTGGTGCACAGCGTTTTTATCATCACATAAAATACAGTTTTCTTATATACATCTATAGGCATGACACAAACAAAATTATAATGTGCATTACAATTAAATTTTGTTGACTTCTTGTACTATCTATCTCTTTACAATATAAAAAGCATCATATTTCGTAGCGTTGAAAGATGTAATGCCTTCTCACATCAACCGATATGAGATATCGAGAGAAGTACCTGAATGGCTACAACATTAACATATTCTTCAAATACAGAATAATATATAATCCGTTGTATGTGTTGTTTTAATTATGTATTCATATAGAAAGTAAAGAATATTGGCACTCGATTACATTATTTTATTATTTTATTTCTTCGCTTTATATACGTTTTCTAATTTATATAATTTTTACTTGTGATGAGAAGGCGACGAAAAAATTTTCGTTTTGCTGCGCTTTGTTTGCTGTTGGTACATCCAGCTTTTTTTTTAGTTAGGGTTTGTCTATCACTGAACAATTTTGACATTCTACGTAAATAGTGCCTCTAGAAGATTATTGATTTAGAGATTAGTCTGTAAATTAGATGTATTATTAATTAAAGTGGGCTCATTGAATGTATATAATATGGGTATATATATGTTTGTTTGTGTATGTGTTTATTAATTGTTCCTCATTAGAAACCGTACCTGCTCATTACTTGTTCGAGATTCCAACGAGCTCCCTCTGGGATAGCTCTTTGTTGTTTCAGTCTTCTTAAATCTGTTTGACTGCCAACTAATGTGCTGGAACTACTGATTTCTGATGAATAAGATTCGTTTCTTGGTAATTTATATATATTAGATTTTTGTACGTTTTCTAGTGGTGTGGGAGATTTCATACGTAATGTTTGTTGTTGCTTAACAATTATTGGATTGATTAAAGTTTGTAAAGATTCAATTAATTCATCTTCTTTCACTACCATATTCCAATTCAATAATTGTAATAATTGTCTTTCCATTAAATTAACATCTTCTAATGTAAATAACCCATTTGTATATTTTGTCCAATGCTTATTTAATGGTGATGAATCATTATGATTTTTAGCACTCAATATTAAACATGCTAAAAACATTCTATGTGTAGTTGATGGTACACCTGTTGCATCCTTTGGTAATACAGCTTTTAAACGACGTAAATATATAGCTGTAGTTAATAAAGTCGGCGTATATACATTGGTTTGTTGTACTAACTTTTTAATAAAATAAGATAAACTTGGTAATTCAGATCCATTATTTTTAAAATCATTTGGAGAATTTGGTGGACTCGGATATTTTATATCTGTTACTGTTTTAATTACTTGTGATGTGCATTCTGTAAGAAATATTATCATTTCTTCAGTAACATTGCTTCTCATTAGTGAATATAATGCTCTCCTTTCGTCTGACATATTTAATCGTTAAAATAGTTTTTGGTTTACTGTCATTTAAAATTTAAAATTTAAAACGAAATATTATGTTTTACGGCATTCGTAATTTCAAAGGAAACACCGTCGACATAATTTCTATCTTATATATATAATTATTTGATTACTGATATACACTTTGGAATTCTCCGAATTATCATAGCTAGTACTTGTAGTCAAAAACATTTGTAGTTATTGTTTTTTTATTAAAAATTACATTAAGTCTATGTTTTTTCGTGATTCCTCCACATATGGCAATTGCATGGTCATTAGAGCTCCGAACAAGAATTAAAAACAAACAAAAAAGCATGAAAAGAAATCGTAGTTTGAACTAATCCCTCTCTTTGAGGTTCTTTTCCTCGAGTACTCTCAGTATTTCCTTGTGATCCCTTTTTTCCCTTGTAGGTAGTTGCTCATGATCTAATATCCTCTTTCTATTATGAAAATAAATAGTGTTATTATGTAGTTTTTGAATATTTGTATATGTGACACCTCCAACAGAATACTGCGTACAACTGTCTTCATTTTCAAAGTAGTTTTTCGCGTCAGAGTGACAGACAATTCGCGACGTTTTTTGTATTTTGCGGTGAAAATGTATGATACGCGAAATGTAATAACTGAACTACGTAAAATATGGTGATATACTTCAAGATATAAATATATATTTTATTCAAGTTATTGAGTCTTTTTTGGCGTATCGATCAGAGTTTTTAATTATCAATGTTATAAATAAGTTACATGAGTTTTAGTCGTTTCTTGTGGCTAGAAGAAATGATTAACGGTATGTTTCTTCGTATGTTCTTAGACCAAGTTCATATATATATATATATATATATATATATATATATATATATAAGTTAAAATGTTATGTTAATGAGGGATGAATTTTGTCTTATTTGTATATTTATATATTAAAGTGCTACTAGTTTTAGTAACACTTTACTTTTATTTCAAAGTGGCGACGATCATAGATGCTAACTATTGAGTCTGGACTTCGTTTTCAAAACTTGTCTTAATGGCTCCAATTACTGCACTAGATTGTATACGATCATTGCCACCTTTTGAGATAGAATATTCAATATCTCCTAATTTTGTAAGAAGTTCAATTCTTGTTGTTTCATTTTGTAATTCATATTCTTCTAATATTTCAATCATACCTTCAATCAAATCAATTAATGCTAAACCATTCGTTTGACGAATTTTATTTAATGTATAATATGCTGTACTCCAGTCGTCTTCTAATATAGATTTTAAAATTGCAGTAACATCAGCAGGTCTTGGTGCGCCACAACATTCATATATCGTTTCATCTGTAATTTCATCCTTTTCTGGATCATCTAACGTTGCTTTCCCAGCTTGTAATACATTCAAAACACGTCTCATATCACCTTTGGATAATTTTAATAATGCGATTTTTGCTTGATCACTTAGTTTAATATGTTCATGAACCAAGACATTAGCAATACGACGTTCAATAGCATCACTTGGCAATGGTTGAAATCTAAATCTAGTACATCTACTTAACAATGCAGGTGTTAATTTATGAGCATAATTTGCAAGAATACAAAATCTAGTATTCTTAGTATATTTTTCGATAATTCTTCTTAAAGCATTTTGTGCTGCATTTGTCATCGCATCTGCTTCATCAAGAATAATTAATTTAAATCCACGTGAAAAGATTTGTCTTGTTGATGCAAAATCCTTGATTTGATTACGTACTACATCAATACCTCTATCATCGGATGCATTTAATTCTAATACCATATTAGAATAATTCTTACCATATAATTCTCTAGCTAATGCAACAATTGTTGATGTCTTACCTGTACCTGGAGGACCATAAAATAACAAATGGGGTAATTTTCCTTCCTCAATAAATTTACGAACAGTAGTCACAATTGATGTTTGACCATACACATCATCTAATGTTTGAGGTCTATATTTTTCAACCCATGGCAAATTGTCGCGTTTCTTCTCTGTCTGTGTGCTCATTGTATTATATTTTTTTCGATTTCTTTTCGATGTCCTCTAGCTTGCTGACGAATATGGCTGAAATTCCTCTTGAACGATAGACTATTTATCTAGTTACCAATACCGTGTTCAAAAGTCGAGCAGGTTTAGTTAGAATGGTAAATAAATCAAGAAAGCATGTCATTACTCTCTTTGTTAAATTTCAATCAAAAGAATTCTTTCGTTCTTTTCTTGTGAAATCTAATTATTACGCGAACTAGAGGAAAAGCAAACAGAGAGCGAAAGATAGTTTGCCCTAGTTGGTGGCCCTAGTTTTCGATGAGTAGCTGAAATTTTTATCTTTAAATAGAATAACAGATATAATAGACTACGTATTAAATAGGGGTAGCAGTTTACAGAGATTAAGTAATATTAATTTGAAACTGTTATCCAAAATATTGATGTTAATTAAATCCCACAAATGATACCTTTTGTGCCGTTGTTACTTATACTTTTGGGATTTTTTAAACCAAGTTATTGTTGGAGATATACTAATGGTGATATAACAAATGGTTCACCCCTAATGGGAGATGACACCCTCTTTGATCCACTAACGATGCCAAATTATGTGAAGAGGGAGGCTAGTTATGAATATGATGATGATGGACAAGTGCATATTAAGGACTCTATCATTGATTCTGATAACATAGCCGAATGGACACCCATTTCATCAAATCTAACTGCAGGCCAGAAGGATTTGTATGTTTTCACAATTAGTACAAGTAGTAGTTCCAGTGGATTTTCACCAACATATGATATTCTGATTTTTTTAAGTGGTAATTTGTGTAATACAGATGATCTTCCAGATGACGTACAATTATCTGTAACATATGCTTTCAACGATACTATAACAGAAGATTCGTCAAGTGGTACGACAGTGAATTTCACTTACGGGTATATGGAAAGTCTTACAGTGAGTCCCGTTCAAACTGATACCTCCTTAAATGTTACATCGCTTTATTCATATTTATATGTCGCAGTCGAGCCTCGTAATAAGACAACAGGTCAGCCATTGAGTACTAACGATTATCCAGATACTCGTTGGGAATATCACCTCTCCATTTCAGAGAATGATTTGGTTTATCAATGGGATTATAGAACTTGGTTAGATGTACTTGAGACAGATGAAGATTCTGCATTATTAATTACAGGTGCAGATTCTACTGCAGCTTATGATTTCACTTTTTCCAATTTCACTATTCATGACACTTCAATGTACGACATATATGTCTACTCATATAACAATTCTTTAGTCATTACTGAACAATTTAATAGATCTCTTTGTGCAATAAAAAACGGGAATTATTTAGTATCTTCATATGGCAATGTTGCCTCCAGCGATGTTCAACTAGATAGAAGTGACTTGTACATTCAAAAAATTATTAAAGATGGTACAAACAGTACCAATGAATACTTTTATGTGACAGGATTAAATCGTTCGACATCTTATGTGGCATATTTAACAAAAAAAATCGGGAAGAGTGGAAGTTTATCAGATGTTGGTGGTATTGTATTTGAGCGTGTCTTATTCGAAACAAAAGAAGATAATACTTGTTCCCTGATTCATTCGCTAGATTTTTGTAAGGATGTTCAATACTCTGTCCCCACATCTAGTTTATATTTGGGGAATAAAACTTTATTGGCAGAAGCTTATGAAAATATATCTCGGTCTCTTTATGCCAATTTTAGTAAGGCATTACAACTAATTCCTTGTGATACTGAATCAGATGCAAGGTATTCACCATTAAGAACATGTAGTGATTGTGCCGAGTCCTATAGAAATTGGATATGTTCTGTTTCAATTCCAAGATGTACAACGGGTACTTCCTCATATTACATGTTTAGAAATAAAGATAAGAACAGAAATTCTTATATTGATGATAACATCAAACCTTTAAACAATTATTATGAGATTCTACCATGTATCGATATGTGTTATGCAATTGTTCGAGATTGTCCAAGTAACTTTGGTTTTGCATGTCCTAATATTAACGAAACACCGGATCTGTTATTCAATAGTTACAATTTTTATAATGGTAACACAGATTTCGTTTCTTGTAACTTAATGGGTAATGATACGGAAACTGTAAATTACTAGAAACGTAATACTCTCTCAATTTTTCTTATACGAAAAGGGAAAGAGTTTTGGCGAACTATATAAGACACAATTATATACATATATTTAATCATTTTTTGAGTCAGATAGAACACACTTCAATGAATTAATTTCATGTGCTACTTCATTTTCTTTTATTTGAATTTTCGTTATTATTTACATAACTACTTATAACTCATCTGCAGATCTTTTTTTACAATTATCTACTTCTTCTACATTTTCTTCTGTTTTTGGCTTTTTGATGGATTCAGAGTTATTGTCAGTGATATCTTTTGTGTATGATTCTTGTGCGGCTGTCTTTTCAGTATCAAATTCAAGTTGTGCTTGTTGAATCTCATCGGCAATTTTGACCTCAGGACCTAGATCAATAACTTTTTGTAAAACTTTACTCCATACTTTCTCATCCCTTTCGTTAAAATCTTCAAATTTAAACACATTACCTTCTTCGAGCGACCATTTTTCTTGTTGTAAACGAATTAGCTTTACCATGTATGAAGAACTTCTCATTGCTTTCCCGACATCACTAATCAAGGAACGAATATATGTACCAGACGACACCTTCGCTCTGAAATGTAACAAAGGTGCACGGTAAGTATCGGCTTTCTCTTCGATGGTTTTCAATTCCTCTTCTGTAAGTGGTATTGGATCCTCAACTCTGGCATCTTGAGTATCCCACCCTTGTTTATCACAATACTCTTTCGAAAAATAAAGTTTATCGTCCTTTAGATTGGCATTTAATAGTTTGATAGTCTCCTTGGCGTCATCTGTAGGAGGCCTCAATAAAGGATAGTTATGTTCAGTTGATAAACAATCTGGGAAAAATTTCATGTCATAAATGGTAACTTGTCTTGGTTCAATTGCTCTTGGTAGAGGCTTACCTTCTCTTGCATATTGGTGTAATGGCTTACCATCCATCTTTAATGCAGCAAAAATTGGTGGGGTTTGTTTTAAAGAACCTTCGAATTTCTCCTTTAAGCCGAATAGATCTTCCTTTTTTAAATGTTTCACTGAATTTTCAGCTAGTATTTCACCTTCTACATCACCGGATGTTGTAGCAACACCAAATAGCGCTTCACTTTCATATACTTTAACTGTTCCTCCAAGATAGTTTGCTAATTGCTTTGTACCCGAGCCGATACCAATAACAAGGACACCCGATGCCAAAGGATCCAAAGTACCACCATGGCCCATCTTAACCTTAGAGACCTTTCTCAACTTTCTTTTACTTGCCTTCTTACCAGTCTGTTGTTGATACTGTTGCATCCTTTCAGCGGTAGCTCTAGCAATTTCTTGAGAGAATACTTGGCTATTATTAAGCAAACGCTGTAACTTCATCATAAATTGATTGGAAGTGATGCCGCTTGGCTTCTCGATAGCAAAAATACCGTTCATTTTCTGGGAAGATATGTGTCTGGCTTTTTTTTGAGTGATACTTAATAGTTCTAACGTTGTAGATATCGTCTGAACTCGTATCTGGTAGTGATAACCCTATGGAATAGTTCATTTACATCCAGCGTTAACGTACGATCTCGAGATTTCTTTATAGTTATACTTTTTGAAAATTTTTGAGTTTGCGCGATGACTTACGATGAGCAAGCGGTGCGATGAGTTTCATAATAAAAAGGACAATTATATAAGAATGCTAATTGATGATCTATAAAATACGTATTAAATTATGAATTCTTTATAAAAGTTCCAATCATGTGAACATATAAAATTTATCGTGAATGCTATATATTGTTGTGATGATATATTAATCCTTTTTGCTCCTAATTTGACGTACTCTCTGTTTCAGGCCACTATTCCAGTTAACTGATGTAATACTTCTCTTGAAGCCATATCCTTCGCTTTGGGATCCTGATAATTGCTCATCGGATTTGTGTTCTTGCTTCATGGTTCTTGATTTCTGGACATGAAAACTCTTATATCCAGTTTCACCTGTTTGAGAGGATACAGACCTTTCTGAGTTGGGATTGTCGTTTATATTTGTATGACTTGAAGATTTCTTGTTATCAGAAAGAGGAATATGTCTCTGTCTTTGTTCAGTTACATATTTTCGGCATCTATCAATCTCATCCTGATCGAGGTTGTTGAATGTTATTCTTTTCTTGAAAATAATCTTCTCGAATATATCGTTAGGGTTTAATATTTTTTTCGGGAAACTCTGTACTATTTGAAATAACTCCATTTCATTTTCTTCTGGATTATTTGATCTATCTTTATTCTGATTTCCATTCAAACTGTAGTGTGTTAAAGAAGTAGAATGTTTTCCTTTCAGCAATTCTCCTTCGCTCAATTTTAAAATACCTAAAGATACTTTAAACAAGAAATGAGAACCTTCATAGAATAGACAATCCCAAATCCTTAATGTGACCTCTATTGGCAATACCCCTACAAAACAACTCATGAACCAACTTGCAGTACATAATGTAACGGGAGGTAATTTGAACAAGAATTCATTTTTGGGGTCTTTATTGTGAGTATGATTAGGTGCAAACCTGGAATTCATCAATTTGTTTAGATTGGTTTTATTAACATTACTCTTTTCAGAAGGTACAACATATTCCCATATAGCAGGTAAGTATTCTTGTACACAAAGCATCAACACACCTTGATCGATGTTTACACCTTCTAAGTTGACATTGTGAACACCAGGAAGATATTTAGATGTAAGTAATACAAGCATCCAAAAGGATTTTTCTTCATCTAGAAACAGTAATAGGAGACCTGCCAAAAAATTCATTGATTGACAATAACCAATCTTTACATTATATAAGGAAAACGCCACAAGTACCCTTCTTAACGATTTAATCATTTCAGGTTCCGCATTTTGAAAAGATTCTCTTTGGAAATGAATATTATCTGGGAATGTTCTATTTAAATCACGTTCTATAATTTCCAAATCTGGATATTTAGCTTCTTTATCTGGTAAAGTTTCTATGTGATCTATTTTTGATAGCAATTGAGGGTAAGTACTTGGATTTTCATCTAATAGTTGTTGACCGTTGGCAAAATACCACCATGCATTACCTCTCCATTCTGCAGGTATACCTTTTCTAACATATCTTTTCAATTTTTCACTTTTTGGAGGAAACCTTCTAATAGATTCATCTTTTGCCGAAAGATCATATTTTTCCATCAATTGAATCCATTTGTTTTTTCTTCTGTTACAATATTGATAATATTCTTTCCACCATGTATCATATTCTTGTTCTGTTATATATGTAGTTTGTTTCTTAAATCCGTAACGATCGAAATTTTCAGCATCCTTGCTAGATATGTTTACCCTTGGAGATTTTGGGATTGGTTGTGTTTGGTACTCTTCATCATTATCGTCGTTATTAGTTTTATTAGTAGCGTCAGACAATGAAAGTCTATGCATTAATTGGGGTACAGTTTTTTCATCTATTATATTATTATTGTTGTTGTTAGATATTTCATTAATTGGGGTATAACTATTTGTACGTGGTGAGTCATCAGATTCTTCAGATGCCATTTGAGATTCTGTATCATCGCCATACATGTCAATGACGCTTAAATTAGAATTACCACCAATTGTAGAAGGTGATCCCTGTATAGGAGATGGATTAAAATCCGGTTCGAATCGCATCTTACTAGTTGACATTAATTTTGTAGAGTTCTCAAGCAATGGTCTATTTAACATAGGATCACTCGCATTAAGTGCATTAAAGGATCTATCGTTTTGTAACGACGGTACAGATGGTGATCTCGGTATCACTCTGGGTATAAAGATCGGTGGTTTACCTAATCCAGCATTTTGGATATCATTATAGGATATTCTACTTTGTTCCTTCTGCATTACTATTTTTTTTTATTAGTAGCTCTAGTTCTTTGTATGTCTAATCAATACAATTGCCTTGTCTTTTACCAGATATTTAAAGATCAAATCAATAAAAGATTAGGAAGATTTCAAAATTATCCTCGTTAAAAACACAAAGAGGGATTCCTGGGACTACTTAATAAATGCTAGTTCAGCAACCCATATGGTAGTCTTCTGTTATAAAAAATTATCCTTCCCAATTTACTCAAATGTGACTTTATGTCATGCCAATTATCGGTCACAGTGTAGATGTGTGTGTCTATCTAAAGGTAGCTTCACATTGCCCCTTCGTTAATTTTACCTACAATAGGATCAAACGAGATGATGACATTTCCAACAAACAACTTTTTTTTTTCACAGTCCGTACTGAATTACTTGGCATGAAACTAATAGAGAGAACGTGTGATGATAAATAAGTTGAATATAGAGACTATTATGTAGTTTGTGAGGTCAGGAAGTACGGTATTAATAAGCTTCCAGATCACCAGTTTACCACTATATTGATATTAGACTGGCCCTTTTGTTAAGAGAGCGATAAGAACGAAGTGTTCTCATTTTATTTTATCTTTTAAAATTTGAAATAAATTAGCACTCTGCAACGGAAAAACATATACAGGATAAACTTGATATTATTACTACAATATGGATGGGAATCTATGGAGAGCCACTAGTAGTAGTCCCACTCTAAGATACCCGAGTTGTGATATAAACTATCAAGGATCGGGTATGTTGATTGGTGGGTCACTCCCTGTTCCAGTGATGTTTGCAGATGATATATATTTCCAAAGTATTTGTTATAGTGGTAGTCCTGCATTCATGTCAGGTACATTATATGATATTCCTGCAACATATTTGGAATCTGTAGTGGCAGATTGGAACATGTTTCTCGATCTTGATGGTTCATGTTCCGGTTCCTTTAAATTCGGAATATTTCCAATGATTGTTTCATTCACAACAAATTTCATTATTACTTTTACTTTAACAGTATTAATATTTTTATCAATGAACGATAAACCATACATATATGCATCACGTCTATTAAAGATAGGCTCCCTAATATCAACAATTAATTTAGCAATATCTCTTGCAAATTTAATAAAATTATTAAGACATCAATATGAAAAATATGGTATGTTGGGTAAATTTTATATGGTACAATTTTTTGAATTAAATGCAACTTTTGTCACTTTGGATTTTCTATCGACATTTATATTACAATGTTGTCAAACTTTTATTTTGATGAGGATATTTGAACGTAAGAAAGAACAAAAAGTTATCTTCTTTGTCGGGATCACTTTAGCTGTAGTATCAAATTTATTATGGGCAGTTCCAAGGTATCACGAAATTGTACATGGAATTAGTGTTAAGGATGAAAATAATAATTGGGAATTATTACCGCCATTTGTTTATATGTTCAAGATCATTATTGCAGCATCTTATGCCTGTCTTATCATTAATTTTATTATTAGAAAACGTCATCAATGTTTTAAGACTGCTCAGTTAACTTTACTCACATTGTTAACAATCCTAGTAATATTACTACTACCTGGATTTTTCATTGCTGACTTGGCCAGTTTTTGGATATATGAATTTAGTGAATTGTTCAATACAACATTTTATGTCAGTTGTACATTCGTAGTTTGGGAATGGTTGGAAAGACTATCGATAATTCAAAAGAGAGAACAAGCACAAAGTATTTTAGGTAGAGCAATATATGAAGATGAGCAACAAAATTATACTTTTGCTAAATATACGTTAAAAGTACAAGATGCTCTTACAAGGAAAGAAACCTCTTCAACATTTAGTTCTGATGAAATAACTAAATCGTCAAATGTAAAGGATTATCCCGCAAGTAATAAGAGTGATGAAAGTTATATGAGTAAACTACTCTTCTCGACAGCAAAGACGATACGAGTTCAAACATCATCTTCTGGAATCGAAGATGGGGACGATGTTGACAGTAATGACCCCTTGGCACCAATTGACGATGTTCGTGATATACAAAGTATTAACCAAGTACATTTTAATACAGAGAGAAGTTATAAGGATATTGCGCATTCGACATTTGATAATACAGTTAATAACATAGTATATTTCTCCGATAAGATTGGTAAAACGTTAGGTTCATATTCATTTGGTGGTAGTTCTAAGAGCTCCTCAGATTCTAAGAAAGAAAAAAATGAGGTCAAAAGAAGGATTGGGTTGGATATGACTAATAAAGTCTACGTGTATTCCACGAAAGATGTAGAATTTGATTCTGATCAGGAGAATGACACAGATACTTAGGAATAATGTTTCCGAGACAATATATATGTCTATAAATAACTTTGCATAGTAGAAATACATTTTTTTATATATTCATTATTCATTAATAATACTGTCCTTTAGTATTTATGGAATATATTATTATTATTATTATTATTATTATTATTGTATATATCTTAGATAGTTGTATCAAAATTCTTTAGAGGTACTAGTAAAGGTGAGAAAATGACTAAGTAAAATATTACAGACAGGAAGAATATTATTATGCGGTATCTGGAAGATTGAGAAAAATAGTATTTGACTAATATTCATAACCTAGTAAAATAATCCCAATTATTGAAGGCATCACTAACCTTTCGCCAATTGATGTAGTTAGGATATCTCATGTATCGAACACCGTTTCTGGTTATAGATTCATTTTGTTTTAACCTAAGTGAGTATTCTTTATTCGAATTGTGGCCCCAAAATGTGAACTGTCTCTTAGTTGGTTTTAACCAATACATTCTTTTAAAGCCCGGTACCGGACTGGATCTAATTAAGCAATCGACTGATTTGGTTGAATCTGTGAAACAAACAGAAGGTATGCTATGTGATAAATTTTTAACACTTTGGTTAATTTTTTTCATTGTTAAACCCTTGAATTTTGCACTATCTGCAGGTGATTCATAAGTTGCTAAGATAGTATTGTAAATCGGGAAAATTTGATCGATTATGATCTTCCTTAAGAAACGTCTGTTAGCCCTTCCAGATGACTTCGTTAATTCAATATATGCGTGAAGAGGAAGTAAGCATGTCTTTGTATCAGCGTAGACGGTTAAACCACTTTGCTCATAGAAGACGTCAGATAAATAGTTTAATAAAACTTTAATCTCCGATCTCAATATGTGTTGGTCATCATTAATAAACTTATGGTCGTAAGCCATTTTTTTATTTTCAGTGTTAAAGACTTTCCTCTGTTTGGCAATTTCTTTGAAATTTAAATTAAATGAGTTTAAATTGGTCCCATTACTATTATACTTCCTGTAAAATGATTTTTTGTCAGTTGTGTCCTTATCAAATAAGTTAACCATCTCTAAATCATCATTTATCCTTGGATTATGAACTTTCATTACTATCATAGAATTCGATACATCATTATTCTCTTGTTTAGAATTTTCTTTTGCTAACGGTTCAAAGGGTTTTAATTTTGATACAATTTTCTTTGGAACATTTCTAAATGGATCATCTGTATATACCATACCTCCAATTGAGGCATCCCATGGAACAATTGGTGTTTTTCTTGTAGAATGCTTGGGCTCCTTCATAACTGATTCATCATATTCTCCATTTTTAATCTCCGCTAAAAGTTCTTCTAACTTAGCTGTCTTTTCAGGGTTATCTAATGAAGTTGTTATAATATCTACAAGTTTCGAGTTTGATAATGAAGACAGCATAGAGTTTGTATCATATTTTGAAAAATATTCAGATCCCTCCAACGTTGATTTCCCAAGAAATAAGGGTCTATACCCTGCAAATAAACCTTCGGTTTCGATATCTGATATGGATATATATTCTGTAGTTGGTACTTTCGGTACTAGTTTGTATTTCTTTTTCTCATTAGGCATTATATTATTTGATCTACGATTATTTGCAACTATTTGGTTATTATTTGATACATTATTTGTCATTGTTGCATTTGAAGTAGATTGTTCTGTAGCTTCGTTACAGTTTTCATTAATTTTATCTTCTTGTTTCCCTTTCGAAGTTGAGATATATCTTTTAGTCATTCGAGGTATTGACGAAAACACTTCATTATTATTTATATTGATTAGATTTCTAACATGCGGTTTGGTTAATCTAAAACTTGTCAATATATTCATCGTAGAAATAACATATGTAGAAATATTCGATATCTTTGGGTTTTCGTTTCAATTTATATTCAGTATATATCTATATGCGTAAGTAACTGAAAATATATCTAACGTGGCCAAATATAGGATTGACAACGATACGATAGAGAAGCTTTCTTGTCGTAAGTTGATCTCAGAAGACAAAAAAAAACTTGATTGTTATTATTATATATTCTCGAATCAACAAAACAGGTAAATGAATATTTAACAGTTTCTTATTTGATGGAATAATGGTATAACTCTCGGTTCCTTCTTGTGAGGTGAGTCATTCCCTTATTCTTGTGATACGTTCAGTTCTTTATTAATGAGATACATCTCATCCAGAAAGGGCAAAAGTGTGTGTGTGGGAACTTAACGGGTGCAAGCGGGACATCATTTTGCACGTGTGCGTTAGCCTCGCTGAGTGTAAACACATTTGACAGACTATGCACAACTGGAGGAACAAGTGGTATTGGTCAGTAAACGAGCGATGATGATTTAAAATAAAGAAAAGTAAGTAATTGATAGACACAATTGGCGTTATCATAGATCGATAACATTCATAATTGGCTATTTCGAGATATTAGGTGTTTATAATCAAAAGTAGAAAGAAGAAAATTGAAATTGTTTGGTTTTTTAAACCCATTTTTTGGAAGACTCTAACCCTTTTATTTAGTAACACGATTTTACAAAAGTTTTAAGCATTTATAGACGTAAAAGGGCAATCTAAGAATATTTAGTGGATATTCTTTGCGATTAAACCAAACATAAAGATAAGCATATAGTACATGAATCTCTAGAAAGATGAGTGTAGTTACTAATCAATTCTCCATTTTACAGAAACAATTAGATTCTGAATTACATTCATTATCTTCAGAGTCCAAACGTAGAAATCCACAGATTAAAAGCGCAAGTGATAAATCTATTAAGATATTAAAGACAGTTCATAATACTGAGGATCTCTTGAGACATCCAGACTTTGTTGTTCCATTTATTTTAGCGAGTTCCTCGAGAAATGCTAAATTGACATCAATTGCAATTCAATGTTTGCAAGGTTTATCATCCTCAGAATGTATCCCAAGGGCTAGACTGTCAGAGGTTCTAGATGGTTTTATGGAAGCTACACATTTAGCCATGGAAATTCAATTAAAAGTATTACAAGTTGTCCCTATTTTTTTCAAAACTTATGCAAGATATGTAACAGGTCCATTATGTTCAAAATTATTACAATGTTGTGCGAATCTGTTACAAACACCACACAAATCCTCAATTGTTGCAGGAACTGCTAGTGCTACTTTACAACAATTGATTAATGAAATTTTCGATCGTCTCTCAGATGAGTCGTTGTTATTAGAATTATCTGATAGTACAAGATCGACATCACCACAACAAGAGTTTGAAGTCCTTGTAAATAACTCTGAAACAATTAAAGTCGATACTTACAGATATGATGCAAATAAATTATTTGCAGCATTGTTTCATTCTTTGGATCCCAAGAATAATAATAATACTGATTCAAAAGATGTTAACTCGTACTTAAATGTAAATGAATTACCACTTGGTTATGGTTTGGAGATTCTAGAATCTATTTTGGCTAATAATTCTGAAACTTTTGTGAAATATGAGGATTTACAATTTATATTAAAGATTAAGGCTATCCCATTATTATTACGTTCTGTATCAAATTCAAAAAGTTTTGCTATAGTTGTAAGAAGTTGTCGTTGTATAAGATTGTTATTAAAGAAAGAATACCTTCCGATCCTAGAAATTGAGTTGGAGGTTATATTGTCATTATTGATTCATAATCTTTCATTGGCGTCTCAACTTCCTAACTGGCAAAGAATTCTGGTCTTAGAAATATTTAATGAAATTTCGAAGGACATCGGAATAATATCAGCAATTTTTTTTTCATATGATAACTTTCAAGATAAAAAGCATGTATTATCCAATTTATTACAAGAATGTTATAAACTTTTGCATTCGGATGAATGTGTTGCGTATTTAAGTGAATCTCCAGTTATAGAAAAAATGGATATGACGCATATTTCAAATGAGGAAATGAGTTCTAAATCTAAATATCTTCAACTTCTAGATAAAAACAATGCACCATCCACAAATCATGGTTATATAATTTGGTTAATTATGAGTTTTACATGTCGTTGGTCTGAAGGAATAAACACCTTACTTACTGATCAAGGCACTAAACAACAAGGGGCTAATAGTGATAAAATGATACCATTTTATAACGGTATTTTCCCAGAATTATTTAAAATTTTCAAAATATCACTTTATTCTACCGCTATTGATTCACATTTATTTCATTCTATAGTTAGAGCTTTTCAAAAACTTGGGTATAGTGCAGGAATTTTGAATATATCAGAACCATTAGACAAATGTTATGAAACATTTGCTTATGCAATTGTAAATAACGTTGCAACTGTAGCGGAAGAGGGGACATTAGAATCTAGAGATGATCAGGATGGTACTCAGACAGGGAATACATCTGGTTACTTGAATGTTATTAGTGAGACACTCATTGGAACCAATAACGAGGAACCAGTAAAGAATGAAGAAGCTGAGAAAAAGAAATTACATAAAAGGACGTTTAACTCGAAGCATATTAGCCTTTTCCGCGCACTTATTTCATTATCTATCTCATTAGGATCAAATCTAAAATCTACTCACTGGGAGTACGTCTTTATTACTTGGCAATGGGTTTCTTATTACATATATGGACCATCTATAGACTTTATGGAAAGTTCATATTCTGAAGATATTCCATCGGCACCTGTTATATCAAAGAACGATATCTCCAGTATTGAAAGCGGTGTCCTAAAATTATTTGAGAGTACGTCGACCTATTCTTCATCATCATTTCAGATATTACTAAAATGCCTCATCAAACAATCTGACCAGGTTTTATTCATGGATAATACAACCGAAAATTATCACCCTATTGATTCTGATAAGAAAATTATCGAGTGTGTTTACAACAAAGGGTTTTACATTACTCAAGTTGGTGAAATATCGACATATAATTATAACCGATTTTTAACGGGTACCAAGGGTAAAGATTCATGGAATGTGGTGATGAATTATTTTGTATCATTGATTTCTAACAGATCCGTGGAAAGTTCGTCCTTAAGATTGTATATTACCAGAGTGTTTACAGATATCTTAAAAAATGCAACAGAAGACGTTAGTCGTACAGCCGAGGAAGAAAAGAACAACAAGAAATTCAATGTGTTAGAAGATTTCGTAATGTGTGCATTAATGGATGCAATCGATGCTCTGAGTAAACTGACAATTACAAAAAATGAAATTTATAAAGGTATACTAAATGTTGAATCAGAAATATTGTTGCAGGTCCTATCAACATTAAAGGGTATATTAAATGAATTTGGTGAGGCTCTAACACATTCTTGGTTGACAATTTTTAAGGTAATTAATTCACCATTTGAAGTCTTAAGTTATGATACTATGAACTTGAACAAAGATGATGCAGAAGAATCTGCATTGATTAATGCAATATTCCAAAAACAACTTGAAATGATTCAAATCTCGTATGATGTTTTCAAATTGATTTCTGATGACTTCCTCCAATCTTTGCCACTTGAAACTATTAGATATGTTATTGATACATTGGTTAATTTTGTGAGTCAGGATAGAAATTTAAACATATCATTTTCTTCGATTAGTCAATTCTGGCTTGTTGGTGATTATTTGAGAAGTAGGAAAACACCAGAATGCCAGCTGTCGGAGGGTAGTAGTACCGATTTTATAAAGCTATTATCGTCAGACAATCTGACACACGTAATAAGCTCTGATGGACAAGCACTCTCTTTGGTTTATAATGGTTTATGGGTTTACTTATTAAAGAATTTAATGGAATGTACTGATGATAAAAGAACTGATGTGAAAAACGGTGCTATACAAACATTTTTTAGAATTGTTGACTCGCATACAAATTGTCTCCCTCCATGGGATATTATATTTGATGAAGTTTTACAACCGTTATTAGTTAGAAATGAAACTCTTCAAAATGCCGGGAATTATGTGGAGTTTTATGATATTACAATGAAAGGCCTATTGAAACTTTATCCAATATATTTTAAGACCTTCACAGGTCCTAATGATCAATCAAAAACATGGTTAGCGTTAGAGCAATTTTTAGAAGCTCTTCTTTCATCATCCATAGTATCCATAAAATATGTTGCAATTAAACATTACGCTGAACTTTTAAGAGTGATGGGGAGAGTTGAAAATATTCCACAAGAGCTTCTTGAAAAAGCTTACAAGATTTGGACAAATTACAAAATTGTGTATGGTGATGCACAGCAGGGGAATCCATTTAACGGTAAATCAGAATATGATTGCGTTTTAGGATTAATAAATGCATTTCCGCTTCTTTATAAATTGATGGTTGATAAGAATTTAGTTACTGAAGCATTTGTAGACGACTCATTGAATGTTTTTAATACTGCCTCCAGATATCCTCTACTGCCTGAACATAGTACTGACAACAAAAGACCATCCAGTTTGCAGAAATCTATTTTTGATGCTTTATCTTTATTTGGCAAGAACCAGTCGAGTAATATTGAGTTGTTGCTGCTATTCCAAATCACTAGAATCTGTACACTGACATTTGATACAAGAGAAAAAATTGAGGCCAAACTTGGTGCTAAATTTGGAAAGGACGCTTCGAACCGTGTACCGACATTTGAGGTTATTAGCTATAATGCATGTGAAATGTTGTTGGAACGCCTTCAAGATACAAATGAGAGTGTAAAAATGCCACTAGGAAAGGAAAAACACATTATAAAGATTTTAAGAAATCTATCCGATATTATTAGAAGAAAATCAATGATTGGCACGGTACCAAACGAAAAACCTCCAATATGGATATTAGCTTCCAGATCGTTTAGAATACTGGTAATTAAAATTTTCGACAATTTCACAGAAGACAGTACTTCCCCGTCCTTTATGGAGGAATGTCATGGAATTTTCATTGAAGCTATAAGTAACACAATAGACAAGGGTAATGGAGCTACCCAAGAACTATTAGGGGAAGAAGATATAAGTGAATACTCTCATTATCGTGAAATATTCCTAAGATCGGAAGTGATAGTCTCGATAACCGAAGAACAACTTAAGTATTTTATATCCATTGTTTGGAGAAACTCTTTAATATATCATTTAGATGAAATTGAAGAAATTCTTGTGAATTTAAAACCCACATTTACCGAGGTTACGGAAGAATTATCTAAAACGGATTTCGGTGAAATGTTTGGCTCTATTGTCGAACCACATCCCTATGATAAACTAGAAATTTCTATGGTCTGTCTCGAAGATTTAGTACGTTTTGTAAGAATTCAAGGTAACTCTTATGAAAAATTAAGAGATATCACAGTTCCCTATTTGGTGTGTAGGACGGCTTTCGTGTTGAGAAGATTTATTCTGGATGAAAGTTTGATAAATAAAGCCCCAATCCCAAGTTTAAGAAGAATTGAGCTATTGTGCCTATTGAAAGGGTTGTGTGATATAATCGATGAATATCCTGATCTAGAAAATATAGATACTAGCTCGGTTACATTTAAAAACATTCTGCTCCTAGCACCATTAGTTTTAAGGGCGATTCCTATATCTCACAAAGTTGCTGGTCTACAAGATAAAGTTTTAAAGATGTCTTTGGCTTTCACCAAAATAATATCACAATAGTTTGTGTACGGTATATCAGGTGATATAGGACCCAATATAGTAATTATTTTTCAAATCGATGAGTATTTTTGAGGTAAAAATGTAATTCTATGCAATTTTTAGTTTTATTTAAATATGTAATTTCTCATAAAATGAAAAATAAAATATTTAGAGTCTATATATAAAGTTTTCGGAGCTTGAAAATGATAACTGAACAATTACCTTATTACTTCTTCCACTCCAGTAATGATACAAGTTCATCTGGTTGACAAGCCATGTTGAAAAAATTGTGATGAAGCAATTCTTCAGTCGATGCTCTGTATCTAACATCCACACATAAGCAGACACTCAAGAATCTTTTGATATCAAGAGACAATGTCTCTGGATATTTTAGTTTTGGAGTCCCGTTGGTAGCGATCAAGTACAGTGCTTTTAATGGATCTTCATTTAGGTATGGAGGTTCACCTTCCAACATTTCAATTGTCATAATACCTAACGACCAAACATCAACTTTTTCATCGTATTCACGTTGTTTTACAACTTCGGGAGCCATCCAGTATGGAGTACCTACCATTGTAGCTCTCTTGCTCCTTTTATCAGTTAACTTAGCACAGAAACCAAAATCGGTAATCTTTACACGAGCTTGTGTATCCATCAGGACATTATCAGATTTTATGTCCCTATGTATAATATGTTTATCATGCAAAAATTTTAAACCTTGACAAGTCTCACGAACGATATATGCGATCTGTGGTTCCATTAGTGGTGAATGAGATGTTGTGTTGGCCTGGCAGTTTTCAATAATATCAGTTAAAGAGCCACCTTCCATATATTCCATGACAACCCATAGATCGTCTTCCGTCTTTAGGTATGCTTCCAAAAAATTGACAATATTTTTATGGCGAGAATCCTTCATGACTAAAATTTCATTTACAATAAGTTCCTTTCTAGGTTGTTTTGAAAGTATCATTTGCTTTATAGCTACTTTATCACCAATACTAACATTTGGGGATTCGCCATTTTGATATCTACTTAAACGATTGTTGATATTAGGAGGAAGATAAACACGTTCCGCTAAGTAGACAGATCCTGAGGCACCCTGCCCTGCTTTTTCGATCATTTTGAAGTATGCTGAAGGGTCGGTATTGAATGTAACATTCTTCAACTTGCTCATTATTTCAGCATTAGACATTGTTGGTTTGGATGGTTTTCTCTGTTTAGTAACAGCAACATCCTTTTTAGGTTCAGATGGTGCTGCTGTGGGTTTCGTAGGGGCTGTCCTCATTGGATTCAAGTCCTGTCTCATCGCTATTGTAGCTGCCTTTGCACTAAGGTCATTTGGATTGACCTTTGATTTCTCACCTAAAGGTGAAATAGGGCTTCTCTGTTGCGTATATTTATTTTGTAATTTTGCAGTTGAGATTTGAGGAGCACGGGGAGTTACAATGTCTCTGTTTGGTGACACCTGAGGTTTTGAGTAAGGGTTTGTATTATTATGATATGGTTTGTAAGTATTTGGTTGAGAGTATGCTTGAGGTTGTGGTTGGGAGGTTGGTTGGTAATTTTGGGATGCTAGTGGTTGTTTAAATGGTGTTTGACGTCCCGGGGCTCTTGGCGGTGGAACATTGTTATTTACAGAATATTGTGGATCAATTCTATTCTGCAAATTATGTTGCATTGGTGTCTTTTGAGTACCAGTTGGAGTTGTAGCCTTTGGAGCCATCGGAGCATGTCTTCTTGGTTGGAATTTCTCATGATGTTGAATATTATTATTTTGAAGAACATTTTTCTGATAATTTTGTGGTGTATGATCTTGAGATGGCTTTGATAATTTGCTGACAGGAGATTGTGAGTTTATTTGATGAGGTTTAGATTGTATACTTCCCTTGATTCCTACGTTTGCCTTGGCTGTTGCATTGTTGTTATTTGGGTTAATACCATTATATTCCTGATAAAATTGAAGCACTTGGATGACAGCAGCTGAGTCATTATTCCAATCCTCACCTGTAATTCTTGAATGTTTTAATAGTTTTTCCCAATTTGTTGGCATACCAACAAAACTACCAGTCTCTGGGTCAAAACCTACATGAACTTTATGAGTAAAATTTGTCGGTGAAGACACACCCCCCAATAAAGGACATTTAGCAAAAATTGCATCTAACCAATTATGTAATTCATGTTCTGTCTTTGTAGAAATATAAATGGCCTTCTTTGACGAATCTGATGAAGAACTTGAAGATGATAAAGAATTGTTGCTAGAATTTGTAAAAGAATTTCTCTCACTGCTACGTATTAGTTCAAAACAATTTTGTTTCAGTTGTGTTCTACTCACACTGACAATACTTGTCAAAGATATTAATAAAGAAGGATCGTCTTGGGATTTATCATTCTTATACAGAGCCAAATAAGAATCATTCAATACTAAAAATCTTTTCTGCCAAAGAAATGATAAAAGGCCATCATCTTTGTAAGAGACCCAACCAGTTTTTCTTCTCGTTGTAGATAATGAATGAGAACCGATTCGTTGATTGCCTACTGGGATAGATTTTCTATTGTTAATATCTAATCCGTTCATCATCTTCGATATTGGCTGTGTTTGATTAAAGGCAGCCGTACTGGCGTTGGACTTGCCTGCACTTGGAGGTAAAGGTGCAGGTCCAATATTTTGGAAGTCCTTATCAGACATACTATTTGCAGCTGCTGATAGTGACATATAGTTATGATTGTGTTTTGTTTATTTTCTTTGGTTCACAGTACTTTATAGTATAAACAATGTTTTATAACGTCTATTCTTGCCACAATTTATGTATGGAACTTCCTGATTGTATATGTTGTAAACTATGTAAAGTGTTGGTTTCAAAAAACAAAAATACAACTGAATAACTAGCTTAAATTCTTATAGAGTCCTTGTTGTCAGCAAAGTGTTTTCCTTTTTAAAACAGAACAGGTATTAACTTGACAAAGATCAAAGTTCTTTTCAGTTATCAATTCAATTGGATCAAATAGTGGGAACTCTAGAATATAGCCAACAATTAGTTGATAGTTGCACTTAAACAAATTAAAATATGAGACAAGTTACCAAAAATCAAAATGATAAACATGGAATACAGGGCAGAATATTTATTGTAGACGACTTCTTTTCCTTATCAATATTACGTGTAGTTAGGTGAACTTACTGTAAAGCGTTCGAGAAAGGATCTTCTCCGGTCAATACATTAATTAGTTTGTTGTGAAACCTCTAAGAAAAATTTTACGCGTCGCGGATCACGTGCAGCAAAAACTTCTTCATGTATTTGGTCTCTTGTGACCACTCTATTGTGACATTTGTTGTTGTGATTGCCAACTCATTCGATTGGATAGTTTGGGGTTATTTAGTCTTGTTAAAGTTAATAAGTATAAATGCCACGTTTGCAAGTTTGGTTTTCTTTCTTTCTTGGCCAAACACAACAGGGGAATGTTATGTGCTGTCAGAAAGATAAATAATTTATAAATTTAAAGAAGTCAGTATAACAACTTAACCATGATAAAAAGGAAACTTTATGCACCTTAACATTAGTGAACCACTTTCGCACACTATTCCCTTAAGTTTGACAATATCTATGATTCTATATGAAAGTTTATTTATCGTTGAAAAAAAAAAGTATATATTCCTCTATCTATGTATTCTTTTTGGAAATGCTGACACTTGCCAATGTCTGACCTTTCGATAGCCAGTAGTCTCTTCTTGTCTGTGCATCAACCCTAGTACTTTGAAAAGCAGACTCCCTTGGATGGTTGACCGTATCGTCGTTTTCCTTGATCATTATTGTGTCGTTGTCATTAATGTCATCATCATCCTCAATACCCATTAATTCATCAATTTTCTTGGATGGGGCTCCTTTAGGAATCAGTTTCGTAATATTTTCAGGTTTTTTCTTTGTCTTTTTCTTTTTCTTCTTCGGTATGTTGGTCATTTCTGTTACTGTCCTCTTTTGTTTCTTCTTAGATGGTTCAGAGACCCTGTATATGCTCAATTCATCTTGGCCTCCAGTCAAAAATTCATCGTCACTTGGGTTTAAAAATATATCTTCATTACTATCTAAATCTAGTACAGACCGGCTGCGTTTCATGTGGTATACTTCATTTTCAACAATGGCCCTATTTTTTACTAACTCTCTTTCATCTTTGAAATGTCTAGCATCACCTTTATATTTGATAATATTCCCCAGAATACTCTTTCCAACACGATCTTTGAATGTAGCTTGATTCAATTCATAACATTTATTCGATATAATATTAAAGGCTCCCGAAAATGCTTTCTTAATACCACTAACATTATAAGAAGATCTACTGATATTGTTTGATACATCAAGTGGATCTTGGATTGCTAACGTTAAAGAACTTCTACTAGGAGGCAGTGCTCGCCAATGTGATTTTGGAATATAAGTTGGAATATCATCTTGGAAAGATAATGCTACTTTCTCATAGGAAAAGTTTTTCCCATATAATTCAAAAAAATCCATCAATAATACACCAAGGTTTTCACGAGCATCGATATCTTCAGTACGTAATCTGGGGTGGAGATGTAAGAATGAATACACTAAACATACAATACTCAGGCCACCAAGTCCTCCAGTATAAACTTCATTCAATCTTCTTGATTTTAAAAATTGTTTGATCACTAACACCAGTTCTCTAAGACCTGGTGTTTCATTTAACCAAGTTCGTATTATTTTAGCAATTTCGATACCATTTAAGGTCTCAAAGGAAACATCAATATGCAAATCAGAATCGACATCTACAAATTTGATAATTGGTACCCTAGCTTTAGCAATAACTTCAATTTGTTTCCCTATTCCATTGCTTTTCAAAAATCTAGCTAGTTCATATAGATAACTCCTATGATCTTTGTTCCCTGTCTTGCTAGTAATCACACAGTCAATATCTGACCCTGGTAAATATAAATCTGTTGCGTAGGATCCAAATACATGTAGTGTTGAATCTGGCCATAATCTTCTAACTACTTTGCGTAATTTCTGAATAGTTTTATTACGGATCTCAATTTCTTCCCTACTTGGTGAAATATAAGAGATAAAATCTTTCATTTCTAACGTTATCCATTTTGATATGTCTCTCTGTCTGGAATGGTCATGATTTAACAACCAAGGAAATTCTTCATTTGTTGTCTTCCTTGACCAGGCTTCATTCTTAATCGATATCTGATTATGGGAAACTGAAAGAATCTCCAAATTATTATTATTATTATTATTATTATTTTTATTATTATTATTATTATCATTTTCATTATTTTCATCTTCTTCACTCTCACTCTCAGAAAATGGAATAAAATCATTATTTAATTCCAAATGATCCTTTTTAATCCCATCACTATTTTTGTTTAGTTTACTCTCTATGTGATCAACAACTTCAGGTATACTTTTATGATTTGTCTTATCTACATCGATTTTGTATATTTGTTCATCATCAGATGATTCATTATCTGAAATTGAAACAATTTCTGGGTCACTTATATCCAAAGTTAGACTCTCATAATTATTAAAATGATCAATTTCTTCATGGAATACGTCGAATTTTTTTTGTATTTTATTAAATGATGATTTTCTCATTCTTTTAAAGGGTTTTTTCCCTATTTTTCTCTGACCTTTCTTTCTCATTTCTGTTTAACGTTATAAAAACAAAGTATTTAGTAAAAAAATAGTCTTCTAGAAATGGAAACCCTCTTTAGATTTAGTTTAGACAGATGCTAACCCTCACAGTGGTAACAATAATCTTCAATTTGATTAACACTAACAATAATTGTATCTCATTGCAGATATTTATGTAATTAAATATGTTTTTATAAAAGAAGAAAAAAATTTTCGCTCATCGCTTCTCTTTAGAATATAAAAATTCGATGACCTTAATTAAAGAATATTATGTCACATATGTTCTAATAATATTTTAGAACAAAGTGTTATGAATTGGGAGTTTTATTATTACTGGTATCACACTCTTCCAAGGGAACTATTTTTTGAGATTATTAAATATATTTCCTACAATTCTAGTTTCACTCTGAAAGTTGAAAATTCTTGACTAAATATGAAAAATCTATTAAAATTATTCCGTTGAAAGCCAAGTTTGCATGCTCCAACCTGTTATCTATACGTAAACAAATTTTAAATTCCATTAAATTCCAAGAAATAAATACGTAAATATTAAACACCAACCACTATTCATAATGGCGTCCCAAGTAACAGTTGATATCTCCCTTTCTATCCATTCTCTATCGATAAGTTTCTTATATCATACTAATATATGTGTATCACTATACACGACAGCGTAAGACCATTAAATTTCTTTAAAAAAGCGACGCAAATAAAAATATTTTTTTTCAGTTTGTCTCACTGAGACGCACACACTCGCTTTACGTCTTTGCCGAATATATAAAGCTGGAAGGAATTGAAATTTTCAGTTTCTGTTCCTTCTCTTAATTCCTTTTCGCTCTATTTAATTGTAAATATTATTTTACAACTTAACATCATAAAATTAACCAATCAATAAATTAATAACAATGGGTATCGATCACACTTCTAAGCAACACGAAAGATCCGGTCACAGAACCGCTCCAAAGTCTGACAACGTCTACCTAAAGCAATTAGTTAAGCTATACGCTTTCTTAGCTCGTATGTAAAAATTTTAAACAATTTCAGGGATTCTGTTCTAACAATTTCGAACATCTTTTTTATTTTACTTTAGTGATATGCTAGACTCTTCAACGTTTAAATGTTGACAGTCGGTACGTCTAAAAGAATAATAATAAAGATAATATAATGATTTGAGTTTTAGCGGATAACCGTAATGATTACTTCGTTACAGTTAACATGCTTTAACTCAACCATATTGCATTTACCGAGATATAGATACCATTAAAGGTGTTTATATTTTCTTTAAATTGCTGTATTCTGCGAGTGCCGACTAAATTTACTGTTCATAATATCATACACATTACAGTTTTTCTTTATGCTTCTCTATAGAAGTTTTCGAAGCACAACAGTAATGGTGTGGAATGGTAATACTTGTATGCGCGAACCTCAATAGATATTATTACGAGCAGAATTCTAGCGTTATATTTTAAGATATAATGCTTTGATATCTTCAACCTTCGATATGTGATTATAATAACCCATTATTGGTTATTATTTCTCACCTTGAGGTTATATCATCTCTTTTACCTTTGAATCCTTTAATTTACTAACAAGTATAATTTTTTTTTTTAATTTTTTTTTTCAAATAGGTCGTACTGATGCTCCATTCAACAAGGTTGTCCTAAAGGCTTTGTTCCTATCCAAGATTAACAGACCACCTGTCTCTGTTTCTAGAATTGCTAGAGCTCTAAAGCAAGATGGTGCTTCCGCTAAGACCATTGTTGTTATCGGTACTGTTACTGATGACGCTAGAGTTTTCGAATTACCAAAGACTACTGTTGCTGCTCTAAGATTCACCGCTGGTGCCAGAGCTAGAATTGTTAAGGCTGGTGGTGAATGTATCACTCTAGATCAACTTGCTGTCAGAGCTCCAAAGGGTCAAAACACTTTAATCCTAAGAGGTCCAAGAAATGCCAGAGAAGCTGTTAGACACTTCGGTATGGGTCCACATAAGAACAAGGCTCCAAGAATCCTATCTAAGGGTAGAAAGTTTGAAAGAGCTAGAGGTAGAAGAAACTCTAAGGCTTTCAAGGTGTAAACAACCTTTAAGTCACGAATTTCAACTTAATCACCATTTCATACCGTATATAGAAAATTTCTATTTTTTATTTTATATATATTTAGATATACTCTTATATACAAAACCCTTTGTACATTAAAACAAACACAGACACGTCTTTAATATGAAATCTTTTGGAAATTTTCATTCAAATCAGTTGAGAATCTGAAGTTCAATTCGTTTAAATCCTATACCCATACATAATGTTAACTATAACATTGTTGTAAAAATATGAATATTGAGATTAAAATGTGACTGCTCATTACTTGGAAAACACCCATACATGTTTTTGCAAACATCTGAACACCGCATATAACTCAAAAGTTAAATGTTCTTTTTGTTTTTTCAGCCCGCTATGGGAATTTTCGAGAAACTGAAAAAAAAAGACTTTTCAAACAGCAGAAGCTCCTTCTCTAAGGTGTGGGACCTTAGAAGGGGAAAGAGGATGCGAGACTGGAACTCACTCTAACTATCTGAGTGTGTACCATTTCAGTTCCATTTCCCTCACAGGAGGGAGATGGAATCAATTCTATTTGCTCCCTAACTTTCCACAATTAATCTCTGTCGGTGGTGATCCTCGTCTCTCTCTACTACCAACGGTCACAGAATCTCCCTCGCTTCAGTCCATTTTGATCCTCATCAACAATTTTCAGTTTGAGCTTACCACTGTAAATGAGGTGAACCTAACGGATACCAGAAACAGGTAGAGAGAGAGCCTCATTGGTGAAACTTCACTACATTGAGTAAATACTGTCTACCAGAGGCCTTACTGCACGAAACTTCTGACTAAATCGTAATGTAAGTAGTTGAAAGATTACAAATCTTGAAGAGTAGTTTGTTTAAAAGATAACGTCTTTTAAGTATAGTATATTTTCATTTTATATTGTTTGAAATAAAACGACTACAGTAAAGAATTAATAAAAAATGCCAGGTGTTTCCGTTAGGTATGTTACTCGTTGAAATAGTTGAAATAGAAGAAGATATTGGATCTGATTGATAAATTTGATAAAAGAGTGCCGAAGTAAAGTAATTAATAAGTTCAAATACATCGGTAGAAATGAATTATGACAAAGATATTAGGGAATATATTATAAGTTCTGAAACAAAATGTGAGAATCTAGATAAAAAATAACAACAAATGATGATAATTTATTTTAACCATTGGGAAGATGCATTATGTAGTAATTGGTACAGTAACCTACGAATAATTATCACCAACAGAACCTCTTAGTCGAAGATATAAACATAGAAAGAATGAAAATGTGATGAATTAACGTATTTTATATGACACTGATTGTTTTGAAATGGGACCCAGATTGATAATTTAATGTCATGAGATATACTTGGTATAGCTAATAATATATTGATGAGAGACATGATCATATTAAGAGTAGAATAAGAATTACAACTGAGATATAGTATTATGCACACATATCTAATGAAAATGAATTTATTGAACCAGATACAATTATTCTTATATAATAGAATCACCCAATCTTAATAACAATAATTTACTAACAAAATAATACATTATTTTATTATTTTTCCAACATGAGTCTACCTCCTATTCTCATCTTAAAAAAATATAAATTAATATATGTTTATTGATCCAGAGACGTTGCTGCTCAAGATTTCATTAACGCTTATGCTTCTTTCTTGCAAAGACAAGGTAAGCTAGAAGTTCCAGGTTATGTTGACATTGTCAAGACCTCTGCTGGTAACGAAATGCCACCACAAGATGCTGAAGGTTGGTTCTACAAGCGTGCCGCCTCCGTCGCTAGACATATCTACCTAAGAAAGCAAGTCGGTGTCGGTGCTCTAAACAAGCTATACGGTAACGCTAAGTCCAGAGGTACTAGACCATCCAAGCATGTCGATGCTTCCGGTTCTGTCAACAGAAGAGTTCTACAAGCTCTAGAAAAGATTGGTGTTCTAGAAATCTCTCCAAAGGGTGGTAGAAGAATCTCTGAAAATGGTCAAAGAGATTTGGATCGTATTGCCGCTCAAACTTTGGAAGAAGACGAAGAATAAATGTAATAAAACATACAGACAATTATTATACATATATTTCTATATTGCCCACACATTTATCCTTTATTTTCCCTCTTAAGTTAAACTATTCATAACCATATATAACTCATTTATTAGTTATTTAAAAAAAATATAATAAATAAATCTGAAGTATTTTAAACTACGAGCATACATACATACCTACATGTATATATGAATTTCAACAATTAATTAACTGGTTATTTAAATGACTTAATTATAAAAGATATTTACGAATATTTTCCCCACCATTTAAATATCCGGGATGATGATGCTATATAGATAAACTTACAACTGTTTTCTCTCTTTTTGAATAATTGTTGCACAATATATATAATTTATTTATACAAATGAATGAATTGCTCAATTCATAAATTCTATCTATCATGAATTTAGAAAAAACAAAGAAGAAACACTTATTGAATAGTATAGACGTTAGGTGAATGTTTGAAAATAATAGGAAACAAAACTATCAAATCATTTATTGTATGGATGATAACCATGGTTATCTTGTTGTCTTCTTGGATGCGTCCTGTGGCCTTGACGAGAAGAAGAGCCATCTCTATTTCTTGCACCAGCGTTATCCGTACTAGACTCGTGGGATGGTGATTGTGATGGTTGAGTTGGCATATTTGGGGCATTTGGCATACTTGGAGCATTTGGCATACCTGGCATCATCATTGGCATACCTGGCATTTGTGGTTGTTGTCCAGCAGCGCCACCTGGTTGTTGTTGGTACATACCATTTTGGAATTGTGTATAATATTCTTGCATCTTTTGATAATATTCTTGCATCATTTGTGGATTAAACATTGGGTTCATGTTCATCATATTTGAATTCCCATACATGTTATTATTATTGGCATTTGGACCAGAACCTGTCGGGGTAGCGTTGGCGCCTGTACCTGCGTGACCATTCCAGCTATTACCTGAATCATTATGTCCACCATATGATGAACCATTATTTCTCGGATTCGATCCACCCTTTTGTAAATGCCTTGGAGCAGCTCTTTTAATTTCTATCCTCTTACCTTTAAAGTCAATATATTTATTTTGACATACTCTGTCCACAGCTTCTGGTGTATCATATGTGATGAAACCATAACCTCTAGATCTACCGGTATCTTTATCCAACATCAATTGTGCATCAATGATATTACCCCATTGAGAAAAGAATTGCTCGAATTCCTTAGGTCTTACATCAGCACCAATACCACCGACGAAAATCTTACCAGTTTTATCTTGTTCATCCTTTGGAATTGCTCTCTTTGGATCAATAACTTTACCGTCAAGAATATGTTGAGTCTTAACTACTTCATCAACACTATGTGGTTCGGCAAATGTCAAGAAACCAAAACCTCTAGATCTACCAGTAGTGTTATCTCTCATAATCTTTAAATCGATAACATTACCATACTTTGAGAAATATTTTTTTAATTTTTCTTCGTCAGTTTCCCAGTTTAACCCACCAATAAATAACTTTGAACTTTCTTTAGATAAATCTGCTTTCATCCCTCTAGCTTGGGAAGGTAGATTACTAGTTGGTGTAGCATTGTAATTGGCATTACCTTGAGTAGAAGACTCTCTAGAGTTATCTGTAGGTTCATTTACAACTGATGTTATACCTTGGGATGAACTAGTTTGAGCTTGGTTTATAGAAGATGTTAGGGCCTGCAAAGCAGCCAATTGTTCATTGGCAGAAGAATCAATTTTCGTAGCAGATGGTTTGACTTCATCCTTCTTCGACTCAGTAGTTTCTTCTTTTACCTCAGGCTTCTCTACTACATTTTCTTCTTTCTTCCCAGAGACATCAGTACTTTGTTGCTGCTTAGTCTCTGGTTCATCACCGTAGATATCATTGAAATCTTCTTCGTCTGAACTCATTCTGGATAAATGTATATATCTATGTTTTCTTTATGTGGTGAAGGGGCGGGTGGTTATAAAACGTCCTTTCTGGATTATATATCTATATCTATCTGTCTGTATATATATCGTGTTACACTGCAGTCGCTATAAAAATAAAACTAATTCTCAGACTACTGAATATACGTATACAAATATATGATCTGTGGCTTTTAGCTCGTTTGTCTTAGTGGTCTTTACAACAATTTCTCTTTTAACTGTGGATTCTGTCTATTTTTTTATTTGTCTATTTTGAATTTTTTTCTTCTCTTTTCGATAAAAATGGTGAGGCTCGTGTGACATGATAAGCTGGGTAACACTATTTGACAGCTTTAATCTAACCAGTAACCTGATGACTGGAGAAATAGAATAAAGTGTTCTTGAAATTAATGAGTGTGATATGTACATATAAAGTTTATATTTATATACGTGGTATGAATGCTATGTGCAGCAACTGGATGCGGGGGTCTCCGGCAACTGTGCTGGTAATGGGTTTGTTAAATCTATTGTCTGTTTGGGGTTGCGTTGTCGCAAAGTTCTATTACTGTCAGTACTGCGATGACTACTAGCTGAGTAAATGGATGCGTCATCATCTGACGATGATACTTCCTCTTGAACGTTTGTAATTAATGGTTCTAACTGTCCTTGCGATAGTTTTAATTGTCGAGGTGAGTGTGGAAGGGAATGAGATGGCGGTAGTGAATGAGATGGCCGATTATCCTCATAACAACTGTTTTCTATCAAGTCCAGTATAATATTATTGAACGTTGAGTCAATAGATTGAGGCCATTTACAACTAATTTCAAAATTCCCAAATATGGTAATTCCATGCTGCGATTCGGCATGGGCAATATATCGAAGTACATCTTCATGTTCGACCTTTCGATCCTTATAGAGATCAATCTTATTACCTAATAAATAGAAGCGTGCTCCAACAAGATCCTTCGAGGTCATATTTTGTAGGGCCTGCGGCAGCCATCTAGTAAAACAATGCTGGAATGATACAAAATCACATATATCATATGAAAGTAATATACCGTTACAATTCTTGTATAACGATGGAATAATTGCATTTTGAAATCTTTCTTGACCAGCGGTATCCCACATGATACAATTGAAATAACGATTATCAATATTCAGAAGTCTTGTCTTGATATCGACACCAATAGTAGCTCTTGTATCAATGATCAATTCATTATCATCTACCATGTCATCCCCCAGGCTATCCACAATATGCGATTCTTCTGTAGGTAAGAAAGTTTCTGTTGAAGGTTGTTTAGGGGAAAGTAAAGAACCATCCCTTTGAAACAAAATTGATCTTCTCTTGGCCAATTCTTCAAAATCATTTAAACTGTATCGTTTCTTATTAGATGTAGAATTATCCCTAGATAATAATTCTTGCTTTCTTTGTATTAATCCTGATGAGTTATTACTGCTTGTGTTATTTATTGGTGAATGACTCGTTGTTGATATGGAATTAGTTTGATTGGTACCAATATTTGGTTGACTATAGTTCGAATGTTTCATTAAGGTTTGTCTCTGTCGTTGTCGTTGCCATTGAGATCTAGTCATTAATTCGTCACAATAACCTAGAATTGCTGCAGTTTTCCCTACATTAGAATCACCTATTAAGAGTATCTTACAATTTGATATTGATGAAGGATCTATATCTGAGGGAATCGCCGAACCAACCACCGAATTCACCCCCATAGTGGCAAAAGAACGGTCCCTCCATTTCTGGAATGATGATGTAGTGTCTCTAATATTCCCACTGAGACTTCTTCTCACTAGTATTGGAGATCCACCAGATCTAGTTTGCGGAGACATTAACGGCGCAATGTTCATCGAGTATCGCTTACGTGCGTTCGACATTCCTTTTGCTGAAAAAACACAAAATCACTGCTTCTTAAAGTGCTAATTGATCAATTATGGATAAAAGTACTCACTCTTCAACTTATTGCTCTTGTATTTTAGATCTATCGCTAGTGAACTACTATTTATTGTATAGCTGTCATTCTATTAAGTGTCAGATTTCTTCCTCACATTGAAAGAAACGCGTTGCCGTTCATCAATTTCTTCGCGTTTAAGCTTTCTCATCTCGCACATAACGAACATACCAAAATTAATAGGATATTGAAGGATCTTGGAAGAGTTTGAAGTTGACGATGGTACTCTTATAGTTTCTTCTTATTTAACGATGTATTGCATTTGAATAATGTTGCGTACCTGTGTGGGTATTGCGTTGTTTGGAGGTTTCCTTCTTGTTTTGAATCGAACGTACAATTGTGTGACACTCTTATTTTACCTTTCTCCAAAAAGGAAAAATGTCAAAAATCAATAAACCACCCTCCCATCTATTATTTGGGTAAAATGGGTAAAACCACATTAAAAAAGGCAATTGAAACTTAATAGTGGGATAAGGTGGGTAGATTTGTAGGTATTCGAAAGTGATGCTAGGTACTAAGTTTTCTTTATGAATTGTGTAGTGGGTAATAATGGCCAACTCATACATATATCTTTTTTTGCTTGTAACAGGTAATATTTTATTATAAATACATATACATATATATTGGAAAGACACTTTTGAATTCTTTCACTTTTTATTTCGAATGAATATCCATTCCATTCATTTCTAATAATTTACAAAAAAGTTGAAAATAATAACAATCCCAATAATTAAAACAATATATTATCGAATCCAAAAATACCATACATGAAATTATTTAAAACAATTTTGCTAACTTTCATTGTGGTCGATTGTGTCACTGCTACAGAAACCCCAAAGCATATCTTTTATGAGACTATCGAGATATTCCGTAATGCTACAAAAATTGATCATTATCAATTTATGGACCATTTGCAAACTTTGAATAACACCAAACAATGTGACACATTATGTAAACAGAATATTGAAAATATTGTTTTAACTAGAGGACGTATCTCTGAGTTTGTTTCTAAACAAGGGAAAACTCATAAATTAAGATCTATCCTATTGGGGAAATTCGTCGAGACATACATAAAACATCATCTAAATAACGATATAAATATTAACGAAGGATTAAATAAAACATTATTCGCTTTACAAGCTCAAGAAGATACAATTCAAATCATAAACAAAAACAAACTATCAGAATTGTTAAAATTTGTTATGCAATCCCTAGTTGAACTTAAAATTGTTGACTATGATAAATTCTCCGCCATGGGTCCAGCTGAAGATGAAAAATATCTAGCTGATTCAATGATAACTTTTGTTAAGGGTACTTTTTTCTTTCTGTTATGTTACTCAGTCAGTTCGATGATTTGTATGGGATTTGTTGGTTCTTTGTTGTTGATCCAGGTAGTCCTTTGGACCTTAACTTTAATTAGGTATATCTTAACGGGGCCCTAAAAAATACTAACCACCATTACCGCTACATCTCCTCTCTCATTATATTTTATTTTAGTAGATACCTATCCACAAATCTATATGTTTCTGAATGAATACTATGCCCCTTTTCTTTATATTTAATTACATATAGACATATTCTTCTGTATTTTTTTTATTTATAAAACTCATATAATACCCAAATAAAAATTAAGTGAAAACAGCAGTTTTGTTCCTATATTTACTGTAGATGTTTATAACATACCCAATATAAATTAAGTCATCATTTTACAAGTTTTGATCCTTCTTCTCCCTGGTGCAATGAATGAATCCTCTCATTGTCACTATTCAAAGATGTTAAAGCGTCATTGAACTCAATAGTATGTAAGTATATAATGGTAGTAGTGGTCGTAACCCCAGATATAGATTTGTTCTGCATTTATTCTAACAATCCAGATAAAGTAATTGTGTTACCTCTAAGATATATATATGTATATGTATATGTGTCACACTCAGTTATTCACTTCTATGGATCTCACTATTATTATCATTATGTGGGACATCGCGGCGCCATTCAACTTTTGGAAGGCGTTTCTGAGCAACTTGGAAGAAGTTTCAGGGATAGATACCAACAGACATATATATTAACACCCCATTAAATGAGTTAAAGAAAGGCAATAAAGTGATTATAATAAGAATAAAAGAAAGACTATCAATACATATTTGAACTATAACATATATATAAGATGGCTGATTTGGAACAACAGAATCGTGATGGGCCATATATCCCCGATGACTTCATGTATTCTACAAAGGTAGGGTCATGTGAACCTCAAATTAGACAAAATTTCATGATGAAAGTATACTCTTTACTTTCGTCACAATTACTATTTACATTTGCATTTTCTTACGCAGTGGCACGTAATGGTGGTTTACAAACATTTATGTTTAATCATATGGCTCTATGGTGGATTGCCATGATTGCATCTGTGGTGTCATGTATTTGGCTATCTATAGCACCACGTCCAGAAGAAGTTGAATACAGTGCCTCTCTTTTGGATACTGGTAATGATAACGATGATCCACAGGCTCTACCTTGGTACGTTCTAGGTCGCTCTGGGAAACTGACATTATTGTCGATTTTTACACTTTGTGAAGCTTATACTTTATCGGTTGTTACATTAGTATATGACCCAGATATTGTTTTACGTGCTTTATTAATCACAGCAGTGATTGTCATTGGTGTGTCGCTGATGGCATTATCTCCAAGATTCGCAAATGTCTTGAATTCCGCTACTTCTATCTACTATTGGCTCAACTGGGCTTTATTATTACTTATTGGTATTGGCATCTCTTCTATGTTCTTCGGACTAGGTAGTAAAATGAACTTATTTTATGGTTGGTTAGGTGCTATTGTTTTTACTGTTTATTTGTTCATTGATACTCAATTAATCTTTAGAAAAGTTTATCCAGATGAAGAGATTAAATGTGCTATGATGTTATATTTGGATATTATTAACTTATTCTTATCTATTTTGAGAATATTAAACAATAGTAGTGATGATAATTAAATAATGTATACACATATATAAACATATATTTATAATCATTATCCTAAATGAAGTACAAGACAAACAAATAAAACAATGTTAAAATAGTTTTTAATATTAAATCTTTATGGTTTTAAAATTTTCTAATATATAACAAATAATATATATGAATATGTCTATATATATATTAGGGTCTCTTTCATTGTTTAAAAGATCGATTTTATTTTAAAAATTCCTTATTTCCTTTGTTGAAAAAAATTTATGATTCTAAAAGTAATATGACGAAATAGATTAGATGTAACCGATTCTGTTAGCAATGTCCAAAGCATCGTACTCAGCAGTCAATCTGATGAAAGCCTTCTTAGTACCGTTTGGTCTAACCAAAGTGTTAACGGACATAACGTCGACGTCGTATAGTTCCTTAACAGCTTGCTTAATTTGGTGCTTGTTGGACTTTAGAGAGACTTGGAAGACCAAAATGTTACCATCTTCAACCTTCTTCATGGCAGTTTCAGAGGTGATTGGTTGTTCAATGATCTTGTAAGAGTCTAGTCTGTTGTAATGTGGAACACTCTTGGAAGCGTACTTTGGAGATCTAGCAAGTTTTAGGGTCTTTGGTAGTCTGAAGGTAGAAGAGGTTCTAACCTTTAGGGACTTCTTACCGTTGGTACCTTTAACAACAGCCTTCTTAGCAGCAGTAGCTTTAGCTGTATAAAATATATTTGAAATTTGTTCCATTATGAAAATTTTCCTATTCGTTTTATCATTATTATCTTCATTGATCATTTAAAGTATTTATAATCCGTTCAAACATATACCATCATATAAATACTTGTAAACAATACAAATCAATAATAATAAGTGTAACAAAATTTAGAAGATAATAAAAGAGCAAAAATTTATAATTGTTAGTAAAATGAGAATGTCTTAGGAAATGATTATTTAGCTAGTTCGTGACAATCACTTAAAGATAACAACAATCCACAGAATATCCATAATGTCTTCATAAAAAAAATACCACTTATCTCCCCAATCTGGATTTCTATATATAAATATTCATTTTTATTTTACTGAAAACCGAATAGAAAAAAGTATTATCTATTCATATTATCAATAAGAAGTATTATTCCACAGATGTAGTTAAGTTATATCCATTTTAAATATCCATTGTCAACTAAAATTATCTTTATCTTCCTTATTTTATATTATGTTGTTTCCTTGTTTTCTTCGAACTGCTAGCTTTAGTTAATAGTTAGTACATACTAGATGGAGCCATTTTGTCTTATAGTTATTCGATTTTATGATCTAATGTTGAATTAAACAATATATTGAAATTTAAAAATGACTTCTACTTATTAATGTCTCTTAATATGTATATCTATTTAATTCTATCTAGTATGTTATTGCAACTCTATCACATCTCTCTCAGTATAGTGGAAAAAAGATTTCCGAGGTTTGTATTATCGATGAGGTCAGTATCACCATGCAAAAATTGATAATTTCCAAAAATTTTAGTTTTTTTGGTTTTCTCAAAAAATTTTAAATTTTTCAGAAAAAAAACTTTTTTTCAATTATTTTAGTATTTTGAAATTTTAGACTTCCGAGAACCCAAACACCGCATGTTTGAAATGAACTTCCTTACACCGCTGCTTAAAGGAATTTTTTGAAGTAGTCACATCGTTAATCAAAAATAATAAATGTAACCAAATCTCTAACTAGATTTCATTAAACAACTAATTAATAGGTAATGACTTTTTACAAGTATGTGTATAGAGAATATTTATATAAATATATATATAGACAGAAAGGTGAATGTAGTGTGGGGGAGGGGAGTGAAGGGCATATATAATACGTATGTATTTTGTCTGAGAAATATATCATAATCTTCTGATTCTTGGAGACCTTACACCACCAAATTTCAATGGTGTAGAATCACTAACACTCTTGACATATTTTCTTATAGCAGTACCTTCTTTACCATTTAATGCGGCAATGAATGCAGCTCTACCTTTACCAAAATCCTTCATTACGATTTCAATATCTTTATTTAGCATATTTTTTTCTTGAATCATTTGAAAGATCTTGTTTGTCGTTTGGAAACTTGCTTCATATTCACCTCTAGCGGCTTTTCTGAAACCTAAACAACCTGTCGATAATTTTAATTTTACTTTTGATGGTAATTTCATATAATATAACAATTTATCATTGTATGATAATTGTGCATTATTTTGAAGGAAATTTAAATCTTCCATCACTGCACAATATGTGAAATGTGTATTATTTTTAGTAAAATTGCAATGTAATACATATTTTTTCACTATTTCATTCTTTTCGTTAGATTTCTTATCTGTAGTCTTATTTCCTGACATACTAGGCCTGATCACATTACTTAAAATAGCCCCAGTCGCATCCTTTTTACCGAATGATATTGTAGACTCACATCTCCGTGAGATTCCTCTTAAAATATTGAAACGAAGCATTTATCTTTGTTATGATTAGTGAAATAACAACAATAACTTGTAAAATATATTTACTAATTACACATATAATAACTTTCGTTTATTGTTCTCTCTAACAGATCTCAGAAATATCTCTAGATTTAATTACTGTTCCTTTTCTCTATTCATCTGTTTAACAAGGGACCTTAACTTCCCTATTTAACGTATCAATTAATAGTTTATTACAATTAGTGTATTTTGTTCCCTCGGAGAGATAAAATATATAGAAAGCACCCGTGAAACGTGATGTTACACGTGATTTTTCGGGTCTTTCAAAATTTTTCAAATTAAATCTCAAAATGAGATGAGATGAGATGAGCTATAAGGTAATTGAGGAGAAGAATCTTTATGAAAGATGTTTCGAATTATAAAATTTGGGTTTACTGTAGTATAAATTACTTAAATAAAAAGTAGAAGCAAACCTGTACCTCCAGTATTCTAATTAAATATGCCAAGAAAGAAATCTGCTTCTAAGAAAGCTAGAGAGGCTGCTCGTCAAACTAGTAAGATTCCAGAACAAGAGAAATCTGTTCAAGATATTAAAAAGACAGTATCTCCTGAGAATTCAGTGAAAACTAAATCCAAGCTTTCATCTGAAGTGGATTTGGATGACGAATCAGATGAGTCTTCTTCTTCTTCTGAAGAGGAAGATGAATTAGGTAACTTAGTGACAGAGGATGTTGAACAAGGGATTAATGATGTCTTAAATGCAATTAGAAATAATGATACTGACAAGTTATTAAACCCTGAAGTCAAATTTTTTGGGAACCCAGAGGATGCAGCTAAAAATATTACCTCTAAAAAGACTGATAAGCCAATTTATTTGAAGGATTATCACAGAATGAACCTATTATCAGGTCATGTTGGGAGTGACGATGACGAAGATGATGAAACAGTAAATGGTGAAGGCAAGGAGTTAAAGACTATTGATGGTAAACCATCTTTTGTTGCTATGCAAAGAGATGAAAGAAACCAATTATTAACTGAAATTAATGATGCATTTGGAACAACTAAATCCGAGGATAGTGATGAAGACAATGATGATGAAGATGATGACGATGGATTTTTAAAGAAGAAAGAAAATAAAACTGTTACAGAAGATGATGAAGATGTTAACATCGCACTACCTGATCCAGCTAATGAGGATGAGTTCTTAAATGAATTTATGGGTAATCAAGCATGGTTACCAAGAAAAGGTGACAAAGTCATTGACGTTGATTTTAATAACGAAGATGATGATGAATTTGATAAAGCTGCAGAAACTTTTGAGAATGCGTATAATTTCCGTTATGAAGATCCAAATTCTGCTGAAATTGTATCATATGCTCGTAACCAAGCCACTTTAAGAAGATCTGCTACCAATTCTCGTAGAAGAAAGAGAGAAGATGAAAGACAAGAGAAAGAAAATGAGAAAAATGAGAAAGATATTGCTGTTCAAAAGAAGAAAACGAAGAAGGCTAATAAATTGTCAGATGTGTTAAATCAATTGAAGAAAGAATTTGGTGCTGAAATAGATGAAAAGCTTGTGAAGAAAATCAGTAATACTCTTTTAACAAGTGATTATTCTGAAAATGATTGGGATAATGTCGTCACAGAATTATTTAATGAAGAATTCTACAATGATAAAGAGAAGCCTGAATGGGATGATGATCTAATGCACGAAGATGTTTATGAAGAAGGAGAGAATGACGAAGAAGGAGAAGATCTTGGCCAAGATGCTGTTGATGAGGAAAACGAAGAGGTGAAGACGTCAAAAAAAACAAAAAAAAGTAAAAAAGAGATAAAACAAAAGGAAAAGAATGAAAAGAAGAAGTTGGATGATATGGTTGAAAAAGCTATTGAGCAAAATAAATTGGCTATTGTTGAAGAAGTCGAAAAGGAACAAGAGGAAAGAGGCAGATCTAAAAATGTTGAAGATAATATAAAATTCCGTTATCGTGAAGTGTCACCAGAAAGTTTTGGTTTAACTCACAGAGAAATTTTTGCCGCTGATGATGCTGATCTAAATGACTTTATCAGTTTAAAGAAATTTGCGCCATACAGAGCTAAGGAATTAATAGCCAAGGATAAGAGAAAAGTCACCAAGTCTAAGAGGTTGAGAGACTGGAGAAAGAAGGTATTCAATAATGAAGCCGGTATACAATTAAGAGAAGATGGGGAACCTAACGAAGATATTCCAGTACATACAGATAAACATAAGCATGGTAAGAAAAGATCATACGATGATCGTCATTCCCACCATAGGAAGGACAAAAAACATAAAACTCATAAGAAATAGATAAGTTTATCTATTTTTACCATAAGATCTAGTTATGATTTGGGAACATAGTGGTTGTTCATAGTAGTTTAGGTCATGCTTCACCTTTAAAATATTCAAATTACATTATTTTTAATCCGATGTGACCATTAGATATTAAGAATACAGACAAAAAATTAGATACGTACTTACATAGAACAAACACCAAATCATCCTTGTACCATATATATATATATATATATATATATATGTAAAAAACTAAAATCCTACAATCATGCTCGGCAGATTTGATAATCAAAGAGGAGTCTATTGTGTTAATGTTTGTTCTTTTTTTTTATTTAGAATGATATGTTTAAAAATAACCATAAAAAGGTTAAAATAAATAAACTAAAACAGATTTTAAATGTCTTGTTAATCATAAATCGCTATTAGTTTTATCTACTAATGCTGAGGCAGATGTTGATGCCGCGATTGATTGTTGTTGTTTATTTGAAGATGCTGCCAATAAACCATTAAATGCGTCACTTGCTGATTCACTTACCATTCCAGTTTTATTCAAGCTTACTGATACGTTATTAAACTGACTTACCTGGCTAGTTGATACATTTGGAGAGGGACTAAATAAATTGTGAATATAATCTCCCATATTAAAATTAGGTGTCTTTAACAAATTTAGGTTATTGAATGTGCTTGAGTTGTTATTATTGGTAGATTGTGGATTATTTGTTGAAGGTAGACCTAATTGGTCTCTTTGATTAATATTTGATCCATTAGTTATATTACTTGAACCATTTGTAGTAGCCAAATCACGAGATGGTGTTGTCGGTACTACTGTTGGTATATGAGATTGTGATTGTTGAGAATTTGTCTTTTTCTTTTGTGGACTTGTCCCATTATTTGATGTATGCATAGAATTCATATAAAGTGAAGGTGATTCCATTAGGACATCCTGATATGCTAATGATGATGTTCCATTATGAGCCACTAAATGAGGAACTTTAAAAGTTGATTGAGGTGATGAAAGTGATGGCTTCATATTTGATAATCGTATAGCTTCATCATTACCATTATTATGATGCAAATATGATGAAGACGATGGAGTTGTTGGAATTTTCATAAAATTATTTAATTTTTGTTGATTTATTGATGAAGATGATGTAGATGGTTTTGTATAAGGACTCGTAGCTAAATACATCAAAAGGTCAGCACCTGTATCATCACTAGTTGAATTATTGTTATTATTATTATTATTTCTCTTTGAAGTTTTTTGATTTGGAGTTGTAAGAAATTTATGATTATTTGTATTTGTTGATCTACCAGGTGTTGAAGGCATGATTTTCATTGGAGAGTTTGTTGAAGAAGAATTTGGTGACGAAGGTTCAATAATTTTGTTTTCATTTTTATTAAATTTTTCCTTATTAGTAATATTTTTATTTGTTATATTTGTGGTTTGTTTCTTTAATGGTGAAGTTTCTTTCGTTAATAAATTATTATCACCAGCACGTTTATTATTATTATTATTACTATTATTTTTCAAAATTGTGGTGGTGGTTGTATTAAGCTTATCGTCATTATCTTGATTCTTTGGAATTTGACTCAAACCTAATTTCAATTGACGCGTCATTTGAGCCATTTGAGCTCTCTCCAGAATTCTAGAGGCTAGATCATTGCTATTCTCTTCTGTCATATGTAAAATAACTAATTAAAAGAAAAAAAGTTTGTTTTCCAGTGTACTAAAAGTAATCAAATAGCACCCAATTTATATCTCAATATATATATGTATACTTCTAACTATTAATGACCAAAAAACAACAACAACATAAATCCAGAATATTTTGTATCTATTTAACTATTGTTATTGTTATATAAGATCTACTGATTTGATTTTAATTCGTGTAAAGGTAAATTCGCCAAAAGGAGATCAATTTAATTTTCAATTAATTTTTTTAATTTTTTTTTGGTATATAAAATAATTAAATTTCCTAATCAGGAAAATGTATTGCAAATGGGATGTCCCAAATAGGAAAATAGTCATGTGTTGTCATAAAACACGGCATGTCCTCACTTCCACCGCGGCGCTAAACCTGCTCTACGCCATACAATCCGCAGTTAGGGTTACATCCTTTTTTTTTTATTTTTTAAGAAAAAACAACAAAATGGCCACCGTTCAAATCTCACACGTCGCACTTTTTGCCATTTCCATTCCCATCTTCTCTGCGATGACCGAAAAACAAAAAGTTCCATAAAAGTTGCTAACTTTACTATATAACTAAACTATACATGAATCTCGTTGGGAAGAATATACACTGAGATAATTTACGGATAGGTAAGGTGTCTGTTTTGATTCGTTAAGGAGAGGAGCGGAAAATGTATAGGTTAGGTCGTAATGGAATTGTGCGTTCAGTGACTCATCGATATCAATTGAGATCTTTGTTAATGGACAAAGCTCGTATACTGGTTCCCTTAACCACTAGATTACCATTTATTAATTTAAAAACGCGAGAATTTCATAGTTCTCTATATAATAGGCAATCTGATAATCAAAACAGTAACAAAGATGATCCACATGATATTGGAAGTTTTAAAGTTGAAAAACCTCAATATATGCTTGCATTTACATGTAAAAAATGTAATCATAGATCATCGCATACAATTTCAAAACAAGCATATCATCATGGTACAGTAATGGTAAAATGTCCAAAATGTAACAATAGACATTTGATTGCAGATCATTTAAAAATTTTTAATGATAATCATATTACAATAGAAGATATTATGAAAGCAAAAGGCGAAACTGTATCTCAATCTACTGATGATCTTGTATTTGATGATATTCCAGATTCATTGAAAAATTTAATTGGACATTATGCTAAAGATGCACCAAATGATTTAAAACAAAAAAAATTAAATAATACAAAAATAAATCATTTACCTCCTCCATCTTCCGGAACCTCATCTAATCACAACACTAAGTAAAACAAATGAACGGAGATATATAGTTGTTAACATGTATATAGATAAATATACAGAAGAAGCTTAAAAGCTGAGACACTAGTTACGTTTATTGCAAAAAGAAATGAATAGTGATCGTGATGAATAAAATGGTAAGGATGGATAACAAATCGCACGTGACTTTTAAATGTATCCTTTTCTGGCGACCATCAAAGAGCCAAAAAGACAGAAGAGAGAGTCGAATTGAGGTAGTTAGTTTTTTTCTAATTTGTAATACAAAACACACATTTGACTGATGATTCAATATATGTACATATATATATATATATATATATATATGTTATTACTCTCTACATATCAGTAAAGTTTGTGTGTTTTCAACTATTTAACATAATTAAAATTTTTAAAAAAAAAGCACACTTGTGCTATTATCAAAAAAAATTAGAATATTAGTTGCTAATATTTGAAAAAAAAAATTCAAGACCAACGTTATCACGTCGATTTATAACCGATTCTTTCCTTCCTTTGTTGACATATATTATTCATATTAATACCATTATATTAGATGAGGCGACTGCAATTGTTAGGGAAGTCAAAGAATTTCCTGAAGAGTTCAAACAAATATAAAGATTTAAGTCAAACAGAACCCCTAGAGGCAGAGAAACCATGTAATAGTGATAATAATACAACTAATAATAATTCAGATTTAAAATTTATGAATGGATCTGGTCTTTTGAACTTACCTGAAAAAATTTTACTCATGATCCTAGAAGATTTAGATAATGCAGCACTAACAAAGTTATGTTTAGTAAATTCATTCCTTTATCAAATTATTACAGATAATTTCATTTATAAAGTGGTTAAATTAGAATCTAAATTATCTCTTTTAAAATTTAATGCTTTAATACATTCTGAATTTCACACAACATCTTCTATTACTAATGGATCTCAAAATGCAAGATTCCTCACACAAACTATTGAATTTATTAATCCTCAATGCCAGGATTCTTTATTAAAATATAGTAAATACTATAACAAAAATGGTGCAGAGCATTCAGTAATAGGAGGATCATATTCATATACGGCTAATCCGATTGCTTCATCTCCAAAAGTTAGATCATCAAATACAGACAATAAAAAAACTTTGATAAACAATAATGATACGATAAAATTTAATCATGAACAGCCAAATAATAACTCCTCATTTTTATCTACGACTAATACAAAACTGAATAAAAAAACTTTAGAATTTTTAGAAACATTGAATAAATTAGAATACAAATATTCTCATTATACATATATTGAATTGATGTTAGATATAATAGATTATTTACCAAATTTATCTCATATCATATTAAGTAAAGTCGAACCAAATTTTAAAATTCCACTTTGGTATTCGGCATTTAATGATGGCTCAAAGGATTTCTTCAGAAAAATTATTAAAGGACAGCAATCTTTGAATAATAACGATTTAAGATCTTTCCAGATATCTCCTGACTTCTTAAATGATTATGAAAGAAAATTTTATTCTTTACAAAGGTTCAAAACTTTAGAGATTCGAGCAATATCTGATCCAACAAAAAAGGGTGTTCCAATTGTCCCATTGAGATTTAATATGCTATGCTGTTTTGGTATTATTAATGAATTAATATTGGATAATGTAATAATTGATACAGAATCCTTAGATACTCCCATGGAATTTCTCCCGCTATATATTAGAAAAGAACAAAAATCATCTTCACAGAACGACATTTATGATTTACATTCTACCTATAATACCCTCACGTTAAGACAATGTCACATCGTACCAGGGAATGGTATATTAAGATTATTCCATAGTTATTTCCAAGGTGTAACAAACGTGAGTTTATTAAATCTTACTAGTAAATTTGATCTTTTACTTTGTAATTGTTTCCCAGCATTAAAGGATTTAACAATAGATTGTAATAGTCGATCTTTCACGCATTCTTCTTTGGTAAATGACGAGTATTATTACAAAGAAATTAATGAACAGCAACCCTTTGATGAGGATGATACTGCTTCTGTTGCTGAAACTTTATTATATAAACCAATTCAACATATTTTACAAGTTCCGCCACCTACTACTGCTGTAGTTTTATCATTGAACCTAAACTACATCTCAAGGACGACAATTGATAAAAGTTCAGCAATGTCGGGAAAGGAGCCTTCAATGATTACACAGTCTCAAAGTGATTTTTTTCACATGACACGGATTCCCAGCTTCCATTATTGTTACCATTATTACAAAAAATTGTTCGAAAGAATTCCTTCACGAAATGTAAATATTAATGTCATCAATATTCCTTTTACTAATGTTTTTCCACTATCACCATTAGGTTATTGGGAAAAAATATTAAACAAAATTCTTTCTAACGATCAAGAAACATTAATTGCTTATCATCAAAATGAAGGGCATGAAAATGAGTCACAAAATACCGGTAATGATGCAACGCCAAATGGAAGTTATCAATGGGATGAATCTGTATTAAATTGTCTAAAGGAATGTCTAATACAAATGAAGAAAAAACCAGAACATAAGGGTCTCGATATTGAATCTTTCATAAACAATTTGGATATTGACAACATTTTTGATAATTTTCAAAACTATCAAAATTTTATGGATATTCCGAATGTAAATTTGTACTGTTTCCTAAAACAATTATCCAAGTTTAAGTCGGTAAAGATACAATTGCTGCGTAAGTGGCTTTTCTGTACTCCAAGAACGAGATATGACTGGGAATTACTGTTGAAGCCCGTATTAAACGTCAGAGTGCCAATTGAAGTTAGGGAAAGGGATGGCTATGTCCTGTACTCATATGGTTTGTCAAACGTTGGACAGAAGAAAAATAACTCCAATATTGTAACACCATCACGTATATAAAATGCATATACTTATCACTTATAAAATCATATATTCATTCAAACACAAATTTTACAACTTGGGTTTATTATTTCTTGAGAGATGCAAAATTTCACGAATTAAGTTTTTACGTTTAGTTTTGTATTGAGTGCGGAAGGCGATCAATTAGTAACTCCAGTAAACAAATATTATTTAAAAGAAGAAGGATAACAGAGAAAGGCCGATTACATACAGCAACTAGTTGTGAAATCTGTCTCCAACAGAACAAAAGCCTTCTATAAATCAGAGACTTTGTTATATACAACTTTTAGAGGGAATTTGAGGACGATTCTTTCAATAGTATAGCGCAAACAGATTATAATTGTTCAACTCCTGCATTGAAATAACATAAAATATAGATGCTCGATGACCAATAATAACACGAGAAAAAGGCAAATATCAGAAGATATTAACATCAATGATGAAGTTGGATTCACAAAAAGAGTAAAGTCTAAGAATGGTTTGAAACTATTGTCTTCATATGACTCAGATTCTGATCCGAATGATGGGATATATTCAAGTGATGAAAATACAACTAATCAGTTGACCAGCAAAGACGATGAAGTGCAAGGACAGGCGCAAGATAACGATGAGGAGAGTGATATGTTTACATCTGACGATGATTTTAAGGGGGATACAATAAGTAAGGAACGGGTTAACTCTGTCGTAGATGGTGCTGAACAAAATCATTCCTCATTGTTGGATATAGAAAAATTTAATCAGACTAATAAACTAAGTGATACCCAAGAAAAAGGTTCTGAAAATCCTACCGAAGATACAACCATAAAAAATGATGGTATTAAAATTGAAGCTTTCAATCTCGATGAGGATGTTGAAAACGGGGATTTCGATAGAGATGGATATTATATAAGGAAGAACGATTCTTCAAATGACTCATCGAATGAGCAAGACCAATGGATCGATAATACTTCAGACGTAAACAATGCTCAATTATCAAAAGAAAAACAATTTGCATACATAAGGAAACAAACTAGGGATTTACGAAAACGAAGTAGGCACTACATGGTTGAAGAAGCGTTGGTTCATCTGAAATATTTCATTGGAAAAAAAGGTACGGTATTAAGTACATTAGGCGATTTAAATAAGATAAGGAAGACCACTAAGGATGAAATGAGTAAAAGATATGTTTCTAATGGCATAAATTTTGTCACTGACATAATTGATATTCTGGAACAAAAAGGTTTCGATAATATATACGAGTGCACAAGAGATGATATATCGCGACTAATAAAGGAAGAATCACTTTCTGCAGTACCTCCAGATAACCCCAAAAATAAATTGTGGTGTTTTAAATGGATGAAAAATCTAGACGTGGTACACGAGGGTCATTCGACAATAGAGATGAATAACTGGAATAAAAGTTATTTCAGAGGGAAAGTTTTGGTAAAATTCCAAAGTGACGATGACAAATTAGAGAATTGGATACATATTTCATGCTTAGATTTCTCTTAATATAGGACCATTACTTACAACATACGCTATACAAACTATGTATATAATCAAAAAGGAAACCTAAATCCACATGAGATCCAAACTTGATCTAATTATTAAAGAATTTCAATATCTAAATTTTCATATTCCTCATAGCATATATTGCAATAATTTTGCAACTGTTCATCATCCTCCCAAAGTAACGGATATTCGACCGTTACTCTCTTACAATTTTCAATTTCTTCTATTAAGAAGGACCTATAATCACCCTGCACTAATTCCTTTTCCATTCCTTGTAACATGCGAAGTTCGATTAACAGATCATTCCTTCTTACTCCAATCTCGGATCTTGTCTTTCTGTATTTATTCCCCTTCGATACAGATTGTTCTTTATATTTTGCAAAAACAATATCGCTATTAGAACCGCTCAAGTATTCAGTTAAAATTTCCAAATCTTTTAGTGAAATGCTCTTCGTCTGAGATGTATTATCTTTACCCTTTAAGGTATCGTCAAAAATACGGTTCGCCTTTCTGACAGACCAGTATGAAATAGTTGATCTCGAAGTCAGAATTATATTCAGCACGATAGAAATAATTAACCCACATAACAAAACATAATTGATGCACTTTATACATTTTAAACCGAACGAGATGGCAAGTAGAATGAACCTTAAAGAAATAAAAACAATATTTATTATCTTGTAAATTACTAGTGTGAAGGTAATCCTACTTAGTAAATTCCAATCATATTTTATTACTGGTAGGCTGTCATACTTTACAGCCAAAACACTGGGACCTTCATTCTTTTCATTGTCTATAGTTTTGAAATTCATCATTCCGTTTGGATTATTATCTGTACTGTCATTCTTTGTAGATTCCGATTCATCCCCACTTAATTGACCAGGAAGTTGAAAGTCATCTGTACTAGGTATACTTTCATTCTTTTCGTATTGGATTTTATCGTTCATAGAGACACCTAGTAAACCACCAAGCTTGATAGCTTTCGTAACTTGTCCATGAGACCCGATCTTTTCCAGATAATAATGTATTGATCTTCTGATAAAGCTGAACTCCATTTCTGTTATCTGGAAAACAAGATTTTGGGTATACCTTTCAAAGAAACATATATCACCAGGCTTTAAAAATTCCAATTTATAGTGAACATATAGACGGCATCCCTTATTCGATAAGTGAAGTCTGGAGGCAGCACGGTTTTCTGCATTTGGAGACTCAGTGATATTGTATAATACTGTTAATTTTAAAGGTCTACAAAAAGAAATATCCAGTATCATTGGCTCTTGCTCAATTTCGTAATATCTATTTTCTACCATTTCCGTAATACGCTGTTTTAGTGACACAAATTTTTCTTTATCAGTAACAAAGTTGTTAGTTCTATTTTGTCTAAACTGAACAATTCTTTCCAATTCGATTTTACCATTAGAATCCTGAACTTGTTTCCAATACATCGTTTTATTATAGTTACTCTCCCTATCAGCCAAAAATAATGAATTAGGGAACACATTCGAGTGGTCACCAAACATTATATGCAGTAGAGCTTTACTGGGGACATTATAACTTCTAACGTAAGTCTTTCCAAAATTATTTTGAATCCCATAAATTTTCTCTTTAATCTCTTCTTCCGATGGATCCATGTTCCAAAATGTTTTACCTAGGTTATACTCGGTTTTAATCAAATTATTAGTCCCTGAATCATTTATAAGTTCTTCTTTCTGAGCTATTTCGTCATATACTCTATCGATATTATTAAACTTCGCTAATATATCATCAACGGATTTATCAATTTTTGATTCGTTAAGTTCAATTAAATATTGAATTTTTGAAGCTATTGCTCTGTAGTTACATAATGGAACAGTAAGTTTAATTATAGCACCTCCTTTTTGGCGAACGCATATTAGGTTTTTCTTCTTCTCAGTAAATTCTGCTCCTTCATACTTATTTATTGGTAATCTTGATAAATGAAATAAACCACCTGCAGAAAGATAATTATACATATATTTCTTAGTGAGATAACAAATACCCATGAAGATTTGACCATCTCCAAGAGACCAAAAGTTTGAGAATTTTAAAAGCACAAATTCGTTCACATTACTTAAATATTTCTCGGAATAATTATAATTGATGGATTCATAAAGCGTTTTAAATTGTATGTAATCTACTTTAAGTTCGTCAGTATAATTCTTAGGAAAGATAAGTTTCTTTGGCTTTGTATGACTGGGAATGGGGGTTGGATCGCTATCCCTTGTGGAAACAGCACCATTTTGATTCAAAGGATTTAACCCCCAAATATTTGCTTGGACAGCATCTAGCATTCTGTAAGATTTTTCTCTGAATGGGCCAGCTAGAAGTGCTAATGGGGTTAGTTGTGTTTGTGAAGGCGTAGAAATGGCTTTATGTGCCTGCGTTTTTTGTTCGATAGTATCCGTTATTTGTTCAGGTTTCAGTATTCCCTTCAATGATTCGATTAGTGATATAGTATCAGTATCCCTTGTCGTAAGGATTTGATCATAATATGTATTGGCCGATGAAGCAAATTCTACAAATCTTGGAGAGTATCTTCTAAGACCACATGCTGTTTCATCCTTCTTTGATTTATCCTTCATATAAGCTTCGAACTTCAATTTTGACTTAGTGAAAGCTAGGATCCATTCTCTCAATTGAGAAACATTTTTAGCTTGAAATGTAATAATCATGGGGCTTGCTTTAGTATTTCTTCTTGTGATTTCCAAATTGAAACAAAATCTTCTATTAGATTCAATAGGGTATTGCAAATTAATCAATGAAATTCCAAATTTATCCGTCTCCTCTACATAAGCCTTATTTGCTGATAATAAGAACATCCCAAACATAAACTCATCTACAGAGCACCACCTTTTGACCCAAAGCGTATGAGCTGACGGTCCAACACTAGTCTTCATTAAGAGCCAACCATTTTTAGTTACGGGCTCATTCATGTAGCTAGTTGGTGATATATTTCTAAATCCTTCCAAACTTGATAAGATATAATCTTTCTGATCCGTTGAAGGTGTAATTTCTTTTAATAATCCCTTGTAGACACGTTCTTTCCCCTTAGACATATTTTCGTGAATAGTTTTGAAGGAAGACATAGAGTATTTAACCCATTTAAAATAGCTGTGGAAACGCTGATTAATAATGGGTGATAAATTCACTTGTTTCCCATCTTCTTTGAAAGTGTAGACATTTTTTTTGTTAAATTGTCCCATGATTTCCACCATAAATTTATCCATTCCAAGTCTCAATGTGATAATCGCCCAAACTAATGTAAAAGAAGCCTCGACATATTCTTTTTTTAATGCAAATAATTTTTCCTCTTCATCTTTTAAATAAGATGCCTTAATATTTGAATTTGATCCAGGTTTGGATAAAATTTGAGTAACAATATTATCATATTTCTCTTGGCATTCTTCAAACGTTTTACGTTTTGTTAAATACGGTTCTATGGCACCAACTTGTAAGCCTAACAAAGTCTCTGAATAACTTTTCTCTTCAAGGAGTGAAATACCTTCTAAAGTGCGAATAAACTCCGAATAGTTCTTTCCAAATTCTTCCGCCATGCTGGGTGCTTGAGATTGACTCGATACTAATCCATTACTTAACAAAGTGGGACTAGGTAGAATACGTTGCACAAGGATATTTTGTGCTTTTTGAATATCAGCCTTTGGTTTAGTGTAACTATACTCTATGTAATCTAATGTATTTCCTAACCATTCTTGAAGTTCATTCACTTTGGTGTCATAGTAATTGACAGAAGCTCTAAAAGTAGGCGAATCAATAATAGCTTCATTAAATGCAGCTGTCACTACTTGCATATACCTACTGTTAGTTTTACTTTCTGGAATTTTTGTTCTTACTTTAGATTTATTAGAGTCTGCATGAGCAGTGGATGTCTCCTCAGAAGAAATTTCTATTGTCATAGTTGTGGAGTCAAAAACAAACAAATGAAAGATGATTCAATAAAATATAATTAGCAGAAAATTATCTCAGTATATGATTCTGTTATGTAAAATAAAACTATAACATTAAAAAATAGCGATTTGCTAAACAACTGTTATGTATTTAGGTTATCTAAAGTGAAAAATGTATGTACTTCTTTTCCGGTAAAATATCACAAATTAGGTATTTATATAACCAGATCTCAGTATATTAGAAATGCCTTCCAAATTGTTAATCAAACTACCATAGAAGAAACAACTAACAAATGATAGATATGAACCAAATAGCAAATGGACCCTTCCATTAGTGCCAATTTCCTTCACTTGAAAAATCGCTGGCTCAAAATTTCCCTTGTTTTGCTTCATCCTCAAGGGATCGTCTTAGCTAAGCGGAGGACTCGGGCCGATCTCTCAATAAGGGACCCCTGATTACCAAATACTTTCAATGCGATGTTGATAAAAGTAAAAATAGTTGATGGGAACTAATTTTTCAGCTCCACATAAATATCTTTGATAGCTAGTTGATGAGCTGATGCAATGGATTAAAATCATGACATATCATCTGTGTGGTTGTTGTATATTTTTTGTTTTTGCAGGTATTTTGTTACTAGTTGCTATTGGTTTTGCTTGTTGGGTCACTTTGAGAAGCAAATCTGTGATTATATCTAATCTTGCTTTAATTGCATTCTGGAACTTCTGTTGCTCGTGTCTAATTTCGTTCAATTCAATTAGAATTGATGATTCTTGAGCATAAGAAGATGCGGATGTCGATTTAAAGGGTTTCGAAGATTTAACATGTCTCTTTCCTGACGGTAATTCTTCTTGCCTTCTCGAAGGTAACATAATGTTTGCACTGGGTGACATGGGTATTGGTAGTTCAGAGTTCCTTATTAAATCATCAGTTACATTGTTATTGATTATTCTAGGATGTGGTTGTTCTGGATCTAATGTGGTACCATTAACTGGCATATTAGAACCATTAGTAGATGTCAATTCTACCAATTTATTATTTTGATCAATAAAGAAAATAGATTTTGGTAGATCTAACCTGGTACTCTGATAGTACACCGACCCCATCTTGTTTATACTTGTAGAAGTTGGGTAATGTCCTGTAGGTCCCGGTGCTGCAGAAGGTATAGCTGCAGTATCCGATGAACAGCCTCTTTCATCAGAATCTTCATATGCTCGGGGCATGCCTAACGCGATTGTATCTAATGGCAAGGGTTGTGTTGAAGTTTCTTTACTTTGTTCTTCAGAACGTAATAAATCATCCATATCAAAATTACTAATATCATTCATTGTACCAGATTTTTGTCCATGCATAGTTCCAGACATCTTTTCAACCCTCCCTTTAGTCCGTTTTGAATTCTTTCTTGTTTTATGATTTCTTATTGAATTATGAATTGGTTGATTTTCTTCTTCACGTATCGTTTGTAATGGAGTATCATAATTTGATGATACATCAAATGTGGTTGAGTTTTCTTTCTTATTATCATCTTGCGACTCAATATTTTCGTCTTTATTAGCACTTCTTGAAATCTGATATAAAGATGGATTAACTTGTATAGGAAGACGAGAACGACTTAAATGATTTTGCCCATAGTCTGGTTTTTGCAATAATCTATATGGTTTATTATACTCTTCTATCAGTTTTGATAATAAATCTGTATTTTGACAAGCAGGTAAACTCTTATCCACACGATACGCGTCTACTACCCTTTCAAACCTTTTCTTTAATGTTCTAGATTGTTTATAATGTGTACCAGCTACATCATTGTATTCTTCCAACAGATCTATCCAACTCTTTAACCTTTCTGAATATGGTTTCAAATGCGGTTTATGCGCCTCCAATAGTTCTACAAGCAGATCAATGGATTCCATTGATTTTGAACTCTTAAAAGACATCTCTCTCTGGACCCAAAACAATTATTGCCTTTAGTCAAAATAAGTCTCTCAGTTAAGGCCACGCAGAAAATGTATTACAAGTCTTCAATTGGTTTGAATAATAATCCACTCAAGTTTAATTAAACAGATCCACCTTGCCTTGTGAATAGAGAATAACCTAATAGGTACTCATCGCTTTCCAATCCGATCCAAATGTCAGATGACTATCTGGGCTATCTATTCCTTATCAATATGGAGAAACCCTAACTCCCTCAATCCATACAAATTCACTCGTTCAATACTGTAAGGACACCGTTGGGGGAGTCAGGGCTCTTTGATTCTCCAAGCGAAAGTGAAATTCGACATATAAAAAACTACCATATCATACTAAAAACAGGAACAGAGAACATAAAGTGCTATAAGTTAGAAACAAGGTAATAAGTTGAAGGGACAATACGTGGTCCAGTTACTCGAGATTTACCGTTTGTCATTATTAATAGAATTAAGCTTACTTAAAAATGTCGTTAGTAAAATTTATTGGTAGAAAAGAATTTGTAGGATACAATCCACTCCGAATTTTGGTACAAAAGAATCGTAATTTCAATGGGCTACGTTTCTATTCATCAGATGTCGAGCAAAGATATAAAGATAAATTACTTAATAATGCAAAGAGACTTGGTTTCAATTCTGTAGAAGAGTTGAAAGTTCATTTGAAGGGCACTATTGAGGAGAAAAAGAAACAGTTGAACAAGATTGATCCCTTAAAAGAACTTGAAGAATACGAAGCATCCCAAGGGAATGGTATTGGAAATTTGGCCAAACCGCAACCTGCCATTGATCCTAATTTGAAACAAACACCTTATAAGACACTAGATTCATATTTAAATTTAGATAAAATTAAAAATTTATCTGAACAAGAAATTGAATTTTTATGGAGAGCTAAATGGGGGTCTAATGAAAATGTTATGTCTGCTGTAGTTGGCACTGAAATATACAACAGAATGTACAAACATATTAGAGCTAATCCTCTCTTCGTGTTACCGTTACCCAGACAACTCGATTCGGAAACCGATGCAACCGCCACCAAGAAAGAAGGAATGGAACTTCATTATATTCAATGGCAATTTGTAGGACCAACCACTGTTCATTGTATATTGACCTCATTAGAAGAGTTTAAATTACACAATCAATATGCGAGACCTCACACAACATTGGAATTTTTCACAGATTTGTCAAAGGATAAAGGTATTATCCTAATGAAAGGTACCATTGAACCAAACTCGAACATCAAACCACATGATGCTCAATTGTTATTATTAAATATTCAAAGATTCTACGGGGCTCTCGGAGAAGATACAAATATCGCAAAGAAAAGAATTAAGTTACTAAATGGGTTTACTAAAGGTTCTGCAGACTTCAATGTCGATTCCTTGATTGAATTAGCCCAATCTATGGAAAATTGAAATATAGTCTAATTTTACCTAGGTGGCTCGAAGGTATACAATAAATTCGGAAACCACATCTTCTTAACTACCATATTTTGTAAATACAAACACATACACACACTCACATATATATATCCTGCAATTTTAGTAACATCTACATATTCAAATAATCCCAATCTCTACTATATCTATACATACATCTATGTTTACAATTTGTAACATCGAACATGTCAATCAGTTCGTTGTTTTCTTGTTGCACAGTATTGATATTCATTGAAAAATTATTTTATTTAAGGCATACAACGAGCAATTAAGAAAGCGTGAAAATTTCAGAGCATCTCTTTAATGACTCTTCTCATAAAAGAACAAAATTTATGGAAGGACTAATAAAAGAGAAAGACAATTCATTTCAGTTAAGATAGTTATATATACACATCCTCACAAGTGAACTTATAATAGAATGTCCACTACACCTATGGAAAAGAAAACCGTCGTCTTTTTAGGGCCGAAAGGAACGTATTCCCATCAAGCAGCTATCCAACAATTTAGTCATTTAAATACAATCACATATTCACCTACCAGTACAATACCAGAATGTTTCAGTGAATTAGAAAATAACTCATCTGTATCATATGCTGCTGTTCCGTTAGAGAACTCTACCAATGGCCAAGTTGTTTTCTCTTATGATCTTTTAAGAGATAGAATGTTAGATGACTCATGTGCCATAGATGGACATCGTATAATTCCTCAATTAGAAGTAATCGGAGAACAATATGTTTCAATTACTCATTGTTTAATTTCCCCAATTGCTGGTATCAAACTTGAAAATATTAAGGATTTCAAATTAGTTAGAGTCTACAGTCATCCTCAAGTTTGGGGTCAAGTTGCCAAATATATGAGTACATTGAAGAATCAATGTCCTAATACAAAATTTGAGACTATAGACACCAGTTCAACTTCAGATGCAGTTCTAAAGGCTATTGAGAAACAAAATACTGATCAAAAATCACAATCTAGTGACATTTTAAATATTGCTATTGCAGGAGAGACTGCTGCACATCTATATGACGCCCATATTGTAGATGATGCTATTAATGATAGATTAGGGAATACAACTAGATTCTTAATTTTAAAGAAACTTGACGATAAGGAATATCCTCCACAACCACCAAATGTCAGTAAAATGCATGTTAATTTACTAATGTTTACATTAGAACTAGATGATCCTGGTTCTTTAGTAGATGTTTTAAATGTTCTTAAGGAATACTCATTAAATATGTCTTCTATTAGTTCAAGACCATACAACAGTGGAAAAAATGATAGGAAATGGCAATATATTTTTTATATTGAATATGATTCTGATCCTCAAAATACTAATATGAAGACATTCTATGAAGAGATTAATGAGAAGTGCGTCAAATGGTGTCTTTGGGGGTCGTTTCCAAGAAATGAAAAGTATTACCAATGAGGAGGATCTAGTCCACTCTTCAACAGGTTAATGCAGAAAAGAACTTTATATGGCATATGAGAAAGTATATATATGTAAAACATAAAAGCGTTCAAGTAGAAACAGATCATAGAAATGCATCTTATTGGTCTCCTTCTTCATATATATCCGATTTTATTCAATGATACACAAGCTTCTTTTGTGTGGTGCGGCTGAGTTTTTTTTTTGGCTCTTTAAAATATATACATCGATGTGAAGTCACTAAAACGACTAATCTTCATAAGACAATTTTATATAAAACTTAAAAAGAAAGCTTAGATATTTAGTAGATATGAAGAGGTAAAGATTGTTTCTCTCTATCTTTTTTATTTCTCACTTGTTGATAGAACGTCATCAAAATTAAAAGATGCCACCGAATGTAAAGCATGAACTGGAGTTCAAGGATAGAGTTCCTGAATTAGAGTTTTTGAATAGGTCTCCATTAGTACATATATTAGAATTTCCAGAAGATTTTCCTGTTGGTGGAAATAATAACAATAATAATGGAATTACAGAAAATAGTAGAGCTGCCATGGAAATTTTTAATTTACATTCACGAATTACCGATGCTATTAATGATAACAATCTACGTCGTCAGTCTTTACAAGATGACAAATATTTTTACGACTTAATAAATTTATTTATAGATAAACCTAAGAAAACGTTACAGCTGTTATTAATGAGTATTCTAATAGGTTTGGAAATAGACAACCCAACAGTAGTTTCAGATAGATTTAATTCTTCTCATTCGTTACTTGTAGAAGGGAAAACTACAGGGAAACTATGGAACCCTACTATGGTTAATATACTTCTTGCAACTGTAATGTTTGGAGGTATAATATCGGGTTGTGCGTACAGAAGATACATACATCATATTAAGAATACAGGTTCTTTGGTATCAGTAATTTGGGTTTTACAAATTTCAAGTCTTGGACTTTTTATTCAACACCTGAATCCAAATAATCCTATTCATACAATGGTAGGAAAATTTATTTGCACATTTGCATACGGAGCTAGGTATGCACATTTAATTATAACATTCTTAATGCATGATACTGACACAGCAGATTTGATTTTTACAATCGTGACAAATATAAATATGATATATTGCATAAAATTAAGTTCAGAAATATATAATATGTTTCCGACTAATTTTAGGTTAACAAAAGAACGTCCACTTACCCAAAATCAGGATATGATATTGTTAAAACAGTTATATATTATGATTCATTTTTATATCCTAAATTTTACCAGAAAGTCAGACTCATCAAATTCAGTAAATATAGAATTATATCCTAACATTTTATCATACAGTGGATCTATTATTAATAATTTAGTAACCAGATGTTATTTCTTCTTTAAAATATATCCATTTACTCAGCTCAGATCCAGAAATACAAGGCTGGAATATAATAGTTTAATAAATCCAATAGAAAAATAACAGATAATAACGAAAGTTTTTACATGATGTGCCCAATTTTTCTAATATTACTTGTCAAAACTAATTTTCATCGGATGTGTGATGACGTATAACTAATTCTAGCAACTTCTAGGAAACTTGCTTTAATTACGGATTGTAGGGTTGTCATATTTTGGGTTAAGTTGAAAAATCGATATATAAAACGAGAATGATAAGTGTGCAGCAGCAGGATGTTGTAAAGATGTGACAACTATTCCTATTGAAATGATAGAAAATTTAGGTCAAATCTATACCTTTCAATTAAAGCCCAAGATAGATTTTGTAGACAATAATCTTAAATTTTCCGCATTCTTTATATGCTAGTGATTTTGATGGGTTCCCATGTTAGCTAAATTAGCACACATTAATGAATATTCAGAGGGTCACATCATTAGACCCTTTGTCTTGAATAATATGTAGTGCGATAAAATTATTTGCTTTATTGTTAAGAACCTATAAATGCATTTATCATGACCTCAATATATGTTTTTATATCTCACTAGACTTACATAGAATAGTCCAATATTTTAACTCATATACATTTGTATATAAAGTCAATTCACATCTTTCTGTTTTGTAAATGCTAATACATACATACACACACATATATATATGCCTGCTATTTACAATAATATTTCGTATTAATATATATGTATATTTACTGTATATTTTCAGTTACTAATGAATTTTCGTTTTATCAAAAATTCACTTATTATATTCCAATACCCATCTTGTAAAATTGTGTCATTATGGTGTCCCAAAGGAAATTCAAACATCTCTTTATCTTTACTAGGACATAGAGAGAACAATTTTGCCATATGAGGAGGTGGAACTATCTCATCTTTTAAACCCCTTAGAAATAGGAATGGTATTTCTGGTGGAACCTTAACAATCTCTCCCTCAGAATCCCATATTTCATGACATAAAAATGCAAATTTTGACAAATAAGGAAAAATATATGGTATAACTTTTGTTATACTTAAAAAGGTATTTTCCAGAATAATGGCATCAATCATGTTACCAAATTTCGATGCAATGTAGATTACATTTGCTCCACCAATTGAACGTCCATATAATACTAATTTTCTTTTTTTATGAAACTCATCAGTAGCAAGGTATGACATGGCAGAATCTGCATCCATCTTTAATCCTATTTCTGAAGGGGAACCTTCCGAGAGGCCGTAACCTCTATAGGAATAAATGAAGACACTCATATTAAACTGACGGTAAAACATCTCCATAATTGGGATAAAATAACCAATATTACCAGCATTAGGACACAATATTACAACAGTAGTCGTAGAATCTTCCTTTTGCAGATCAAACGCATCAAGTTTCAATCCATCCCTAGTTGTCAATTTAATACGTTTATAGGGAAGTCCCCGTATATCTGGCGTGTCTACATGATTCCTAGCTCCCTGTGCCCAAGATGGATACACCAACTTATTTTGAAATAAGTATAGAGACCCCACAGCAAGGGTCGATATCGTGAATAATCCTCCAAACAGTATTCTTGAAAATTTTCCAAACATGGTATCAGAAAAACCCAATGCAATAAATTAATATGCTGAAGATTACACTGAAATCACTTACTAATTACCCTAGTATCTAGTTTTTGCTTTTTTATCTTTAAAGAGGTTATCTTGTTTATATATTCACATATTTTTCTCCTTATATAATTTGATCGACTAGGAAGCGAGTAGTCCTTAAAGAATCAACAACTGAACCGATATATCGAATGAAAAAGTCAAGGTCATTCAAAATTATTTCATTAAATATATGTAAACGTTTACATGCAAATTATATAAAAGTATAAGATCGTGGTATTTTATTTATTTTGTTTTGTTATGAGTATTGTACACTTTTGTGATAAATGAGGAGTCCCATTTAGAAATTTCAGACATTTTTCATTCATACGTTCTAAACTCTTCGATCACACCTTGGAACCAGAAACCAAATACAATAATAACATACAGTAAGATTAGCATTGACCCTTTAAAATAGTTAGATTTACCCTCGGCGTACAAGTATGTGAACATGAAGACACTTGCCATAGAACCAATTAAATCCCATTTTGGGAAGACCAACGGGAACATTTGTTCTCTAATATTAATTGCAGCTTGATCTATATTCCATGTGTACATAATTGAATACAGCACTAATGCAGGTATTTGCAATAGACACACCTGTAAAGCATATGCACTACCAATTTCCATGGATAATGCAACGTTACCATGCATGGCGAATGAGATAGCATTCAAAAATTCTGTAGTATTAGGAACTAAGGCGAATATAGTCAAACCAAGAAATTTAGGATCTAAACCTGGGAAATCCTTCAGAACGGCATCGACACATGCAACTAATATTTCAGCAATGATAGCGTACAACAATGTAGCAATCAACAAAATCCACGTTGACTTGGATCTTGACCAATTTGGTGCTTCGTGACCTCCTTGGTCATTATTCCCGATCGCGGATTTACTCTTAATATTTGATTGAGTTGATGCTAAAGGTAATGTTTCTTCTAAATGTTGCTCCTTTGGAGGATCAGATATTGGTGATTGCCAAATCATTTTAGCGTGAGTTCTTAGTGTGAACCATAATCCAATTGCATAAGCAAGGAATAAAATGATAGCACATGAAACGGACATTGGTTGGATTACGTTTCTAAACATCTTATTGTACTTTAAAGGTGGACGGGTAAAATAACATTGTGACAAAGTTACAGCCATTGTAATAGTTCTCATAGATATTGAATCCTCAGATACTGCATTACCATCTTTGTCACGACATATAACTGTATAACTGCCATATATTTCATATAACATAGTTGGAACAAACATAACGATCATAGAGAATATTAATAATGCAGAAGAGACACCTGCACTTGCCGGATTATATCTTTGAGTCTTTCTATTAAGGGCACCCCCACACATAGATAAACCAGGTAATAATAATACAGCACCCAGGATAGAACCAATCATAGAACCTTCAACCAATTGTCCCTTGTGACCTTTCAAAGCGACACAATATAAGAAAACTTCCACAATTGTTGAGAAGAATGCATTGATCACAGCACCTACACCCATCGAGGTTTGTGCAGAAATGGAAGCAACAGCTTGACCAATATAAAATGCTAATGGTATGATTGATGCAAGACAGAGAATGAAAATCGATGATTCATTGGTGAACCAGAAATCGAGATTCCAGGATTCCTTCATAAAATAGAAATTAAAGATAGTGAAAAACACTAAAGATATCAAATTTACCACAATAATATTTGTTCCATCAACCGTATATTTGTAATAATGCCAACCTGCACAACGGAAAGTACATAACAAAATATTTCTATTATCATAGTCTCCAGCGTTACCTTGATGTTGGTGGGTAGCATTTCTTGCAGCTGATGTTCCTGAAGTCAAATGACTATTCAATTCATTACGTAAAGTACGAACTGTTGGTAAATGGTTATTACTCTTCATAATCATGGGTCTACTTTGATCAGATGATGTTTTAATATATTTGAAACCCAAAGCCAATGGATGTTTCCTGCAATGATATAATAAATTCCATAAAATACTGCTCATAGGAATGGTAAATACAAATAACCAAGTAAAGAGACAAATTATAAGGGTAATTGGTTCGAATACTAGATGAAACAATGCATAGAATAAGATTCTCCCTAAAGTCCATTCACCTCTACCAAAATATCTTCTTTGATTTGGATTACTTGAAAATTTAGTAGAATCTTCCATATTTTGATTTTCTGTAGCAAAGGATCCTTGACCCAAAGAGTTATGATGTACGCTACCTGTATTATGATCTATATTACTACTAATCCTACTTGAAGGTTGATTTTGACTGTTAATATATGTTTGAATAGAACCATATGAAGGATAACTTAGAGAATTAACTGGTTGAATATTTTGATCATTATTATTAATATTGGCAATATTATTATCAGATGGATTTAAATGATTTGATTCCATTGATTGATTCTTATGAAAGAATAATTTATTACTATATGATGTAACCCAACCATAAAATTGTTGTACACTAATCCCTTCATCTTTATCCTCTTGTAAATAATGTTCATCTGGATTTAAATAAACAACTTTACCAAATGGCCATAATAAATAATTACCTATTTTACAAAAGACCCCAGCATAAGCTCTTGTTGATTTTGTACAAAATCCAATTATCATTACTATAAAAGCAGCCATATAACAAATGATACATAATATTAAACCACATGTAATTGACCATATAATATTAGTAATATGTACTCCTAATGTAATTGTTTTAAATTTTGTTTCATGAATATCTTCATCAGCTGCACGTTGAACTGATCTTTGTTTTTTATATAAAGCAGGTTTCCAAATTCTTATACCAAATGGATGTGTCTTATTAATAGCATCTTGTCTTTCTTTTAAAGTAAGTGATTCCATTGATGATGCTCTTGAATGTCTATCTACAAAATCATCGTCATCATCATCATTTTCTTCATTTTCATTTTCATTTTCATTATTATCGATATTAATATCACGAATATCACCACTAACACCATGAGGTCCTAATTCTTCAATTAATAAATCATGACCAGAATCTGTAATTGGATGATGTATAATAAATCTTTCTTGATCACTATTTGATGAATTTGTAATTATGCTATTATCATTCTGTAAATTTATATTAATTTTTGGTTTTGATGAATTACCAGGTAGTGATAGATCTGAACCTGAAATAAAATTTGTATCAATATTATTTGTTGATGGTGAAAATGATTTTGATGAAGATTTATTTCCATGTAATGCATATTTTAAACCATCATGAAGACCTTCTAAATATCTAACATCATTTTCTACTTCATTTGGATCATCATCCACACTAAATACTCTATGAACACTATGATCGTGTGCAGTAGTCGGGATATCCCTAGACATTAGTTAAATTATGATGTTAATAACTCTGTCTTTTCTTTCGATAAATTATATTTTAGATATTAAATATAATTTATCTGAAAATGAACTTTAAGTTAATATATCATACACCATATATATATATATATATATATATATATATAAATAGAAAAATATTGATGATTTGTTAACATTTTTCTAAATATATGTGTGTGTGTATGTACATACATTTGATAGTTTTCCTGTTTCTCTGAATATTTTCTTCCCCCTTGCTTTACCTTGAAAATGTAAACAAACAATAGAATAAATCGCGGAATGTTCTCTAAAAAAAAACCCGAAATAATAACATAAAAATAAAATAAAAGTGGTTTGAGGTTTAAACCCTAACTACTTTATTTATAAAGAAAAGTAATAGTCTAGAGGTCTATAAATAAAAAAAAATCTTTCATTGGTAACAATAGAGATTGAGAACAATGCATAACTTTAATATAACATACTATTTCCTATTAATATACTATTACGTATTAATAATACCTCACACTAACTTACTTACCTTGTAAATAAAAAAATCTTGAAGTTATAAACCTTGTATTAAAAAAAATGTTAATGATAGGAAAGAAAGAAAGAAAATTAAATTCTTATTATCCGATTTTATCCTCCGCCTTATATATATTTGAATATCTAAAGCTAATAGACTCGGCGGCTATCCCATTCCGCGTCCCCCCCCTCAATCTCTCTCAATATATATCGAAATAGCCGCCGAATTAACTATTACCCTGTTACAAAAGAATTCACCATAGAAGAGAGAGCAAAACAACTTGATTTCAAGTTTCTAATTTTGATTTTATTTGAAATTTGTATGTGAAACTTTCACATACAAATGTTGTTAAGCCCTACATTAGGGTTTATTACCCACAAATATTTTTTTTATTTCGAGCAGTCACGTGAATGGGTTACCCTCACTATTTGGCGATGAAAATTCTTTCTGTTGCTCTTCGACTATTTCTGTGTCTTTTCACAAATTAAACAAAATTTTATTCAATTTTAAATCGCGTATTTTTCATTCTTTTAACTGGGAAAAAATAGGCGGAGCCATCCCGCGTTTCTGTATAATAATACACACAGTATGATACACCTACATTATTAAAAAAGAAAATTGCAAAAAAAAAAATTATTTAAATTTAAATATACATTCTAGCATTTACATGAACTTCTGGTGATTTCAACTACATATATATATTGATATATTTGAAAAAGGTACTACTATATTCAGAACTAGACATAGATATATATATAGAACTAGGAAAATTATACATATAATCAGATAGATCGCTATTAATAATTACACGTTCGCTTTATTTTATTTTGTATCTTTCTGACTTATTGTTATTTACATCCCCCTTCTCTCACAAAAACAAGACTGATTCAGAATTAATATATATATTATAACATGTTGATTTCAAGATTGTCTATATCGTTATTCTTATTGCCTTTTACATTAGCTGCTCTAACTACACAGTTGGTAACTACTACCAATATTGCAGGTGTAACAATTATTAGATCTTCAATATTTGATAATTCTGCTACTGTTATTACAGATGCTAATGGAATAATTCAAACTGTTACTTCTACTTCAGCTAAAGCTACAGCTACAGCTGCAACTGCTACAGCAGCAAACACTGCTACAGGTTTGATAACTAGTACTTATACCAGTACAGATATAAATGGTGTCATAATGACAAGAACTACTATATTGAATGCAGGATCTCTAACAAGTTCATCTACTAGTGTAACAACAGGTACTGCAGTTACAACAGGTACTGCTACAGGTATGATAACAAGTACTTATACTAGTACAGATTTAAACGGTGTCACAATGACAAGGACTACTACTTATGCTTTAAATTCTGCTACTACAGATGCAGCAGCAGCAGCTGATACCAGTTCTACATCAACTACTGCGACAACTACTGGTAGTTACGTTAATAATGGTAGACCAGATCCTTCAACTTCAATGACTCCTTATCCTTTAACTCCCGTAACAACTTTATCATTAGATTCATATTATACTGTTACTCAAGGTACAACAAAGACTTATACATCATTAAGAGCACATACTACTATTTATGCTACTGTAGTGATTAGTGGACAAACTATTGTTCGTTCAACTACATTTGCTCAAAGATTCAGTAGTCAATATACAGCTGTTGCTGTACCTTCATCAGGTTCTATTGGTTTAGGATCTTTGACTGGTACTATTGGTGTTGTTAAGACTAATATGAAAACAACAATTAAATATAATAATGGTTCATCATTGAATCCTGGATTTACTACATTATTTGGTTTATTCACATTATTTATTTCATGTTTGATTTAAGTAAAGAACAAAATGGAAAACGAACAAACATTTTACTCTTCCATATTTCTTTCATTATCTATTTCAACATCATTCTTTGAACAGAAACGTGCACACACAATAACAGGTCTTAACATTCACAGGGGAAAAAAAAACTCTCATTATATATAAAAAAAGAACATAAATTTAAATAAATACTCAAAGTATCTAATAAAAACAACAACAAATATATATCTACGTCATAATCATAATATACACGTTCTTGCTTGTTTCATATCCTTTGTTCGGCATCGCCTTGTATTTTATTTACACATCGAAATCAAAACAAACCATATTTCAAAGGTACAACTATATCTGAAAACATCAAACAAGGCTTCTACAAAAAAATATTGATACTAATTTGTTATCAAACAATATTTAGACCAGATCATCAGGATATATTGCTTGTTGCACCATGGAAACTACACATTTTAATGAGACGAATGATATATTACCGATGTCCTTTCCTAGAGATACACCCACCATTGGGATAGGTAAACAATTAAAGACAAGGAAATTTATTTTAAGTAAATATACGATATATACTACAAAAGAAAGAATGTATATTATTGGTTCAAATAAGAGAGAAACAATGTTTAGAATCTTAGAAATAGATCTTACTGTTCCAGATGATGAATTAAATGTATTAGAAGATAATGTATTTTTCACTAGGAATGAAATTATGAGTATTTTATCCAAATTAGAGGAAACTACTGAAGGAGGTATCGAGAAAAAATTAACAGTATTTGGTTTGTTAGGTTTTATACGATTTACTACATGTTACTATCTAGTTACTATTACTCAATTCAGTCAAGTTGCTACAATTGGTGGTCATTCTGTATTTCATATTGATGGTACAGAAATGATACCCATATCAAATAACTACAAGAAACCTGATAAATATTCTACAGAAGCAAAACTAATGGCAACTTTCCAGGGGCTTGACCTGACGAAAACCTTTTATTTCAGTTACACATATGATATAACAAACACATTACAAACCAATATATTAAGGGAAAAATTGAAAGCTGTCAATCGTAATGATATTGTAATACCAAGCGATATACACGATTTTAATGAGATGTATATATGGAACATATTTCTTCTGAAACCTATTTTCAGTTGTATTGAAACAGTATACGATTGGTTTCAATGTGTTATTCATGGATTTATAGATCAGATTAGTATATCTTTATTTGGTAAGAACCTTTACATTACATTAATTGCAAGAAGATCACATCATTTTGCAGGAGCACGATTTTTGAAGAGAGGTGTAAATAATCAGGGATATGTGGCTAATGAAGTAGAGACGGAACAGATAGCTACAGATATGTTGTTAACGTCGTTTCATAAATCAGGTCCAGGTTATTTCGATAGCGACAGATATACTTCATTTGTTCAACATAGAGGTTCTATCCCTTTGTATTGGACACAAGCTGCCTCGAATCTAACTGCAAAACCACCAATTGAAATAAACGTGATAGATCCATATTTTTCACCTGCTGCATTACATTTTGATAAATTATTTCAAAGATACGGTGGTGGTGTTATTCATATCTTAAATTTAATTAAAACCAAAGAAAAGACCCCCAGAGAAACTAAACTATTGAAAGAATTTGAAGAATGTGTAACTTATTTAAATATTTTTCTTCCAGAAGATAAAAAACTTATCTACAAATCGTGGGATATGAGTAGAGCTTCAAAACAGGATGGTCAAGGTGTCATTGAATTTTTAGAAAAATATGCATTACAAACAGTTGAAAAGACAGGCATCTTTCATAATGCATCCGACTTTAAGGATACAAAAATGCAAGAAGGGGTCTGCCGTACTAATTGTATCGATTGTTTGGACAGAACTAATGCCGCTCAGTTTGTTATCGGTAAGAGAGCTCTTGGTGAACAATTAAAAGCCCTTGGGATAACAAGTGATCCATTTCTTGAATATGATTCTGACATTGTGAATATTCTAACAGAATTATTCCATGACCTTGGAGATACAATTGCATTACAATATGGTGGATCACATCTTGTAAACACAATGGAAACGTATAGAAAAATTAACCAATGGAGTTCCCATTCTAGAGATATGATTGAAAGTATTAAAAGATTCTATAGTAACTCATTCATCGATTCACAAAGACAGGACGCAATTAATTTATTTTTAGGACATTATGTATGGAAAGAAGGATATCCATCATTATGGGAAATGAATACAGATTTTTATTTACATAATAACTATACTAACAATGGGCCTAGGAGAAGTTACACACATTGGTGGAATAACTACCATATTGAAAGTTCAAGACAATTGATCAAACATGAAATTATCGATACACACAACGATATTACACTCAATAGGATCAAGCAAAATATTCGAGGATACCCAGGTGCAGTTGATAATTATTGGAACGAATATTACACCCCAAGGACATATACGTGGCTCGATGAACTATTTGAGTTTACGATGAATTCAACAAGGAGATATCAAGAAACCAAAAAATTAGGTAACGAATTGTCACCATTTGTATCAAGGAAACAAAGTTGGCTAAATAAACATTTAAAGACTGTTCTAGACGAGAAAGAGGATAGAAGCATTATTTCAAATTCGCATGTGAATAAAGCAAAAATTTCTAATAAGGGTGATAACTACATGGATTTTTTCTATTCACAGGAGATAGTTAGACTAAGAAATTCCAATTTATTGAATTTTACCGCTAAATATTTACAGGATGTAGTCCAATCGCAGAATGAAATTTATGAAAGTTTTGACAAATTGTTAAGAAATGATCCTATCGTACATGGTAATAGACAACATATTGCAACCCAAAGTATTTTACAAGATGAAATGGACATTCCTGGTGTACGTCCATGGAATAATTCAACAGTTGCAAGTTTACCAAATGACTCAACTGACACTTTTATATCCACTACAAAAGGTACTGAACCAAATTACGTTGGTATTTTGAAATCTCGAGAATTTTTCCAGAAAGTCGATTTGGACAAAGAGTTTTATAAAACGATGCAAAATTCTTCATTGTCGTCATCCAGTGACTATACCCAATATATCGATTTCTCTATGATATCTGTAGATAACGAAGACCTACTACTCTACAGAGATATTACTAACATTCACTAGGAAATAACAGTATCTGATTAGTATTAACCAGTTACGGAGTTGCACCATCGATACCGATAAAAACTAACATTGTTCTGGTCTCACTTTCCTAGTGCATGCATGATTTCTGCATATGTTGTTTAGCGATGTCCAACCACAGGTTTAGTTGGCGCGTTTTGGCCTTCGCTACGTGTGGTGGTGGATTGCCAAATCGACACAATTGAAAACAAAGATATGAACAATTTCAGAGGACGTCAAATAAAGACATCGCTAATCAAAAAACTATGGATACAAATACATAGATACATATATTTACTTACTTTCATATTCAATAAACACAACGCTCGGATACAGAACTACTTTGCACTGGAAAGAGAAAAAAAACATTCTTAATTGACAATGAATAATTGATTAAACGAGTATGTCTAACCTTTCAGTAACTTCACTTTTTCCAAAGGTGCTTACCACTGGACTATATATTTGGACATACTATGTCACAGTGACCAGAGTAACGGTATTACCGTATAATTTCATGTTTTCAGTGGTCACTACACTCGCAATATTGGCCCTTTATACCTATTTTAAAGTAATTAACATTGGTCCAGGCTCTCCTATAGATTTCCAAGATTTATCTATTCGAGATTTGCATAACGTGGAACTTGGAACAGAATTACCGCCAGAGTATTTAACACAAAAATCAGTCACAATTAAGCATGATGGTAGATTTCGAGTATGTCAAACTTGTAAACACTGGAAACCAGATCGCTGCCACCATTGCTCATCTTGTGAACGATGTATTTTAAAGATGGATCATCATTGTCCTTGGTTTGCCGAATGTATTGGATATTCAAATCAAAAGTTCTTTATTCAGTTTCTGCTTTATACTACATTTTATTCTACATTTGTGTTAATTATAACCTCAATTCAATTATATAGATGGTTTCATTCGGGAAAATACTCAGAAGAGTTTATTGATGTTAGAGTATTGCAAATTTGGTTATTGTCGATAGCAGTAACAATATCAATGTTTGTATTCTCTTGGTTTACCACAAATCAACTATTAAAGAATCAAACTACCATCGAGATGTATGGGCAACTCAGATATAGAAGGGAATTCGAGATAAGACACGGTATGCCACCAGCATGCGATACGAACGTGTTTGATTTAGGCTCAAGTTCTGCCAATTGGAAAGAGGTGATGGGTAATTCTTTCATGGAATGGATCTTACCAATTAAAACATTCAAAAATCAAAGAAGTAGGCATACCTTAGATGAGCATGGTCTTTATTTTAATATACATAACTCCCCAGCCACTCAGGCGTTACTAGATGATTCTCATCTACAAGACCGACTCATGAGAAGAGTTACACCAAGATCATCTTTAGATATAAATGATCATCAATCATGACTGTAACCAAAAATTTAGCATGTATGAATATATATAAACTTTACTATAACCATTTTGTTGTCCTAAAGACACTTACTTACTTTCAATTAATTTTATTTTAAATTTATCTTTTTTAAAAACTTTTATAATTTATATAAACATATAAAGGGTAAGATTAAATTCTTACAAATTGAAGTGAAAAGAGAGAACCATAAATTTTATTTTGTAATGCTAAGAATAATAATAATAATAATAATAATAATAATATTTTATAAGGAATAATGGTTAGTAGATGAAAGTTACCCATTTTTTTAAAAAAAAGTAGTGATGCAGAATGATGTGTTTGAATGTTTGTCCATAATTGTTTTTACGTTTTTACCGTTAGAAGATATTTCGAAAATCTCTCTAAATAAATAAAGTTATGATACCGACAATAAAACTACCTAAACCAATAGTTAAACGTGTGGAACCAGCCTCATAGTATGAAATTGAAAAAGTTGAAGATTCAGAAGATGAAGTAGTACTTTGAACCACCACTTGAACTGTAGAACTAGTTGGCTTCGATTTTGTGATAGAAGATTCACCTAAGAAATCCAAGTAGGAAGTGACAGATGCACTTTGGGTTTCAGTACTTTCAATGTAACCTGCCTCGACGGAAACTTCTGGTTGCTGAGTTGTGGTACTACATGATTCGGTAGTATAAGAAACAACAGTTTCATCGACGGAAGCAGTTAAAGTAGTGGTCTTGTGAACAACTGGAGCATGTATAGTGGAACTGGATAAAGTAGCAACTGGAACTAATTTGGTTTTTGTGGTAGCCTCGGCACCTAAGGACTCAGTATTAACGATATAACCTTCACTCTTGACAGTATCGGATTTGACGCAACTAGTACATGGTAAAGTTGACACAGCAACTAAATTGGTTAGAACAGTGGCATCCTCACTACAGGATTCAGTAGTAACTACGTAGCCTTCACTTACTACAGTACTGGTAGCTAAGACACATAGGTCGTTAGAGCATGAGGTTGTAGTTATAACTTTAGTAGATAATTTTGTAGAAGTTACAACAGTGGCATCAGAAATTGTGTTAACAGTGGATGTAGAGTTAATAAATCTACTTTCAGCATTAATACCGTCGGATGTGATTGTTGATGTAATGACGACTTCTGAGGAAATAGTGGAACCGGATAAAGTAGCAACAGGAATTAATTTGGTGATTTCAGTTACATCTGCTGGACTGGTTGACTTTAGTACCGTGAAAGTTTCGTAGGTGTCATTACCAGAAGTTGTAGCAGTGGCGTTACTATAAGCTGTAGAAACTATCATACTGAAACCGAAATCCAATGCACTTGTAGTAAATGTTTCTTGACTTGAACTAGAAGATGAAATCAATGTATTATTGGTAGAAACTTCTTGGACAACTGGGGAGACTGTAGAAGTAGCGGTGACGGAATTGGAGGTTAAGTTAACATTCAATGAAGTAGTTTCAATGGTAGTTGGTAAAGTGGTTAGATCAGAGGAGGTTGTGGTAACTACAAAAGAAGAAGTGCTATTGCTATTGTCATCATCGGACGATTCTTCTTCGAACAAAGAATCTAAAGCATCTGAGGAAGCAACTGGTTCTGATAGAGAATTTTCTAACTCAGCAGATTGTGAAGTAGCTGATGTGGAAGTGGTTAAAGTAGTTTGAGAAGAAATAATGTTGGAAGTGACAGAGGTGGTTATATTGGAACTAATCAAACCAATATCAAGATTTAATGCACTGGAAGCACTGTTTAGTTCGACATTAGTCATAGAACTGGTGTAAACGGTAGAGTCAATAACTGTGTTATCATTGATAGTGACTTCATTAGTAATGGCATCATAAATTAATGGACCAGTGAAGTAAGAAATACGTAGATATTTACCACCACTAACATTAGAAGTAATATTGAAAGATAAAGCTGCAGTAGTTGATTGATCCTTAACGGCAGTGAATGGAACTGAAGAGACAGGGTTGTTAAAGGCGTCTACAGCAGTGACAACTTCAAAACTAGTTTCAGAATACTGATAATAGAAAGAATTGGAACCAGTTGGGGCAACATTAATAGAAATGGCACCATCTAATATAGAAACTGGGATGTTAATAACAAACCAAGCGGTATTGTTGGAGTCATATACACCACCATCTGTTGTAATAGTAGTCAAATCAGTACCGACAAAATTAATAGTTGGAGTAAAAGTTTTATCATCAGTAGCATTAACTGCATATGATAAAGACATCGGTTTATTAACTAATTCTTTAGCACTGTCCGAAAACTTAGCTAAAACATTAAATTTTGCTGTAATTTCATTTTGTAAACTGGTTATATAAGAATTGAATGACACGGTGAAAGTGTTTGAACCATCTACAATATTAACGGTACCAATAGTAGTTGAACCATATAATAAATCGAATGAACCGGAAGAATATGACTCAAAGGCAAGTGGAATAGTGATTTGAATATCGGAAGTTTCACTTTGTGCAGGAATAGTAATAGTAGGTTGTATTATAAACCAATGACCTAAATCTGTACAATCTGTAGTTTCTGTATAACTATCCAATATTTGAACATCTGAGAAATATGGAACAGATGCAGCAACGGCTGTCGAGAGCGCTGAGAGAAGCAATGTAATTGCAAATAAAATATTTTTACTAAACGATTTCATAAAGAATGATTTTTTTTTTGTTTGATATCTTATGATAGATTATTGTATTTGATTTATTATTTCATATAATTTGATTTAATAATTAAATACACTAAAAGTATTTAAAGAAAGAGAAAACACCAAAAGTCTAAAAACGTTTATCATTTTCGACCTTTATATATAATTTACTAAAGATCAAACGGTAAGAAAAGAATTATAATGATGATTTACTTCAATAGAATCGTACGATAAACTTATGTATACTATCGACATTATTAGTATTGTCTTTATTATTTTTTTTTGCGTAGCAAAAATTCTATAAAATAATATAGATTTAACCAAGTCAAGTAATTATGACTTTTAAAATTATACTTTTAAAGTTTATTGTCTATGTGCTTGACTTTTATTGTCCCCTTGACCAAGGAAATCCCAGCAAAAAAAAAACATGCAGTACTATTGAAAAATACAGTATAACTTCATAGAACTGAACATATTTTAAAGAAATTGTAGTGCTTTCTCTGAATTATCATGGTATTATGTTGTATTTCAACAAGTCTCCATGGAACAAATCACCATGGTTACACGATAAAATGCGCAGCATTTTTTTTCTTCAAATAGTCTAGAGATAGCTTTTGTTAAGGAAATAATTCAAGTAAGGAATACCTTCTGATTAACAAAAGCAACTAAGCAAACGTAAGCCATCTTAGTTCAACAAACTGGTACTATTATGTTCTCATCTATTTCAAAACCAGGAAGGTCCAATTTCGAGCATCGCTGACATCATTTGGCAGCAAACAGCGCGATAATATAATACGGAGAGATATATTCGCATGGCGGGGCGGGGATGCACACATTTAGCGCGCGAGGGAGAAAGCGAACGGTTACCGTAAGAATGGAATGGCTGTGTTTGTCAAAGTTGGAAAAAGCAAGCCTTGTCAAATATTGCTGATGATGAGTATGTTGGTCTCTTGATATAAATCGACGGTAACTCTTTCACAATGGTGATAATGAAAGTGTAATTGCTGGGTTTTTGAGAGGGGAGACTACAAATGTTTACGTAGTTTTTTCCTTATTTTATTATATATTTTATTTTTTGAAAGAGGGGTCTTGTGTGTTGTTTGTTTAGAATGTGCAGAAGTTGGGCACTCGAGAAAGTAACTCAAGAACATTCCGAACACACGTTTTTTCTTTCTTTCAGTAGCTAGATAGGTGTATGTATGGATATAACCTTTTCTGCTTTTACCAAAAATTTCAAGTCGTCATTTACAACCTTTCTAGTCCTTCTTGTCAAGTTTAATGTTCTTCTAAATTAATTAGACCGAGCAGGTTAACACACATATACCAGTAGTGAAAATAACCTAAATAGATAAACATTTTAGAAGTAAGGAACACTATGTCAAACATTAAATTTATAAACTACTGCAATTTGTGAGCTAGTAATATTGGTGTTTTTTTTTGTTCTTTCGAATGTTAAATTAGCTATTAAGAACACTTTTTCACACGATAAATGGGAAAAATTAAAAAAAGTAAAGAAAAAAGCATTAGACTCGATGAAACTGGTATTCATTAGTTGATATGATTACTTCTAACGTATATAGATAGGTATTATAGTAATTAAAAGAAAAAGCTGACAATATATAGCACTAATAATACTGCTGTGTCATTTAAAGTTTGTTTGAACTGAAAATGGTCTTACCATTGATAATAGGAGTCGGCGTGACTCTCTTAGCAGTATCTGCAAGGTCCGGTTTTAGAGCTTGGTCTGTGTACAAGACTCTGACCCCTATGATGATTGCAAGACTTAATAATATTAGATTAGATGATGAATCATCATATCGACAAAAGTTTCACAATGATTTACGTTTCGATAGTAATAGACTTAAGAAGACTATAAAATCGAATTTAGAACAACAAAATATTGGTGGATTTTTCTCGAGAATGACTGAGGCTGAAGCATTACTTATATTAGACATCTCTGCTAATGAAATTAAGAATTTAAATACCCAGTTAGTGAAAAGTAAACATCGTAATGCTATAATTAGAAATCATCCAGACAAAGGTGGTTCCCCTTTTATTACAGCAAAAATAAATGAAGCCAGAGAAATCATTTTGAAATCACCGTTAGTGAAAGGGCGTTAAGCTTGTTTCAAAAATGAAGAAAACCTTCATATCAGTTGCATATTCTCTAATTGAGATAATTAAATAAATAAGTATAAACATTCTTACATAGATAATTCATTGGTAGTCACATATTCTACTATTTTTTTGCTTTGTTCGTTTATGTCTTTCTTTTTTTTGACCTTCTGTGTCTCATCACATATTTTGAAACTTCGCTTAAAAAGATTAAGAGAAGCAGACCACTATGAAGTCGTTTCTCTACCTTACCTCGATCAACACATACATTATAGCGAACATCTACAACAAGAATTATCGGTAGGTTGTTTGAATACATGTTTGCTATTGTCTAGTATGAGAGTTAGGTTACAATTCGATCCGTATGGCTCTCCAGGGCAAATTAAAGTATCTGCAGATTTATACCCGACTAGCATTCCAACTTTCTCCACATTTGCAAAAGTTACATTACCATGTTACTCAAGAGTGTTCCAAAAAACATTTATATATTGGTATTCTTTAGATAAATCATTACCTTATGAAACCATAAAGATACCCACTGATCATTATGAAATTACACCATGTGATCCAACTTTTGACTTCTGTGAGTTTACCCCATTAGAGAACGATTTAGATGAATATGTCTCACCTTTAGATATTGTTGGAATCACATTAGATCCAGTACTATATGATAAAGTATCACAATTACCTACAAACAATGATAAAGTAAGCTTTCTATCAACAAAATTTGATATTAGGGATAGACAATCGATGATATACAAAAGTCAATGGCTACGTCAGAAACTATGTAGTGTAACATACTGTAAACCATATTCATATGGTGTGATTGATTTTAGTCGTACAAGAATTATACTAACAAAGGATAATGAATACAATAACACTCATGAGGAGGACTCGGATATTGGCTGCTCCAACATTCAAATAGCATGTCTTCCATATCCTTTACCATTAGAATTGATGACTCCAAGTATCTACGTGACCAATTTCGATGATACACTTTTTGCATATGCTAATCACGATGTTTTTACCAAACTTAATATTAGTAGTGGTTCGTTAGTGCAAATTTCAACTGGTAGTAACTCTACCCGTTTGAGACTCTTTGTACTCTTTCAACCAAATAATTTTATTAATAATACAATATATTTACACCCTCGAGTAAAGAGTTTATATCCTAACCATGAAAACATTCATATTCAAAAATGTATTATGGAGGAAACGTTGCCAGTAGCTTTTAAAGTGATCGTGTCAAGAGTTGGTGACTGGATTCAGACCCAAAAGATTTATCAGGATATTATTCTACAAAGTTTGAAGAGATTTTTTTCAAATAAGGATAGAATATTTAAAATTAATGATCTTATACCTATTACATTTGACAAATCTTTATCATATCTTACATCTGAACAGACAAATATTGAATGGGGTGACCAAAAGGATACTGAGACAACAGATGGATGTGATACGTTGGTATGGTTTAAGATTACATATGCAGAGGTAAATTTATCTAATGGTGATGATAATGGTTCCTCTTCGAGAATTTTTGAAGGAGACTTTATAATTGATCCAGTGAATACTAAGGTCAGTACAAGTAACATAGTTCGTGAATCCTCAGATATCACACTTAATGAGGACTACGATATCTTCTATCAGCTTCCAGCCTCATTTAACTACCATCCGGATATCTTTCCATACTATAATGATTTTTCAAATATCATTCGATCATCTTTAGCATGTCTAAAAAGGGGTATTGCTGCGGAAACTCAGATTTTACTTCATTCTACTAGTAGTAATGTTGGTAAATCAATATTAGTTAAACGTATTGCAACAAAATTTCAAATTAATCTGATTGATTTTGACTGCATTTCTTTTTCCGTCAGTCAAGGCTCATTAGATTCCATCACTAAGACTATAGGTTTTCTCAAAGCAAAACTTGAGTCAGTCCTTCCCTACGTGGAATCTTCGATTGTTTATATGTCTCATTTTGATGTTTTATTTCCGCCTATCGATCCAAATCAAGATCAGAATACAACCAAAATAGCAAGAACTTTGGAGTTAGGGTTACTTAATAATATTGGTTCAATGATGAAAAAATATAAAAATGTAATATTTGTTGCCTCTGTTAATGAAATAGATAACTTACCAAATACCGCTAGAGCTTTTTTTAAATTTGAAGTAAGTGTACCAGTGCCAACAGAAGAACAGAGATTATCGATATTTGAATGGTACCTATCATCAAAACAATTGAACCAAGGATACGGTCCCATGGTAAAAAAACAAAAGTTTGTTTTAGGTGATGATGTTAATATGCAACATCTGGCTGTTCATTCTGCCGGTTTAACCCCTATTGATATATGTTCAATTGTCAGTAATGCAAGGGAAGAATGTATCGAGAAGGTGCAAGAAGCAAAGTATGATTTACCTGTACAATTAGGCATGGCCACTTTAGATAAAGCAATTTCGAGTGCAAGAGATGAATATTCGGTGTCTATTGGTGCTCCTAAAATTCCAAATATTACTTGGGATGATATAGGTGGTGTTGATCAAATTAAGGGTGAAATTATGGATACTATCGATATGCCATTAAAGCATCCTGAATTATTTGCATCGGGTCTAAAGAAGAGAAGTGGTCTATTATTTTATGGACCACCTGGCACAGGTAAAACTTTAATGGCAAAAGCTATAGCTACTAACTTTTCGTTAAATTTTTTTAGCGTAAAGGGTCCAGAACTGCTTAACATGTATATAGGTGAATCTGAAGCTAACGTGAGACGTATCTTCCAAAAAGCCCGGGAAGCTAAACCTTGTGTCATATTCTTTGATGAAATTGACTCAGTGGCTCCAAAGAGAGGTAATCAGGGTGATTCTGGTGGTGTAATGGATCGAATAGTTTCTCAGTTATTGGCAGAACTGGATGGAATGAGCTCTGGCTCTAACGATGGTTCTGGAAGTGAAGGAATCTTCGTCATTGGTGCCACCAATAGACCAGATTTACTTGATGAGGCTCTCTTGAGGCCAGGGAGGTTCGATAAACTATTATATTTGGGTATACCTGACACTAATGAAAAACAGTTAAATATTTTAAAAGCACTGACTCGTAAATTTACATTCCATAAGGATGTTAACCTAATGCAAGTAGCTGAAAATTGCACATTCAACTATACAGGCGCAGATTTTTATGCCCTTTGTTCGGATGCTATGTTAAAGGCAATGACACGAATTGCGCATACTGTAGATAAGAAATTAGCTGAGTATAACGAACAAAAAAATGCAAATCAGGAAAAGTCTGTCTCTCTGAATTACTGGTTCGACCAGGTTGCCACTGAAGAGGATACATCTGTGACTGTCCGAATGGAAGATTTTGTCAATGCTCAAAGAGAATTGACAATAAGTGTATCGCAGGATGAATTGAACCATTACCTCAAAGTTAAAAGGGATTTCGAAGGCTAACAGGCCATGCTTGTAAATATAAATAAATATTAATATATATCTGTATATATATCACTGGCTATAGATAACCCATATTGCTTCGTACAACATGATTGTTCCCACGGTGGAACTTATAGTATCGGTGTTTCTACCCTTTTTACTTTGTCGCATTTTCTCAGAAAATAAGAGAGAGAAGGGAGAGAGGGATAAGTGCGAATTTCTAAACAAAAATAATCATTACTTAATAAATAAATATATATCGAAAACAAGTTAACATTACTAAAAAGAGACAAATCATTTTTTTATAACGATCAACACAGTTGATATAATTTGGTTAGTAATTTGTTTTCTTAAATTAGCTACTGTACAGGATTAGTTGAACGGAGAATATAGAATATAGGTAGGAGAATAAGATGGTGTACGAAGCTAAACCGTTTGATCCGATTACCGTTAAACCCAACGAAAAGAAGAGAGTGGCATACTTTTATGATGCAGATGTAGGAAACTATGCCTACGGTGCTGGTCACCCCATGAAACCTCATAGAATAAGAATGGCTCATTCCCTAATTATGAACTATGGTTTGTACAAGAAAATGGAAATCTATAGAGCTAAACCTGCCACCAAACAAGAAATGTGTCAATTCCATACCGATGAATATATTGATTTCTTATCAAGAGTTACACCAGATAACTTAGAAATGTTCAAGAAAGAAAGTGTCAAATTTAATGTAGGTGATGATTGTCCTGTGTTTGATGGGTTATATGAATATTGTAGTATATCAGGAGGTGGATCCATGGAAGGTGCCGCGAGATTGAATAGAGGTAAATGTGATGTTGCAATCAATTATGCTGGTGGGTTACATCATGCTAAAAAATCAGAAGCGTCAGGGTTTTGTTATTTGAATGATATTGTTCTTGGGATTATCGAGTTATTAAGATACCACCCAAGAGTTCTTTATATCGATATTGATGTTCATCACGGTGATGGTGTTGAAGAAGCATTTTATACCACTGATCGTGTGATGACATGTTCTTTCCATAAGTACGGTGAATTTTTTCCAGGTACTGGTGAATTAAGAGATGTTGGTGTTGGTAAAGGTAAAAATTACTCTGTTAATGTTCCTTTAAGAGATGGTATTGATGATGCTACCTATAGGTCTGTATTTGAACCCGTAATTGGTAAGATCATGGAATGGTATCAACCATCTGCTGTTGTATTACAATGTGGTGGTGATTCTTTATCTGGTGATCGTCTTGGTTGTTTCAATTTATCTATGCAAGGTCACGCTAATTGTGTGAATTATGTGAAATCTTTTAATATCCCAATGATGGTAGTTGGTGGTGGTGGTTATACAATGAGAAATGTTGCTAGAACGTGGTGTTTTGAAACAGGTTTGTTGAATAATGTCGTATTAGATGATGAGTTACCATATAATGATTATTATGAATATTATGGTCCAGATTATAAATTACAAGTAAGATCTTCTAATATGTTCAATGTAAACTCTCCAGAATATCTTGATAATATTATGACTTCTATCTTTAGTAATTTAGAAAATACTAAATATGCTCCAAGTGTTCAATTGAACAACGTCCCACGTGATCCTGAAGATAAAGGTGATGAAGAAGAAGATGCCGCTGAAGCTATAGACACTAAAGGTGGGTCACAGTACGCTAGGGATCAAATAATCGAAAAAGAAAACGAGTTCTACTAAGTCAATCGTCATCTTTTTCTCGATGGGCCCCATTTGTCATCCAGGTCAAGAGTCAGCGCTAAGTGAGCGTTCTGTAAAGTAAATAAATCAATAAAGAAATATGTAACAAATAATAAATAGTAATAATAACTTCAAATCAGTTAAACAGCAAATAGTTATCATCAGGCTCATGTTATAGATTAATAAGCAAGATGTACATCCGATAGGGCATCAGCCTGCATTAGTGCCCTGAGCAATTATGGTTGCTTATTCAGACATTACTAAGCAGAAAAAAATTTAATCACCTTATTATTTTTTTGACGGTGTCTAACGAAGTCCCGTCTCGTCATCTTGTTCCGTTTCCTGTGAGTGAAAAATTTCAATTTAATTAAAGGGAAGCTTCGATTATAAAAGGAGGGCAAACTTGAACAGCAAGGGGAAAGGATACAGGTGTATTTTCAATTGATTCAGTAATCAGTAAATAATATAAACTAACTACGATTGTGAATTGATAATATATCATTTTATTGAATATTAGTTTTTAGTATTTTTTGAATATACACACACACACACATATATATACATATAAATTTTTTTGAAAATGGCTGTTAAGGGTTTAGGTAAGATCGACCAACAATACGATGGTTCCAAATTAAGAATTGGTATTATTCATGCTCGTTGGAATAGATCAGTAATTGATGCCTTGGTTAACGGTGCTATCGAAAGAATGAAGTCTCTAGGTGTTAAGGAAGAAAACATCATTGTTGAAACTGTTCCAGGTTCCTACGAATTGCCATATGGTACTAAAAGATTTGTTGAAAAGCAAAAGAAGGCAGGTAAACCATTGGATGCTGTTATTCCAATCGGTGTGTTGATTAAAGGTAGTACCATGCATTTTGAATACATTTCCGACTCTGTTACACATGCTTTGATGAACTTACAGGATAAGATTCATTTACCAGTTATTTTCGGTCTCCTAACATGTATGACTGAAGAACAAGCTCTTGCTAGAGCTGGTATTGATGAACATCATACTATGCATAACCATGGTGAAGATTGGGGTGCATGTGCAGTTGAAATGGCTGTGAAATTCGGACCAGACGCTTAGGATTATTTTGATATATGATACAGGTGTTTAATGGTAGGGATATAAATAAATAATAATGTATGTATATATTTAGATACCTCTCACATGATTGTGTTTGGTTATTGATTTTTTTATTATAATTAACGCATAACGAATAAAGAAATAAAGCAAAAAAACATTCTCTTATAATTATGGTTGAAATTATATTACCGTGTTCAATTGACTATATTAATATATGATTTGATTCTTTAGCTTTTTTCTTGTGAAGTTGTCTCATGGCATCTCTCTTCTTGTTCTTCATTTCTCTGGTCCATGTACCTCTATTATCCCAGAATTCTTGGTCCCAATTATTTAATAAATCAGTAATACCACCACCAGATATTTTAGTCAGTTGTGTTTGACCCAGCAAGAAAGGTGATTTGAAATGAGCAAAGAATAAATGGTTCTTTTCCTTTAAATGAGTGTTTGTAGAAATATCTTCCATAATTGGTTCGGTTTGTGCTTCGTTTGTTTCTTGAGGTTTGTTTTGATCAACAGCAATATCTTCGTCAATATCACCCATTAAACTGAATCCAGTCGATTTAGATTCACTTTCAGGGTTAAATAGAGATCTTAATGTTTCAGTATTACTAACAGTACCTGTAACAACATTGTTTACGGGTTTGTCTGTGAAAACTGGGATAGGTTCCTCCTCCTGCACTTCTTCCTCTTCCTCGTATGTATTATTTTTTTTTTGTTTCTTATCTTGTTTATAAGACTCTGAAAGTTCTTCATTATAGTCATCATTGTTGTAATAACCATCATCTTCGTTATAATTGTTGTTATAATAATCATTTTCTTCGTTGTATTTACTACTGTTATAATCATAATCGTTACCTTTCGTATTGTAATACCCACTATCATTATTATTATTATATTGACCATAATCTTCCTCTTCTGCTTCTTGAGCTTTAGCATTAAACCCAAATTCTTCAGCCTCATCAGAATCTACTGCATTTGAAGCTTCATTAAAATCAAATTCATTCAATAAGTCCGTCAATACATTATTATTTTTTAATTTTTCTTCTTCAGACATATGTTCATCATCTGCAGTTGGAACGGAACTTGGATCATGAGAAATGGTTAAGGACGATCCATTAGTTGGGTGATTGAAATGTATGGATTGTTTTGATCTTGCATAATTTAGACGGTCAACAATATGATCAAACCCATTACGCCATTTGTTTCCAACAAATTTGTAAACAAGATCACCTAGTTCTTTATGTCTTTCATAACCCCACAGTTTAGTCTTGTAACATTTGTATACTTTTAAGGACCCATTCACATCAATTCTGAACGTTATATTAGATAAATCTCTTTTCTTTCTTGGGGTCTTTCTCATTCTTCCTTGCATAACTTCTTTATGATCTATCCAGGACTTTTGAACATTTTCCAATTTTTTATAATGTTCCCAATTCCTCTTAGCATTTCGTTTCTCTATTAATCCATTCTGTATCAAATCTTTTTCATGTTGGCTTTCCCATGATTCTTTGAAGTTTGGTTTTGCTAAATCCACGGCTAGCATATTACCTTTGAAGTTAACTTTGTTGAAATTTTTCTTTAACTTTTGAAATCCTTGTTCATCAGAAAACGTTATGTTCAAGAACCCAAATGTACCATGTACATCGAAGCCTACTGTGTCATTGTTTATTTCTCCAAAAGTTTGGAAACGTCTATATAAATCTTCAAAGCATTCATCTTGGTTGTTTAGCACATTACCAACGAAAACTCGTTTTTGTACATTACTCATTTCGTATTAGGTGTATACTTTTGGTTTCTATTAAGGTAATTAGACAAATTAAGCTTGTTTACAAACCTCAAAGTGAATGGTTCCTGGCCTTTATATTTCTTATAAAAGAACCATTCATTCTTAATTCACCTCATCTCATCGATTGCAGAAAAAATTTGAAGAGAAAACTTTTCAGTCACGTGCAGGTAGGGCGATTTTTGACATGTTTCGTAATAATTATGACAGTAAAAATTTGAGCCATTAGAAAGTGTGTCAACTCATCAGGATTAGTTCGTTTCATCCAACTATTTCAAAAGTGTTCGGCTGAATGCATATTACGGTCATTCATTAATGTGAAACTCTATATGTGACTGCTACTCCCTCAAGATATAACTTCGTACATCATCTGCGCCCTCGGTCACTCCATACGGTTGGTATTACCGAAAATACTATTTGTACTGTCCTATTTAAGATTACGTTCCAATTAACCAAGTATATAATATTATATAAACGCTAAGCGATACCCTTGTGGCCAAACAATGTTGAAATCGGTTCTATCTGAAATTGCATAATTTGGAATAGTTCAAGCAGATATATTCACTAGGCTACGTAGAAAAGATTAATTTTTTTAAAAAAATAAAACAATTCATGACTTTCCATGTAGTATCTTTAATAGACTTATACAAATATACTTGTCTCTCCATTCAATGTTTGAATTGTGTCTATCGATATCAAAATATTCAATTCATTTATTTCACTATTACCCTCACGTTATTTCAATTATTTTTTCTTTTTGGCCGGTAGTTATTAAAACCATTGAAGCTGTCCTCACCGAGAAAGAAATAGAGAGAAGCTGGTATTCAGATATAGCGGGAACAATTTTCAAGGCAAAATAAGAGACAGAAAGAGCAAACCAGGTGAAAAAGTTGACTGTTTTTTAAGTTGGGTTTTCTATAAGGTATTTACAAGGAAAGTACTGTGTGACCACATACTCCTAAATTAGACCAGCGAGTTATTATTGCTAGCTCATACCTATTGCTACAATTTTACTAGGTTTGATTGATAATTTTGCTTTAGCTTTTGTAAGAACTACTATTCCAGATAGAAATAATAACAAATAAGCAAAAAGAAACACGAAGTCATGAGTTCTCCTACTAAAAGTGCACCTACAGTAGATTTGGCCAATTATCCTTCGATGGATTGGCCTACTTCCTTAGATATTCCTTTGAAGGCTTCTGAAGAACTGGTCAGTATTGATTTGGATACAGATTTACCAGACGATCCAAACGATTTAAGAACATTGTTAGTTGAAGAAAATTCTGATAAAGAACATTGGTTGATGATAGCAATTGCATACTGTAATCATGGCATGTTGGAAGGAGGTATCAAATTGATTCAAATCGCTCTTGATATATTTTCAGATTATGATAAAGCCAGTCTTTATACCTTTTTAACATGGGCTTATCTGAAGATGGCTAAGACGAATAATAATGATGTAACAAAAAGAGAAGAGGCTTTACAAAATGCAGAAAACAATTTGAAAGACGCAATTGCTTTTAATCCAACTTGGATTGCAAATATCTTAGCCACCTTAGATTTGTATTATCAAAGAGGTCATTATGAAAAGGCTCTTGAGACAGCAGATTTATTTATAAAAGGGATCGAGGCTGAAGAGAGAAGATCTGGTAAACCTCCAAAGCCTAACTCTATGTTTTTGTTTTTAAGAGCTAAACTTTTATATCACAACAAAAATTATAAAGCTAGTTTGAAAGCATTTCAAGAATTATTAGTTATTAACCCTATGATTAAACCGGATCCTAGAATTGGTATTGGTATGTGTTTCTGGCAATTGAAAGATTATCAGATGGCAATTAAATCATGGAAAAGAGCTGCCCAATTGGATCCAAATAATAAAGGTGCCTCTACTTTAGTATTATTGACAGAATTTTATAACGCTTTGACAGAATCTAATAACGATACTCAATTTGAGGAAAATTTTACTAATGCCTTGAAGGATTTGGATTCTCAGTTGTCGGCAGATAAAGAAAATCCTGTTCTTCTAATTTTATTACAAAGTTATTATTATTTCAAAGGTGAATATTCCAAAATTTTAGAAATATATGAGAGTAAATTAGCTCCAAGAAAGGATTTATTGTCAAACACTGTTTTATCTGATGCCACATTCTGGTGTGGTAGAGCTCAATATGCTCTCGGTGAATATCGTAAGGCCTTTGCCATGTTCCAGGAAAGTTTAAGAAAAAACGAAGATAATCTTTTGGCTAAATTTGGTATTGGCCAAGCTCAAATTAAGACTAATTTGATTGAAGAAAGTATTCTAACATTTGAAAATCTTTTAAAAACTCATGAATCTATTCAAGAATTGAATTATATTTTAGGTCTTTTGTATTCCAGTAAATGTTTAGATGCAAACACTAGAAAGACTTTATCTCCAAAAGCATTGAAGAGTACATCAAATAAAGCTATTCAATTTTTAGAAAAATATGTCAATTTAACCACTGCCAAAAAGAATCAATTAGTAACACCTCGTGCTTACCTATTATTGTCTCAATTGTATGAGATCAGAAATCATTACAAACAATCATTGGAATTCTTGAGTAAAGTTGTAGATGAATTGAAGTTTATAAATGAGGATAACGTTCCATTAGAAATTTACAATAATATGGGTTGTTTCTATTTCATAAATGGTGAAGTTGAGACTGCCAATAAATATTTCAAGTCTGCACAAGAATTAAATCAGGATAAAAGTGTTGCTATTACAATAAATTATAACGTAGCAAGATCTGACGAATTAATTAATATTGAAGGATCTGAAGCAGTTTATCGGAACATTTTACTTGAGCATCCATCTTATCTATCTGCTAAGATAAGAGAATTATACTGTAAATATGTTTCATCATCGACACATAATATTGAAAAAGAAGATGAAATCATGAAAGCTTTGCTATCTAAACATGAATCTAATTTAGAGATTCGTTCATTTTACAGTTGGTATCTAAACACAGTGCATAACAGTAGTGATTTAGAAACTGAGAGTAATAAAGAAACTTTAGTCAAATACGATTCCCATGATTTATATGCGTTAGTTTCATTAGCCAATTTATATTGTGCTATTGCTAAAGAAAGTAAAAAAAATGGGTCTAGTAAAGACATGGAGAAATCCAAACAATCTTATTTAAAGGCAATTCAATTATTCCAAAAAGTATTACAAATTGATCCATTAAACATTTTTGCAGCTCAAGGTATTGCTATTGTATTTGCTGAAAATAAGAGAATGGGACCAGCATTAGAAGTGTTAAGAAAAGTTAGAGATTCTATTAAGAATGAAGATATTCATATTAATCTTGCTAATTGTTTATTAGAGATGAATGAATATGTGAAATCTATTGAAATTTATGAATTATTAATTAGAACATTTGATAATTTGAAAAATAAACCATACATTTACAATATGTTAGGTAAAGCTTGGTATTCTAGAGGTATGAGGGAAAAATCAGTTGATTATTTGAAAAAATCCAGAGATAATGTTAAATTATCAATTGAAGCTCAAGACGATGAATCATTAGTGAAAAATGATGATAAAGAGATAAAGAGATCTAATAAATTTGTTAACACTTTGAAATATAATTTAGCTTTATTAGAATTTCAAATCGCTGAAACTTTAAGAAGAGCGGCTGGTACTGAAAGAACTTCTGCGGATTTAAAAGAAGCAGTTTTGGGTTTACAAAATGGTATAGTTATATTACAAGAATTAAAAGATAATGAATCATTTGTTATTGTTCCAAAGGAAGAATTAGAACAAAGAATCCAATTAGGTGAAACTACAATGAAGACTGCTCTTGAACGTTGTATATCAGAACAAGAAGTATTTGATAAACAAAATGATGTTAAGTTGGAAGAAGCTCGTAAGGCATTAGAACAACAAGAACTTGAAAACAAAAAGAAGCAACAAAAGGAGGATGAAGCAAAACGTATTAAATTAGAAAAACAAGCAGCAGAATATAAGAAATTACAAGATGAAGCACAACAATATGTGTTAGAACGTGAAAGTATGTTAGTTGATGAAAATAATGCAGGTGCAGATTCCGATGTATCATATGATAGTGATGGTCAAAAGAAAAAGAGAAAGAGGAGTAAAAATTCAAGGGAATCTACTGGTGGTAAGAAAAAGAAACGTAAGAGTGAGGATGATAATGACAACGATGAAGATGATATAATTAAATCTGCTAAAAGTAAACACAGAGGTAAAAGATCTACGTTATCGGAAGAATTCATTGCTGATAGTGATGAAAGTGAAGAAGAACCAGTTTATGATGAAGGTTCTGAAAAAGAAGATAACAACGAAAATAATAATAACAATGGTGGTAGTAGTGAAGAAGATGATCTCTTCTGATTAATGTATATCTATATCTATGTGTATCTTTTTGTTTTGTAATATAATACTGAAAAATAATGGTAAATATTTTTATGTGTGTACATGCATTTATTGATTATATACATATATATATATATAATTTGTTTATTTATTTTGAAACATCCATTTTTTTGAATCTTTATAAGATTCATGTGAATTTCTGTAAATTTGTTTTTCTAATTCGTCTAAAGTCATTAAGAAAGATGAAGATGCTAATAAATTATGTGGTTTTATGTCTGTATTATTTGACATTGAACCAATTGAATCAATATTTTTATTTGTTGTCGACATTGAATAAGCAAAATTATTAATATCTTGAGATCTTTGCAATAATAAATCAGATACAACTTTTGCTAAATCATTTGCAGAATAAATTGCACACCATTTAATTGCTAATTCATAAAAATGTGGATTTATTGAATGTAAATCTAATGATTTAGGATCTGTCTTAATTGCATTGATGACTCTTTGAGAAAAACTTTCTGGTGTGGACATCTCTAAAAACGGTACAGGTTCTTCTTCTTCATCTATAGCCATCGAGTCCTCTGATAAAGGTATACTATCAATAGCAGCCAAAATATGAGCTAACCAATAAGGTAACATCAATTTAGCATTAGCTTTAATTGGTTTCCCAGGATTATTCTCTAAATATCCCAGTCCCGGTATATCCTGTAAGAACTTGCAAGGAACTTCACTTCCTTCAGTGAGCATATCATCTATATCATAGTAACCCATTGTCTCGCACCTCTAGTCATCTACTCTTTCACCTTTGTGTTTACTGATCAGTTGTTTGTTCAAGAAACTGTCTCTTTCGTGTCTCTCTTTTCTATAAAGAATAAATTTCAATATCGGTGATAATTATATTAAACGCGTCACTATATTATTACAATTTCGGCACGGCGGACTTCATCATTGGTTTGTTGGAGTAAGAAAGAGGCCAATCAGTTTAATTGGTAACGTATATAAAGGGGAGAGAGTCTGAGAGAAACCTTTTTATGATGAGAATTAATATTATTTTCTCTGTTATTATTGGCCTTTTGAAAAAAAAATTGTTAGCTAAGAAGAAAGGTAGCTTTTTGTTGTAGGAATTATGGTTTGTGATACGTTAGTTTATCACCCCTTGGTGACAAAATTAGTTAAATTTTTAGATACTACAGCAGGTAGAGAAAAAATATTACGTTTATTACAGTATTTATGTAGATTTTTAGCTGTACAACAAGGTTCGACATTATCTAGACAATTACAAGCACAATTTACAATTGTTAGAAAAGTACTAAGATTTTTAAAACCGTTAAATCATATTCAAGCTGCCTCAAAGATTTATGATCAAAAATTAATTGGTGATTCAATTGTTCGTTTATTAAATATAATTAAAAATTTATGTTATGCAGGTTATTTAACTTTAGATCAAATCAATTTATTAAGAATGTTTAAATTAGTACCTACTACAACATTTTCAAGTAAAAAAATACCACGTTGGACTAATTGGTTTTGGTTTTTCGGTTTAATCTCTGGTTTATTATTAGATTTACGTAATATTCAAATTTCAGATGTCAAATTAAAAGAGGTCAAAGATTCAAAGGAAGAAATTACAGATAAACAGCGTAAAGATTTAGTGAAAGCAACATATAAGGAAAAATTCATGGCTACAAGGAGATTACTTTGGGACTCTACCGATATGTTCATCGTATTAAACAATCTAGGATATTTAACTAACCGTGAACAATATGTAGCTTTAGCAGGTGTAGTCACCTCAATGTTAGGTCTAAGCGATATGTGGAAAGCCACTAAGACAAATTAATATCAGATGAATATCGATCATTTGTCTATAAGTACATTTCAAATAGGATATATATATATAGAGATATATATAGATATATTCAAATATATTTTAGTAGTTGTTATCGGTATTTCGTTATTGATATTGAATTAAAGACCCCTTCAGGGTAATAATACTTTTATTGTTTCGTTCGTCTTATTTTTCATTTTTTTCTTTTTAATTTTTTACTACATAGTTAAGCAGTTTTGAAATAAATTGATGATGAAAATGAAACTGTAAACAATATTTTGAAAATGAGTAACTCAATCACTCATCACTGGAAAAAGAGGAAACACGCAAATTTTAAGAAGTTGAACAGTATTAAGAAACGGGTAATATACTTGAAATATCATCTCTTACTTATAACTTTATTTGTTTTTTAATAATTTTGGCATAAAATATTATCATAATGAGTGCAGTTAATTCACCAAATAATGATGCTCAAAATGTTGGAATACCCGTTAATGCACCAGGTAGTGGGCTTAGTCCACAAGGTGTCGCTGTAAACCTTAATATGAATAATAGAAATAATAGTAATGCTAGTAGTAATGGAAGTTTTACTACTAATGGGATTACTCATGGGTCACCTACCGGTAGTGGTGTTACAGGGATTCATACTGGTTTACCAATGAGTAGTCCCGTAAATACATCTGGAAATATACCTATGAATGTTTCAACAGGACCATCTCAAACAAATTCAAGATTAACTCAAGCTCAATTACAATTATTACAACAACAACAACAAAAATTACAAGCTGGAACTCCACAGCAGCAACAACAACAGAAACAAAAAATGATAATGCAACAGAGAGCATTACAACAACAAAGACAACAACAAGCAATGCATAATTTTGAAACACAATTTTATCAATTATTAATGACAATTAATAAGAAACCAAAGAGAATTTATAATTTTGTTGAAGATACAGATTCAATTTTAAAAAAATATGAAAAATATAGACCAAGTTTTGAGTTTCATATTTATGAAAATAATTATAAGATATGTGCTCCAGCAAATACAAGAGTACAACAACAACAAAAATCCCCAGAGATTTCAAATGATGGTCTTGTGTTAAATAAAAATAATGAAATCTTGAAAGATTTTTTAGAATATGTTGCTAGAGGTATAATGCCTGAAGCCCTAATGGAAGTCCTAAGAGATTGTAATTTACAATTATATGAAGGTAATATTGTCTTACAAGTTTATGATCATACAAACACTGTAGATATAATACCCAAAGATTTACCGAAGCAAGGTACTACACCCAATCCACAATCACAAGGACAAGAGCCACAACAAACTGTAATATCTGATCCACAATCACAAAATAATAATACTCAAAATTCTACTACTTACGACATTAAAAAAGAAACTCCGGATAATAATAGTGTAAACTCAACTAGTTCGTCAGATAGAGCTAATGTAGTTAAGACATCATTTAGAAGACCAAGGGTTTATAGAACCTTATTAAGACCGACAGATTTGTCAAGTTATTACGATATGATGACATATGCAGATCAAGCAAGATTTTCTGATACCATATATAACCAATTAGAAGCAGAATTACTAGTACTCACAAAACGTAATATTGATCTTAATGTGAACTTGAATCCATACGAACATCAAGAAAAGATAAGCGAGTCTAATTTTACTGTACCAAGATGGGATGAAGAAACGCAAAGAGTACATTTCCCTCATAGAAAATTATCCACTGATGAAAAGACTAGAGGTGGTGCAGGCCATATAAGTCAACATGAAGAATTACCGCAACATAACTCAACTTATGAACAGATGATGTTGATCATGGGTGAGAGAACCACGACAACAACAAATTCAGCTTTCGCAGCAGCTTTGGCTAGACATGCAACTGAATTAAAGTCGTCAAAATCTGGTTCAAGTGGGTCTGGTGGTTCAAAGGGTATATCGGGCAGTAGCAGAAATACGGGAGGGTCTTCGACTTCTGATGGTGGTCAATCTTCTATTGCAGCTGCAAACGCAGCTGCAGCTGCATCGAGTGTAACTAGCGAGAATAATCAATTTAGTAGATTGAAATTTATTGAGCAATATCGTGTAAATAAAGAGAAGAGAAAACAACAACAAGCATTAAACATGGTCAACGGAAATGGTGGAGCAAATGGTACTACTCTGCCATTCAATATGAAGATATCTATGGCAATGACTGGTTCTGAGTCAAATGGAGCAACACAAAAACAAAAGGGCCCAGGAGGTAAGAAGGAAGCCGCTGGACAAGCCAAGGGTAAAGGAGCAAATAAACGTGGTAGCAATTCTGATAAGCCAAAGGCCAAGAGACCTCGCAAACCTAAGAAGGTACCGGCGAACGGTGAAACCCCTAAGAAAAAACGTGTGACAAAGAAGAAGGCTGCGGCTGCGACTGCTGCTGCCGCAAGTACAGTGAGCACACCAGCTGGGAATGATGTAGGCTCAATGACAGGCACACCTTCTAGTATTAAATCGGCAGGTTCGCCATCTACCGCAACACCTAAGTAGATTTTACGTAGAATTTTTATCGAATGTTTGAAATGATGGACGAAGACTCAGTTTATATTCTTTTACATAAATTGTATTGAAAACTACTTGTCCGACCTGGCATTAGAAATTTAAATAGACTGCAATATGATGATATGAATTATATATATATAATTATACAATATAAACATTGTAGTTTTTATGCAAATGATTCTTTTGGCTCGCTTTCTAATAGATATTTGATGAGTTCATAAATGTTTTGTCTATCGGCAATGGTATGAATCCATATACCAAACACTTCATGTTTCAAATTCTTGATAATTACCAAATCGTCTTTTACTTCCACACCCATACACTCTAGTGGGTTGGCCTTGTTCTCTATAACATCAAATACTTTACGTTTGTTAATTACACTATTTGGGGCTATACCCATTGAAAAATTATCTGGATTCATTCTATTAAGAATAATTAGACCATAATTATATATATCTTTACCGATAAGGACCGTACTTGACGAATTCGGACCAATGATGTTGTTACTGGAATAGACATCAGTCCTTTGAGATTTTGCGGAGTCATCCAACACGCTTGAGTTTGACATTTCAGATATATTACTTCTACTACTCTCAAAAATGTTGTTATTTTTTTGGTTGCTATTAAGTTGTGAGTCTGTATTATAATCCATATGTAATAATGGTTCATTATCACTTATGTCCCTTAAGTATATAGCCAATACACCTTGGTATTCCAATTTTGTCCATTCGTCTTTTTGAAAGTCCCATTTATATATGGACGCATGAGGCGTATGAAATAGTAGCTGTTTTATCTTAGGATCGTATCTCCCAATGACATTAAAGTTAAGGGCTTTCCTATAAAATTCTAGAGCAGAAGAGTTGTCTGCCTCGTTATTACTACTTCCTTGTTGCTTTGTCATAGTTATAGAGAAGTTATCCGTTAATGCAGTTTTTGGACCAGGTATCTTTAAAAGTTTACAGTGAAATGTAATAGAATTGAACTGGGAGTTGTGCTAGTATCAGTATGTTGGGTCTATGCAGATATTATTTTGTTGCTTAATTGAAATAAAATTATTTCCTTTTTCATTTATATTTGAATTTTTTGACTCGCTTTATTAAATTGCTGTTCTTTAATTTTTCTTTTTTCACTCTATTCAGAATACACCCATCTGAAGAAACTTAAAACAGATCATGTCTATATAACTCTTAAGTTACTAGAATACAGAAATAGAATAATATAGTTAGAAAAGAAGCCAGTGGTTATATAAATTGTTATGGTTTTAGGCATGGGGTGCCATTTTTTTTACTTTACTTTGGAAAATGCATTGCACAGAAATAACGATAAGAAAAAATACGAATTGGATAAATGGGAGAAACAAAATCGGATCTAAGAAATTTTTAATCTTTCACCTTTGTTGATATGTGTATATTGCTTCTAAAAAGTATTAAAACTTGGTTACTTATCTTGATTTGTTTGTATTTTTATTACATTTTGTAATGTAAACTCTCAGTAAAAAAGTTGTTTACGTTTAGTTCACTGATGCTTATTTTCATATTAAATATCAGAGTTAAAATTTTATAAAAATTACATTCCACTTATTAAAACAAATATGTAAACAAAACAATAATTCATAGTTTACCTCTTTATTAATAATATTTTTGATAACATGACTCTTTGCTGAATCTTAATTCTCTACAGAGTAATAGGATATGCATATTAAAAGCAAAGAAATCATAATCGATACGACGAATTGTCAGTAGTTAAAGATAATAAAAGAGTCTTATCCAACTTGGTCTGAGATGAAATGATTCAAGTATTAATAAGATAATATACGAATTTCAAGCATATATAAAGAGCAAAAATTATCGAACTAAAATATATCGATGTCCTAAATCTTATGTATATTAAATTTCGGGTTTGGGAAGAGAACCATGAAGAATAACTTGTATAATAATACTAAAGAACTTATAATAAGAATAAAATAAACAAAATGGAAATGGATTATAGTCTACGATATAATATTGCTAGTAATAAATAGACTTATCACTAGTATGTATTAAAACGTTTATATATATATTTATAATCTACCCTCATGTTTTAAAATTTGAGCAGCTGTTTCATCAATTGTTTGCCTTAAACCCATAAACTTGAAACCTAAAATATCTTTAGTCTTATGGTTATCGGTCTTTGCACCAGATGTATTATGTTCTAATGCTTCACTTGGGTTACCAACTGGGATAGATCCCTTCAAAACTGGGAAATCAGCATTCAAATAATTCAAAATATCCTGAGTGCTAAATTTACCTTCACTCATGACTAATCTTTGACCAATTGTATTTTCCTTTTGGAAAGCATACAAATGTGCTTTAGCAACATCACGAACATCAATGTAACCACCAGCAAAGGATTGTGGCAACTTATCCGGAGTAGAATGTAAAGCGTCATTGATAAATTCACAAGATGTGTTTAGAGTTTTGGTGACATCAGAGTCAAATCTTTGTGGACCAAATACATATACTGGGTTGATAGCGGTCATCTTAAACTTTACTTTATTTTTGTTTTCATTATAAAAGTTCCATGCAGTCTCTTCGGCAATCTTCTTGGAACCACAGTAAGCTGAACCACCATCTCTTTGACAACTGTTCCAGTCATCAGGATTCCAAGATTCTTCAGTGAAAGTAATATTGTCATCAGTCAGACGACCTAGATCAAAAACAGCAGCAAAACTTGAGGTAATGACAAATCTTTCAACAGTATCAGCGGCATATTTCTTAATGGCCTCTAAGATACCTAAAGTACCATTTCTTGCTGGAATTAATAAATCCTTTTCATAATCAGTGACATCGAATTTAAATGGTGAAGCTGTATGAAGAACATATTTGATATCCTTACCATGAGTCTTAAAGGTTTCATCAAATGCATCTAATTTACTAATATCTGGAACAATAACCATAGAAAGGTTTGGATTTTTACCAAACTTTTTTTGTAAATCATCGATCTTAGCTTGAGATCTGGCAGAACCTATAACTTTATAGTTTTCATCTAGTAATTGACCAACAATATGTTGAGCAATAAAACCTGTAGCACCTGAGACGAAGACAGACATGATTAAGATTCGATAAAATTCGCTATTTGTGTATTTGTTTCAATTTCTTGACACTGAATTAGAAGAATTTTAAAAAAAATCTATTGAATATTTTAATTAAATTTCGTTACAGTTTTACAAGCCTTTAAATATATTTAAAAAAAACTCATCAAGATTTAATAAATACATAAAAAACAAAAGAGAGCAAACCTTAATTCAAAGATCATCATATTATTAGGTAATACATTTTAATATTTCAATGAAAATTGATTATAGTTTCAAGGGATTCGTAGTCTACTAGAATAGGGGCCCTTGTTCTTCCACTACCTACACATTAATTGAAAAATTTCAGATGCGAAAAATAATCTTACGTAATAAAATTGTTTAGTTATCTTCGGCTCCGAATAAAAAAAGACTTGGCAAATCTCTTCAGTCGACCGAAGTTTTTTCAGGCATGCGGTTTTGGGTACCCATGCCAGTTTTAAAAACTTCTACATAGTAAAAAAAGTACTTCCACCAAATTTTCAAATTTCGTTTTTCAGCGAGCCCCGAAAATTTTGACCCCGAAAAATATTTTACTTCAAAAAAAAAGTTAAATAACCTAACCTTTTTCAAAAGTACCCAAGTACTTTTTTGAAAATTGAAAAATGGGTATTCTTACATTATGGCCGATTACATACGCGTTATATAAGCTATACACAAAAGATCTCGTTGTTCGCGTTATTTCAGGTTGTCAGCAACCTCTGGAAAAGTTTCAAAACATTTCGACTTTCTTTTCATATATAAAATTCAGTTTTTAATCATTTTTCAAAAGTACTTTTTTACTTTCCTGCCCTCTTTTAGTGCAAATATGGAACAAATGTAGAATGAACAGGTAATTATGCCTGGTAGACATTTAATTAATCGACTTGATCAATGCAATCATATATTGGTTCATCAATGTCGTTTTCAATATTCTTTTTACCTCTTACCCCAAATTCATCGAACCAGAGTCTTAACTTAATCGAAGCTTCGAAAGTTTCAACTCCAAGGTTCTCTCTATCTTCGATAATTGCTCGGCAAATACTGAAAGTCCGTTCAATATCTACATTCGATGATTTCGCAAAAAGTAAGCTTAATGCCAACTTACTGAGTTCTGGAAATATATTTCTCCGATCTATCCAATAATTATAGAAAATCTCAGAAGCTTCTTCGAGAGTGTCGGGGATACTCTTGATTTTTTCTTCAAGGATATACTTCTCAAACTCGTTACATGTTTTGTTAGCCAAAAGTCTTTTAATGTTGAAAATATTGCGTATTCCTTGTTGTGATTCATTTTGAATATCCACTAATGTTGAAGGGCTTGTATTTATCGAAACCTCCCAGTCATTAAGGTACCGTTTAAAGAAATAATTAACATTATTCATTACCCTTTGTCTTTCTTCAGCCGGAATGACAGACTGAATAAAATCAAGCTTAGAAAAAGGGGTCAGGGCATCCATTATCAATTGGACAGTACTATATCGTTGTTCTGAGTATTGCATTTGGAAATGTACAGCAGCAGATGCTACAGCTTTACAAATCATCTTTTGTGCATTATTTAAGACATTCAAATTCTGATATCTCACAAATGATTTCAAGGCCATTCCAAGATCACCTCCAACATTACCAGAAATGCTCATTTTTTCCAAATCATTTAGATATTTCTCGATCAAATGGAAATAGTATGTTCCAAATATCGCTGAGTTTTCGTTATTCTTTTGTAACTTAGCAAAGATTTCATTGAATGGGGCCATCAAATATAAGAGAAATGTCACGCTTTCAAGTTCGTCATCTGAAAACACAAAAAGGGGTAACTTGCTGAGTAAGATAAAGTTTTTGTGTTCCTCTACGAATAGAGGTAGTTTTGCAGAAGACCTTACGAAATAGTATAATAGCCTGTACTCTGAAAACCATCTTGTACTATTTTTACATGGTAAAATAAAGCCGAAATAGTTTTTCCATTTATTTTTGAGTTTAGTGTCAACATGGCTCAATTTTCCTAATTCCACAATCCTATCGAGCCAAGTTTGGTCCGCCTCCTTTAATGACTCTGAAATTGTCATTATCAAGCGGTTTTCCATGTGGGCTAGACAATTCAAATGGAAGATCTCCCCAGTTTTTTCAACTAAAGGAGATAATGGTTTCAATCTTTCAAAGAGAACATTTTTCAACCTGACATTGGCAGAGGCCTTATCAGAAATGATGGTACATATTTTTTTGGTAATTCCATACGACTCAGAAATCTGTAAAATCCAGTTAGCTAAGTTATCAGCCGTTTCCGTTTCAGCTTCCAAGTGTTTCAGAGATAAGAAAAGTTGGCATTGCAACCCCCGTCATTATTTTTGGTCAATTGAGTAACGGATTCTCTTGGGAGTGTTTCTAATTCATCTAAATTTGGAACAAAGTTTGCAATAACTCTCAAAAATTTCCTATTGGTCTTATCAGTCCAACCATCAATTATAAGAGAGACAAGTGTGGTCTTGGTCAAGACAGCCTAAACTTCTTTTTGGAATTCTTCAGCCAAGTTCACAATGGCTTTAGAAAAGTTATTTCTGTCGTAGTACATTCCTTCGCCATATTTTACGATATTTTTGTAACTTTCATTTTCAACGGTGGAAAATGGAACAAAATGTTTATCTAAATGGTAAGTGACCTGTTTATAAAATCCGTTCTTATTGAAGTTATTTTTCCAAAAATCAGGCTTGGGGATCGCTTGCTTAATTGTTAAGCATCGAACAATATCTGCCTTCATATTCCTAGTCAAAAAAAAATTACTTAAAACTTTTGAAGGGTGGTGGTTCATATGCTTACGCATATTCGATAGATCATCTGAAATCTTATGACAGACTCCGCATTGAGAAATAATTTGATAACCAAGTTTTGCTAAAGGTGATGAAACTTTGGATCTTTCCTTTTCTGAATCTTTGGTTTTCTTTAAATACAAAGAGCCGTATCTTCTAATGTATTTACCTTGATTCTTCACCATATAAGAGTAGCGTTTTGGGAGATGCCTAATATCAATCACGGTACATGTCTTTGCATTTCGTTTCGTTTTGCTCTCGGAAATTTCAATAAACTTAGAATCCCATGAACCGATGTCTGAAAGAAGCCTAGTGGTTGAGCGTTCTGAAACAGTTTGTTCGTGGTTTTGAACAATCACCTGATCGTCATGTTCGTCACACATAGTAGCATCTTCTTCCGTTGATTCGCCAACAGATTCGTTTACATTTGTTAAATCGATAGAATCGTCGAGGGTTTCCTCTTCTACTTCAGCAAATTCTCGTTCAATTACTGACATGAATTGCGACATAGTTTTCTTATAGAATTCTACCAAATTGGGATCTTCATTTATTCCCTTATTTAAGAACGCTTTCAACATTTTTGACTGTTTTCTTTTTTACAACTTTTATTTATTAGTTTATTATTTAATTAAATCTTGAATGCTCAGTGTTGCTTTGTATTGATAATATTTATAAATTTTGTTGTTTCTTTATTATGTACGTATATAAAACTGTAGATAATGAATTATGCAACCTGGGCATTTTCCCTCTTTTACGATCGTAAGATATAAAAGTAAACAAACATTTGAGAGTACGCCCGAAAAACCTTTTGGGGGCAGCCCCAGCTCATCCTGGGGGGTCCATTTGCCGGAAATTTTTGAACTTAACCCGATGTTTCTAAATTTTTTTAATTTTTACCCTATTCATTTCTTGCTTTTCATCTGATACGAACTAGGGGCGCGAAAAATAGTGGGTACCCAAAACCGCATGCCTGTTTTCAATCAATTCGGCCGAATGAAAACAGGAACAAATCCATACACGCTTGAGATATATGAAGCAATTCCTAATAATTTTTTATTTAAGATATATATATTATCCATTATTTAATTAGTTAAATTCCTTATCATAATCAGTAAATACGTATCTGTATCTAACGTCACCTTTTTCCATACGTTCGAACACTTCGTTGACATTAGCTTCATTAATTGAATACTTTTGAATCCAAATTCTTAAGTTCTTTTCTGAAACCAATTTTAATAATTGTTTAATCTCTTCGATGGAACCCAAATGACTGTTAGAAATTGAGACACCCATGAGACCGAATGGTTTCAATACGATCTGTTCAGATTGTTCTGGGACAGAGATCGAGACAATACGTCCACCAATTTGCATGATCTTTGGTAATTTTTCAAAATCAACATCCTTCAATGAACCCGCACAAACGATGACCAAATCTAACGTATCATAATATTTCTCTGCCCAGTCTGGCTCTTCACTAGTTGCAATAAAATGATCAGCACCTAATTTGAATGCATCTTCCTTTTTCTTTGAATTACGGGAAATGGCATAAACCTCAGAACCTAAGGCCTTAGCAAAAATTAGACCCATGTGTCCAATACCACCAATACCTAAGATACCAACTTTCTTACCTGGACCGCAACCGTTACGAATCAATGGGGAGAAAACAGTATTACCACCACATAGCAAAGGACCTGCATATTCTGATGGGATATTATCTGGGATTGGAATGACAAAATGTTCTTGAACTCTAATATGAGATGCGTAACCACCTTTAGAACAATAGCCATCATCAAAAAATTGACCATATGTTGTAACTAGTTTGTCACAGTAAGATTCATTATTAGTTTGACAACGATGACAGTTCAAACATGAGTAACATTGAGCACCAACACCAACACGTTGACCGATTTCAAACTCAGAAGTACATTTAGGACCTTTTCTTACAACGGTACCAATAATTTCATGACCAACAACAACTGGTTTTGGAATATCACCCCAATTACCAGAAGCTGCATGGATATCTGAACCACATACACCACAACATTCGATCTTGATGTCAATGTCAGTATCACCAAACTTTTTTGGTTCAAAAGCAACTCTCTTTGGATGTTTCCAATCACCCTGATCAACAACACCAATTGCGTCAATCTTCTCTGGATACTGTAACATTTTTTTAAACTTTTAATAAATTAATGCTTCTGAGCGGAACTCAAGTAAACTATTAATTTAGTTTTATATAATTTCTCCTTTTCTTTATCAAACTTTATTGAAAAGAATGATAACTTTGCAATTGGATAACTAATTTATTCATTGTATGAACCTATTTATACTTTTCCAGATGCAAGACAAGATGGTCATGCCTTAAGGGGGGAGATGAAGGGAGACTTAGCTTAAAGGCTGATGATCCCATCCCCCTTGGTGAAACTCATCGGTGCGATAAAATTTTTCAGATCTCCTAGAATTCTTTTTTTTGCAGTCGTTCTCAATGATACGACCAACGGATTATGTAATATACATTGAAATCGCCGTACGTGTGGATTGGAAAGGCGGCGTTTTGTTATACCATGCTTTAATACCTGAATCCAGGCAATTCTTAAAGTATCATTTTCATTCTAAGAAATGCATGAATGATCCACAAAAGTTGGTTTAATCGAACGGAGGTAAACGCCTAATTTAGAGATAATATCAGACTGCAAAATGATTTTTATAGATTATAGAAACTTGCCTTAAATTTTAAAGGAACTATGGAAGCCATATTAAGGGGGGGTATGAAATTATAGATTCCTGAATATTGAATGATCTCCCAGGTATCCTGAAACGGGTACTATCATTGTTGAATACAATGAGTTACAAAGAGATATTCACATTATTTTATGAAATAAATAATAAGCTTCATAATGGAATGATAATTTTTAGGACTATTCTTATAACAAATGGTCATCTTGCTGTATTTCACATGTATATATCAAGAGTAAGAAATGTTTATTTTGGAAGGGTTAAAAATAACAACATTGCAGCTTTTTTTTAATGTCAAACTTAAAGAACTGCTAAATCAAGTAACATGCATATCGACAATGAAGTTCACAATTATGATATTATTGTTATTTTGGTCAAAATGTTCAAAAAGGAATTTACGAATACCAACAGGTTATAGGTAAAACAATTTTATGCGCGGTTAAATGTTGGATATTTCTCAGTTTTTAGAACTGCGAACTGCATGAACGTCAGAGAATAGATTCATGTATTTCAAACTTAATACAAATAACTAGAATATACGCATATATATATATATATACGAATAAGATTATTAGTTCCAAATGCAGAAGTAATATGTTATGTACTGAGACATAACTCCAAACATTTTAGTACGTAATTATAGAATCAAGTAGTTAACCATAAGGTAAACAGAACAGAATTACTAAGGTTTCTAAGAGTTAATGTAGAAAATCACAGAAAAAACTTAGAATAATTGTTAATTCTTAAAATCAAGTAAGAATTTAATTTTTTTGTTGCTATCAGTATCTTTTCAACTTCATTCTGAGTTTTAGACAAGGGCCACAAACAGCAATGAAGAACAAGCATATTTTATATAATTTTGCAATTGTATACAAATGAAAATTATACGAAAATTCAGATTGCGTTTTATCAGCACTAGCTAATCAACTACTAGACTTACCATTTTTAGCTGTTTTTTTGATCATATTAATATTTGTAATTATTCTTTTCTTTTCATTTAGGAATCAGCTTAAACACCATGTCAGCCTCAAATGCAACAAAGAATAAAGCTCGTAGACGAACACACTCATATACAGTAGAAAATTATTTATGTACATTTTGTTAGTTTCCAATTATTATCAACTACTCACAGGAAAGCTGCGCCATCTACAAAGTGGATCAACAAAGCTGTGTAATGTGCTATACTCATACAGTTAATCAAACTTTATTATCAGCGTTGTTCTTGGTTAAAATCTTTGTCAGGAATAAAGAATTACAAATTACCTTAACGGTCACATTTCGTATTTGTCGAAAACAAATTATTTACGCTCAGTTAGTGGAAAAGAAAAGTTGAAGAAAATATATTGGTCATTTAGAATCAATGAACAGGAGTAATGTTCCATACGAGCCGAACATCCGGTTTTAGTTATAATATTTTGGCAAACTACTTCTCTAAATTGATGATGTCTTAGCTACCACGAAAAGTAACACACAGACGATAAATTAAAAAAAAAGAACAGAAAAGTAGGGGGGGGAAACATACCAAATCTTTAACAATTCTTGGATCTTAGATACATACAATAGAGTTAATGAAACAAAATGTCCTTCTTCTCTTTTCCTCTTCTAATTGTCACTGCTTGCGCTTATTTTTTTAAACCTTCGAGAATTGAAAATTTTTTTTCTTTTTTCATTTCATTTTATTTTCTTTCTGCGAGTTTTTCTCCCAGGCAGCATAGTGACCCTACGCAAAATTTGAAATATTGGGAAGAAGGAACGAATGTAATGCAATCACAGAACTCATCATATGAGTTCCTATTAGTCAGTTCCCACTGAAATTGGCTACGGAATGAAGAAGGGGAAGCGACGATCGTTTGTGACATAGATTATGCTCTCCATGTCGTACAGGACACACAGGCTATTGTACTAATTTGGGAATATATATCTCGACTGTGATACAACATCGCAGGTCCCAACCATTGTTTGCTACAGGTATTACATATGTTTCCTACGCAAATCATAGCATTTTTTATCCATAAAGAATCTCTTTTGGATATGTATCCAAATATATATTTTTAAATGGTCGTATAGGTATCGTTTTTTCTTTTTCTTTTTCCCTGAGATACACGATCCATTTATAAATTATTTCAATGCGTTTCCTGTAATTTTTCTGTTATTATTATCTCATCTGATTTGCTTCATTATGGCATTTTTTACTTCCCAGGAGATGTGTTGGTAGGTGAGATGACATTTTTCTGGATACCAAATTTTTTTCAGATGCACGTCAACAAACAAACCAAAAAGAAAAATAGCATCTTCTTTTTTTTTGGATATTGTTGCCTAATTTGGATATATTTAGGCAACTATTTTATTTTCGTTATCCTCTATTGGAATAATTTTGCGTGTCTCCAAGTTTGGGATAAGATTCTAACTAACTCATTATCCAGATGCAGCGAGCATTCTATGTATTCATAGGTAAATATAGACACATCGTTTATGAAATATATTAACAACAATAATTAGACCACCATTACAGCACCTCCATCTTCTAGGGCTCTCTGTGGGGTTTTCTTCCAATTATGGCATCATCTAGTGTATGTTATTTTCAGAACTCTCTTACATATCTTGTTGGTATCAAAAAAATCCCTCTACGAATGGTTACATCACAAATAGTACTAATATTTCACATATATAAATAAGCATGAAATCAGACATCATTATATTCGTAAAATTCGTAACAAAAATCTATTTTCTTAGCGCTTAATATTTATACCACTAATTAAATAACTAGTATAATCAGAAACCAGCATTATCAAAGAAATAAAAACAAAATGAAATTTTATTCTGCTACTCTTTTGTTAGTATCCGCATTAGCTGTGAAAGCTTCGAATCCAACGCCAGAACAAACTGCCGAATTAGTTGTGTTGTTGAATGATGTCAACGATCACTTTGGTTCTTATACCTCATGGTTTTTTTCGTCTGGTAGAGCTATTCCAAATGGTATCATCAATGCCTATCTTGCAGTCCACAAAGCCGAACCTGGTGATCTTTCTTACACAACTATGTTCACAGCTCTAGATATGGATGCATTACTAGATATGGCCACCGCTGTTCCATGGTATTCATCATATTTATCAGCAGAAATTGCCTCTGCAATTTCCAGTGTTGATGCCTCTCTATACCCACCAACTACATCTACTACATCATCTACAAGCTCAGTTGCTCCATCCACCTCTTCTACTTCATCAGTTGCTCCATCTACTTCCTCCACCTCATCGGTTGCTCCATCTACTTCCTCCACCTCATCGGTTGCTCCATCTACTTCCTCCACCTCATCAGTTGCTCCATCTACTTCCTCCACCTCATCAGTTGCTCCATCTACTTCCTCCACCTCATCAGTTGCTCCTTCTACTTCCTCTACCTCATCTATTGCATCATCTTCTGCCGATTCTAGCATTGCTCCACAAAGTATCTCTGCCGATCAATCACAAGTTTTTTCTTCATCCTCTGTTCAAGAAAGTAGCAGTGCTGTTATAAGTTCGCAATCCTCCTCTGATATAATATCAACCTCAACTAGTCAGGGTACCTCTGCTGTCGAAGCTCAATCTACTTCTGCTACCGATTCAGTTACCTCTTCTGTAATCAATACAGTTTCTTCCAGGGATTTAACTAGCTCCTCAAATGCTCCAATTACATCTTCCATTAACCCAACTTCATCTGAATCCTCTACTGTTTCTTCTGCTCCCAATGCCAACGTTACCAGTACAGAATCGTCAATCAAAACTGCTGTTTCCTCTACTTCTGCACCAGTCACTTCTAACAATGTCATCACTGAGCATTCCACTTCTATTACTAACAGAACCATTGTCGTTGAAACTAATTCTGTTATTGCTACTGAAATTGCCACCATTACTTCTTGCTCCAATGGAGGTTGTACTAAGCTAACCGTTACTAATACCATAATGGAAACTGAAACTGATACCCTTACAACTTGTACTAACTCTGATGAAACTGAGAAGACTGTTACTAACAGTGAAACAAAAACAAATACTGTCACTACCTGTACTAATACTGAAGAAGCAATGAACGCTGCTGGTCCGGTTACTATAACATCCCTAACCACCACTGTTGCAACCGTTTGTGATGAAAAATGTCACTCAGCTAAATCTGCTGCTTCTGCCGCCGTTGCTGCTCAAGTCAATAAGTTAACTACTACCACTGTTACAACTTGTGACGAAGCTTGCCATGCATCAAGATCTTCTGCTGCCTCTGCCAACACACAAGGTCAAGCTAAACAACTAATTACTACCACCATTACCACATGTGATGCTGCATGTCACGCCTCCAGATCATCTGCTGCTTCTGCTGCTTCAGGTAATGAACAAGTTAAGGTTACCAATGGTCCAGAATCTTCTGTAAAGATTACTTCAGTAAATACTAAGTATACATCTACCCCAGTCGTTGCCCAAGTTACTCAAAACAGTAAGGCTGCTTCTTCAAACGTTATTTCCATCCAAATTGAGAATGGTGCTCTACAAAAAACAACTGGTCTAAGTGCCATTATCCTAGGTGCAGCTATTTTACTCTTATAAGCCTGACTTTATGACCTTTCTTTCTTATTTATGAATTTCATGTATGATCTAACAGACTAAAACACTTAATGTAATATTGTGAGACTTTTCCTAATTCTATTTGTTAGTATGGATATCATTATTATCTCATATCAATTGTACTTTAAATATCTGTCGAATATCGTATATCAATATATAACCATTATAGATTTACATAACAGTCATATTATAGTGTAATTATCATTTTATCAAAACCAGAATGGTTCGTTGGCATGAATTAAGAAGTTTATATGCTATTTTCTCATTTGTTTTTTCATAAATGGTTATAATGTAACAATGAAAGCCACAAATTTTTCATTCTTGCTCAAAATGATTACTGATAGGAAAATAATCCCCAGCTCTGATATATTAGGGTTAATTTATTGACTATCCATGGATATTTGGAACCTTTCTTACGAACTCTGTTTTGTTTGCAAGTTAAAATCAATCAGTGTAGAGCTATAATAATTTTTTAATATAAGTTAATGTATGTTATATCTTAATACTTAGCACTAGACTTGGTGTATTACCATACTGAAGTGGATACATGGTGTATATACACATAAAATAAAAGTTCAACCATAACATGCATCTAGTTGCTTTTTTATATACTAGTTTATGCTAAACCACTTCAATTGAGATAATATGAACAAGAAGTAGCACAATTTACGAATTTTTGTCACTATATTAGGTTAAAGTATACTATATCTTCCAAAATATTGTTCGACTCATAACTAACAAAACACATAACCACTGCAGATAATTTTAAACAAAAGAGCCTACCAAGGGGTAATAAATTAATAGCACAGATATCTGGTATATTTTTGAAGTAATAAAATCGGCATTAAGACCATATATAACAATAATTTAAAACGAATCGATTAACTCATTGTCGTAATATACTAGGTTCGTTACGATATTAACATTCTGAACAAATTTATACTCTACTAAGGATTTAACAGTATAGGAATGATATCATTTAAAAAACGCGATTGGAATACAATATATCATATACTCTTTTTTTAAATGAAATGTCTCGAACAACTTTGTTATAGATAGACTGTTAGTGATACTTTTTACATGCATCATTAATGGTGTATTGTAGTTTTCGAGATGCCGATAACCCAAGATTACAAATGATTTATTTTTTTGGTATTTGAAATAATGTCAAATAAAGGAGTATATAAAACCATTATATATATTAAATATCTAACACGCACATTATATTTTAGATATATTTCATGAAGTCAAACAAAAATTGTACAACTGCAAATAGTATCAAATACACAAATTAATATTGGGCAATACATCTTATGATACGGTGCTTGGAAAAGAAACAATTTCTGAGAAGAGAAGTTATGCAACTATCTTTAAAGTAATCCTAGATAAAGGTAATTCCATTTAAAAACCCTTTCGATAGAGAGAGATTGAGTGATGTATTGTTGAAGTTCCAGAAAGGAAAAAGGTTAATTATACAGACAAGCAACATGAGGACTATACATACTCTCTCCTTCTGTGATGGAGGCACTCACCTTGAGATAAGTGTATAATTATAAAAGTGATAGAATAAGTACTTCAACTTATCGAATTACACATCAAGTATACCTTTTCCAGGTATTCGGTGGACATAGAAGCAGACTAAAAAGAAATGGAGTCAGTTATAATGGTGAAAGTGTGCACCCTTCAATAAAAAAAAAGAATAAACAATGGAGGCGAGCATCAGGGCACCCATACAAGGTGTTTAACTATTATTGAACTATTGATAGCTTTATGCATTACACAATAAAACTTTAAATATGCCCATATTAACCCTCCAAGAAAGTATTGAACAATTATAAAAAGGATATTGACAACATTATTATAATAGAGGAAGTTAATGATGCCTTTAAAGAAATACCTATCCCTTCGTAGCCAAATAAATTAGAATTTGTTTTTGTGGTTAGAGATGTTACCACTGAAATAGTGCTCATGGCACCACTAGTATTTTGTGTGTTTGAGACATCAATATTTTTCGAATTCTTTCTAGAATCATATTCTGACACTGTGACACCCACTATCCCACTAGTTTGTTTGCAAGGGTAATCACAAACTGCAGTAGTTACTATTGCGCCTTTACTGGCTCGTGTGACAGTTTCAACCACATTGTTACTATCTATATGGGAAAATGAAGTAAATGAAACATTTGCTCGTGAAGTACTATCAGTGGTTGGGAAATTAGAGATCAAACTGGATTCAGTTTTATCATGAGACCAAGAGACCATACTCGAAGAGTTCTCCGGGATTCCACTAACTTTTGCACTTGAAGTTACATTTGAAATACTAGTTGAGGGTGTTCCATCATCTGTGATAAGCGTTTTTGTACCAGTTGAAGTCTCAACAATTGCATTAGTAACTGTAGATACTTTAACCTCTGTAACATTACCAGTGATACTAGCATTGGCGATATTGGTGAATTCGATTGCAACGTCGGTTGTATAAACGCCAGTAGCGACTTTTGTTGAGATGAGAGTTAATGTACTTCTGCTAAAAATTGTTGTAGTTGCATCGGAATAAAGGATAACTGAAGTAGGAATTAACTTTGTGTTAGTCTCAGTTGAAGTAACAGTCATATAATCCATATATGTGTTAGTACTTACTCCCGTGGTTGTTGTAATTGTCGAGGTAGACGTTTGTGTTTCTTCCTGAGTTTCAACAATCGTTTCAACGGTTGCACTTGTCAGGGTATACACTTTAGTTACTGGAGCTAATTCAGTATAGGTATAGGTTGGGTAAAAATATTGAACATTGACCCAAATTTCTGTTCTTGTTACTGTTACACCACTATGTGTAATATATTCATTGGATGTATAGGTAGATGTATAAGTAGTATCTGGTTCGATAACAGTTGTTGTAATTGGGTTCAATATAGTAACCACAAAAAGTTTAGTATTAAAAACAGTAGTAGTACTTGTGCTTAAAGATGTTGATTTAGACTCACTCAATGAAGTAGATGTGGATATATCAGTTGTAAAAATGACAACATCCTGAGAATTTTCTAAAGTTGCAAGTTTTGTCACAACATATACCGCTTCAGTCGTTACCGTTTCTACTTGTGGTAAAGTCTCTACTTTGGTCACAATTTCAGTGCTGGTAGCAGTTAAGGTCTCCAATGTAGTTTTTGTTGATAAACTAATCTGTGTTTCTGTTATCAATTTTGTGGTTGTAAACATTTGAGTATCAGTGTATGTGACTACACTAGTGATCGGACTTTCAATAGTGGCTATGACTGTAGAAATGCCAATTTTAGTTTCTGTGATTAAACCAGTTGTCGCATAAACCGTTGTCAAGACAGTCGTGACAGGTATTAATTTAGTCGTAGTTGCTGTAGTTAATTGCAAGATTGTTGTAGGTGCCCTTTTCAAAAGTGTAGCTCCATTAATTAGAGACCAAATGCTCTGCGATATTAACAACAATTGTAAAAATAAAATCATACTTACCTATAAGCATGATATAATATAAAATGAATATCATTAGTTCACAGAAAGAACAGAAGAAAATAAAAAACAAAATATTCTCATTAAGAAATCATAACATATTTTAGATGAAATTTCTTGTTCTTATATATAAACAAGCAATTAGATGCCCAATGACCACTGCATACCATTTTTATTTTTTTAGTCATATCCCTTCTTATAATAGATTTACTACTAAGAGCAAATAAGATTTACTTTAACATATCGGACTTATAAGAGTTCCTTCCATATAAGTTACCAGAAGATATATTGATTTTCGTTTTCTTCTAAAACATTTTATTTTTATTTCATTCTGTAAAACAGTAATATATCCGTATGACCTACCAAATATACAATTCCTCCATTCCAATAAAATACAGTTCTAATTTTAACCAGCAATGAAGTTTTCCATCATATAGGGATGGAAATAATACAATTAATAACAACTTGCTAACAAATGCCCTGCTCAAGATTTTTTGTAGGGTCATTCATAATCTGCCCACTTTGAGTTCACTAAAATCATGCGATAAATCAGCCCATGACTCCGAATTGGGAGTACAAATAATTACCAAATAATGCAGCGATATAAAAAAAAGTGGTAAAATTGCAAATCTAATTTGTTGAAACTTAATCCTTTTCCAAAAAAATAATGAGGCAGGCAATAGAACAGAAGAACGCTGAGGCAAAAACAAACAAAAAAAATTCCAAAATGAAATATTACAACACAATTACGACGAAGATCCTGGATCTCTTCTGATAACCAATGTCTAATAATTATTTGTAATTGGCTATTCAGATATTAAATGTAACGGTTACCTTGAGAAACATAAATTTGAGTTCAATATCCATTTAAGTAGAGTTTTTCTTAATTAATTGCAAATAATTGTTAAGATAAGGAGAGATAATCGAATAAGGGGTGCATTTCTCCTGAAGTATCCTTGAAAAATACGAAAAAAATAAATTTTATATACGTCTACTTGAGTTTTGTTTTAAAGCCTTTGATCGGCGTAAAAAGGTATTTCTCTTCAAAGGATTAGATGGACATTTCATAAATACACAAATGTTGTACCATGCATCTTAACAAACAAAAGAAATACCATTTTAGATAAGGGCAGTCTATGATTTTAATTGAACAACTTTATACAATGATGAAATAAGGCACATTGTTGTAAAAAAATGTGTGTAGTGTGACTTTCTATTGATGTCATATTCATAAAATGGTATGTATCATGGAATTTTGATGTCTGGATCTTAATAAGAAGGAACTTACTAATAAAACGCATGGATTCGAATAAATTAAACAATGCTTTATGTCATGTTTACTGGAAATAACGTAGGATAGTTATTTTCTCAAATATTTTGGTGTAAATAGAAAATCCCAAAGGAACAAAGTTCTAAAATTTATAATTAAGCTATTATTTTACAGAATTTCTGTCAGTAACTTTCAATTATTTTTAAATTCTTTAGATTCAACACAAAGGACTCAATGAAAACAAGGACAATTTTATGTTTGAACAAAGAAAGTATATAGTTCACTGTATTATCTTGTCTGCGAGTAATGACATATTCAGTAATATATATGCCACCTAAAAGTAGTAATAATTTTGTTTGGGATCGAGGAGAAATAGAGAAATAAAGCAATAATCCTTCTTCAAAAAAAGAGATACACTCTTGTATGTGCTATTCTTTCTAATAATATACTATTACTGTATTCTCATCATATTTTCTCTCTTTTTTTGTCAATCTAAGTTTTTTTTCTTTCTTTAGAATTATTGCCTGGAAACATGGTATTCAATAAACCAAACACACATATGGCATAAAGGCTGCTCTACTCATCTAAAATTCTGTTAACTTTTGACTTTTCTTGATAGTGTTGATTGTATTATTGTTACCATTGCAACAAAAAGTTAGTATATCTTTTTGTTTAGTTCAATTAAAACTTATTTAAATCTCCTTAATTACTTAATCTGAATAATAAATTTTATTACAATGCACCAGATTTTTTCTTTAGTAGTTTTGCTATTTTACAAAATTTCAAGATGTTAAAGCTGCAAAAGGTCTTATGTAAATGATATTCTTACAAAGAAAAGAAAAACTTTACTGCCATGAATTAAAGTAATTGAATGATTACTACTCAGTAGTACCACACAGACCCTCCATAACCACATCTATTATTCATTTGAGCTCTGACATTATTGGCTACTTTGATTTACAGAGTACATACTTCTTTTGTCAATCGGCCGAATCTAATGAGAACGTTCGGCGCAATTCGGCCGTCTACTCTCTATGGTGCGCAAAAAGGCAGTAAGATAAATTGATTTTTTGTCATTCCACAACGAATAACAAGACAAAATATCACTTGAAAGTTCATTCATTTGGCAAAGGGAGAAGAGTCGGAGCCAAATTGGGAATGAAAGATACGCATATTAGAGCCGGCCAACTCGGTGTTCTTTCGAAAGGGAAATCAACCAATTTATCACGGCCGAACTGAATTGAACACATTCAATTTAGTCCGGCCGATCATTGACTAGTGTGAGGCGAAAATCAAACTTTTTTCAACTCGAAAATTCTTCGACTACATAAATTCTTTTTTCAGTTACCTTCTAAGAAAGAGTCTGAACAATAATGAAATTTTTGTATTTTCGAATATTTAAATTCAAGGGGTACTTCTCGCAAATTACGTATAAACAGTTAGCTATGTAAGTATAACATATTTTAATGACGATATCTTAAAAAAAAAAAAATCATATATAAACAAAGTATATATTTTCATTTATTCATATCTTTAAGAAGTTATTCTTATTATCAATTATATAACAAAGTAACAATAATTAATAAAGTTAAAATAGCAATTTACTTCCTTTAAAAGAAGAAAAGATACAGAAACAAAACACACTTTGAAAAACAAAAAAGTAATGTCTGCCCTAGTTACTTTGAATAATGGTTTGAAAATGCCTTTAGTTGGTCTTGGTTGTTGGAAGATTCCAAACTAGGTCTGTGCCGAACAAGTGTATAACGCTATTAAGTTAGGGTATCGTCTGTTTGATGGTGCTACAGATTACGGCAATGAAATTGAAGTTGGTCAAGGTATTAGAAGAGCCATTGAAGAAAATATTGTTGCCAGAGAAGATCTATTTATTGTTTCCAAGTTATGGAACTCTTTTCATCACCCAGGACATGTAAGAATGAATGTTAAGAGAAACTTGAAGGATTTGGGTCTAGATTATCTGGATCTTTACTATATCCACTTTCCAATTGCCTTCAAGTATGTTCCAATGGAGGAAAAATATCCACCAGGATTCTACTCCGGTGTTAAAGAAGAAGCACAAGGTATTATTGCTACCGAAAATGTTAGTTTAGCCGATACTTATCATGCTATGGAAGCTTTAGTTGATGAAGGTTTAATCAAATCTATTGGTATCTCCAATTATAATGGTGGATTAGTTCAAGATGTATTGAATTACTGTAAAATTAAACCTGTAGCTCTCCAAATTGAACATCACCCATATTTGACTCAATCTCATTTGACTGAATATTGTAAATTGAATCAAATTCAAGTTGTTGCATATTCATCTTTTGGTCCTCAATCATATGTTGAATTGAAATCTGATGTTGCCATTGAAACTGTTCCACTATTTGAGCATCCAACTGTTAAGAAGATCGCTTCAGCCCATGGTTCAAATATCACTACTTCTCAGGTGTTATTAAGGTGGGCTACCCAACAAGGTGTTGCTATCATTCCAAAATCTTCTAAGAAAGAAAGATTACTTGCTAATTTGAAGATTGATGAAGCTTTAACATTGACCAATGATGAATTGAAACAAATAAACGATTTAAACAAAAATTTAAGATTTAATGATCCATGGGACTGGATGAATATGAAATTCCCAATCTTCGCTTGAGAACGGCAAGTTTTGATGATGCTTACTACGAATTAAATTTTTATTTAGAAATTAGTATATAAATATATATATCTATAATTGAATTTCTATTCCATGCTTTATTGTGAAAATGTTGTTTTAATAATACCTCTTGGCGTACATATCAGTTTTTTGAATATTTCTTTACTGCGGTTGCAATTTGTTTTATATCTTCTGGAGTTGTTCTACAACAACCACCTATGATTCTTGCACCTGCGTCAATGTACCTTTTAACCAAGGTATCCCAAGTGAAAAGTTGTTGAGTATTTGGTACCCACACCTTCTTCACAGTATCATAAATCTCATTGTTGTTCGGATAAACAATCAATGGCATATTAGGTAATTGCTTATGTATTAACTCCATGATATCGGCAGAAAAATTGAAATTGGCACAATTGATCCCTAATAGCAATAAATTTGGATTTAGTTTATCACCAAATGATTTAATCAGTTCTGCAACGTCTTCCATTGTGGATCCATCTCTTAAACAACCATTTTGATGAACAGATAGACCAATATAGAAAGGTTTTGACAAGATAGATTTATCCCATGACAATATGGCTCTTAATTCATGAATATTTGGAACGGTCTCGAACGCAATCAAATCCAAGTTATCATTCTGGAAAAAATTATCTAATTGAGGTTTAAAATAGTTGTAATAATCTATGCTTTCCGGATGTTCACCATAGTTACCGTCAAACTCTGCACATACCTGAGCACCCCAAGGGCCAATACAGCCAATTAAAAATTTCTCTTCCCCAATACAATCCCGAGAAAACTGTACAATACGATTCAATAATATGTTATATTCTTCTTTTGTCTTAGTAGGAGTATTTTCTGAGACAGATTTGAAACTAGTTTGATACGTTGTAGTCATCAAGATCTCTGCACCTGCTGCTGAGAAATCGCTGAATACTCCCTTAACGATTTCTCTATTCATAGATGACTTATCCGACCAAAAAGAATCGCTGATAAAAGGTGCTGTCGACCACACTGGAGTGGAAACATTGATCCCTCTTTTTTCTAATTCAGAACCTTGACCACCATCTAAAACCAGAACCTTGCCAGGGTTAGATTCTAAATACTCTTTGATTGAAGGACGAGCCATTGCTTCTGTTATGAATTTTGATTCTACAGATTTGAATACATGTATTTGAAGTTGTATTACTTAACTTCAATTGGAATAGTATTCCTTTTACATTTAAGAAATTTACAAGGCTAGTGGTTACCTCTTACGTTCATAAAATTTTGTAAATATACATACTATTTCTGAAACTTTTACACCTATCTTGCCTTGGAGTTAAATCGCAAAAAATAATAAAAAAAATTGAAACGGACGAATTATGTTCTCGAAGAGCAAAAAAAAAAATCTACAGAAAGCTTTGATAGACTAAGCTGGTTTTTAGTTACTTCAGATCTACATAGGTAATTTATACCGATATTCACTATTCTCATAGTTACCCATCACATCTGAAATCAGACAATATGGACAAATACCCTCACATGGAAAGAAAAAAAAAGGTGGCCTCAATAGAAATCAGCGTGGGAGTGACGAAACTGAAAGATCTGATTTGACGAAGACTAAGGAAAACCTATACGATGCTAGGTTTATCAAATTAATGTTAATAGTGATGATGATACTCCTAATGCTTGTCGTCTACACATCTTTACAAGTTATAAGTCTAAGTTTCAAGGTCGAGGAGATACTCAAACTGGTTCCAGAGTTAGTTCTAAAGGATAACTAATTACTTAGATTTCTGAGATGTTGTCTCTGGAAGTAACTTGAGATAAAGGTTCGTTTTACAAATTATCTGTTATAGATTGTCGTGAAATGTTTGAACGATAACAGTTCGTGAACCTTTCTTTCTGTTGAGGCATAGTTCTCAGTCATGTTGGATACATTCGGTCAATTTTATGCGTCTGCAGATTATAAAATCAAAAATGAGATCTAATGTTCCATAGGATTCAGCATATTTATGAATGGTCATGTAATTTACGTACTCAAATTATATAAACATCTCATTACTAATGATTATTATAGACAAACTCAAAATCGATGATCTATAATATTTTGGTGCTTACCTCAAGGCTATCATAATTTCTGATGGGAGATGAGATAATTTGTTTGGTTTAATAATTAAAAACTTGTGTAAAATTGAGATAAGTTTACCCTTAATTCTTTTATTCTAGACTAAGGCATCACCTACCTACGAATTACTTGTTTTTTGCTACGTGCATCCTAAGAAGGATTAAGAAATGATAAATCTAGTTTCATAGAGCTTAAATTGTTAGTGTCTCTGTTTCCTGAATAAGTCGGTTTGCCTTCCAGAAACTTCCCTACTTCTTCTTCACTTCAGCCTATTATTGCCAATGAACAGGGTTTATTACTTTCCTTTTCGAAAGATCTTTTCTGACATATTCCGCGTTGCCCTAGTCCAGCTTGTAAGTAGTGATGAACATTCTACAGAATACTCTTTCTAATTGATGTATTTTTAAGATAGTACATTAAGTTCCAAAGGGTCTTAACCGTAAATTATGATCCACGGTGCTTGTTGCTCACAATTTTTTCAGAGATATACCTCTTCCTCATAGATTAAGTTCACAACACTTTCTTCCTTACTCATACGACTGACTTACAGATTATGGTCCAAATCACCAGATGCCAAATAAAAAATCTAAAACGATCAAAAAACCAAGACCATCTTTCGTTTGTTTAGCATGCAAACAAAAAAAGATAAAATGTGACAAAAGCCACCCAGCGTGTCAAAAATGCAAGGAAAGTGGAATAACATGCATCTATAAAGCTAACATAATTGTAGCTACCTCTCCTGTAAAAGAAATCGGAAAGATTCATTTTCACAATGAAAGTGATGGACTAGATACACGGCGATTAACATTGGTTGCTAAGAACTTTACATCACGTATATCAAACACTGAATATCACACAGTCAATAATAAAGAAAATAAAAAGCTCGACAACAATATTGCTTTGAGATTAGAATGCGATAATATCTTACACCCATATAGTGCCTTTAAGTTGAAAGATACCACAATCAAGTTATGGAATCCAAATAGCCTCATTCAATCTGATAAATTCGCTACTCGGTATAGTGGTTCATACACTTTACAGAATTATATTCAATCAGACCCATATTTGAGATTATTTTGTGGTGCCCTATATGGTACTGTTATAAATGAGGTAAGCTTTCGTATATCAACCATATCAAAAAGAAGGTTGGATCTAAATGATAAAAAACATGAAACAGAAAAATCACTTTTACAAAATAAGACGTCACTATGTGGGGGTAGTTCTCAATATATCATATATAATCCGTTACCTAATGAACCAAATTCAAGTCCTTTAAATTATCTGGAAGGTACTGTACTAAACTGGATAAAGGGAGTTAATGAATTAGTTTTCAATAATCTCCCCCTTAATCTAGATAAGGAGTATAACATAGATAATACAATGCACCCCCAAGTTATTTCTACAATACACAAGTTTGTTGAAGAAACCGAATTTATCATGATAGATATACCAGCAGTTGATAGTTTATTAAAGAGCTTTTATAAAAACATCTATCCGTTTTTTCCCTTTTTTAATATTCAATCTTTCAAGAACCTTTTATCAGTTGTTGCCACTAAAAATGAAAAAGGAGAAACTAAATTTAATATAAGTTCTAATAATCTTAGAGAAAAAGTAGAAACAATTGCATTGTTCCTTGTTCTGCTTGCAATTTCACTTAGAAACCCCATCAAAGATAAAGATAATGAAGTCTTATCCAAAGATGATTCTTTAGATATATCTGCTCAATTAATTGTGGCTTCCCGAAAATTTTTATCACTACTAAACGGGTATAAATTTATGAATGAAAATATATTTTGCTGTTTTCTATACCTATTTGTTGCAGAATATCTAAATTTAAGAAGTAGTGACTACCAACCGGAACACGACAAATTAGTCATGCTAAAAAATCTTAATGGTTATGCCAAAATGTTAGGACTTGCAAACAATCCAAACAGATACGACAGATATTTAGGCAATTCATTATCGATGAGATTGTACAAATCATTTAGAATTAAATTATGGGTGGGATTGCAGTCTATCAACATGTTAATGTCAACCCCCATTGCATTAATAGACATCTCAGAAATGACTTCTTTAAAACAATTTCCAATGGATAACTCGAATCTCATTTCGACACTAGGATGCGATATCTTCTCGATTGCAGAACCTGACAGAAAAATATTTTTAATACAACAAAAAAAATACCAATTCCACATACTATTAGCTAACGTAATGAGTATGTGCACCAATGAAAGTGATATAAATAGCCTTCTTGAGATAAATGAAACTATAGGGAAACTAGTTAAATTTACAAATAGAGTATTTCCCCTCTCTGAGTTGGAGAAAAAGCCACTGAGTTCAAATCGTAGTTGCAAAAGCAACAATATGCATTATGAATACAATATGGACAGTGTAGAATCTGTAGAAACAATTGAAGTCAATATAATTTGCCTGTATTCTATAATGAATGTTTACAATGCACTTCTGTTTCACTTTGAGAATCATCCGAGTTTAGATAACTCTCAGGCTTACCGTAAATACTTTTTCGTTGAATCCATCAATGTTTATTCACAGCTGATTGACTTATTAATATCTTATTTACAAGGAAAATATTCCTGCAAGATTTTAAATGAACACAAATACTCAATTGATAAGTTGATTGTTTTCACATTGGTAAGGGTTTGGTCGGTGCAAATGAGTTATGTGATTAGAATATCATATAGAATTGCAGAAAATCAACGATATGATTCTTCAAATATTCCGGGGGGCTCTGCTGATGATGCTTTAACATCATTATATTCAACAATAAAGAAACAAATGCAGCTCACGTACGAGCTAAGTATATCAAACCTTAAAGACAATTATTTTGCATGTTACCAAGCCCTTCTATTCATTAATTATTTGATTTATTTACTTAAAAAGAAGGCACTTGTCAAATTTACCAATAACTTTTGGGATATACTCTACAGTAACCCAAATTTTCCTACCTACATTACAAATCACCTGAAATCTGAATGGGGGTTAAATATCGAAAATGATTTCAACTTTTTAACGGACCTTTTAATGAATTCAAAACCTTTAGAATATATCACTTATCCGATTCTTAAGGAACTTCGAAATATATTCAACGAATCAATATTTTGTGATGAAATTGAAAGAATTCCTTTCGAACAAACAGATATAAGATTAGTTGATATTGAAAAGTTATTAAACGACGCTTTAGAGTGTAATTTAGAATTATTTAAGAATATTATTGAGGATAACTTAGGAAAATTTCCTTCGCTATAGTTGAATAAAGAAATCGGTTACGTAATGAAATCGACATAATAAAACGACTTCAGTAAGCTTAAGATTTTAGAATAAATTATATCTACACCATTTGCTCCAAAATTTCATTAAATAATATGAAAATACTACAGATCAAGATGTTAGGTGCAACTGGCTAATCACATATTTTCATATTTTATACTGCATTTCTGAGAAAGAAAGTTGTTTTAATATTTAATAGAGTAAACGGATAGTATGTGTATAAGATGATTTAAAATTCCATATAATTATATAAATATATATTTAATGAATACTGGAATTCGATATATAAGTTTAAGTAATTGTATTACGAAAGTCCGTTAAGGTAATCTTAATTAATAGATCGTCCCAACTGGGAGAAACCTACCACTTCTATATTTTTTTATTGAAAACTTAAAGTAAAAAAATATTGATTTATGTAAAACATTAAAATATTTTATCAGAAAGAGTAATAGTTGATGAAGAAGTTGATGCACCTATTTTTGTCCTTTTCAAGATTGCAAAATTTCTCTCAAGTTATCACAATATCAATGGAGATAATAATTTACACAAAATACGTATATATTTGATATAAAAAAAAACTTTCAATTAGATACAATATTCAGTTAACGTTGCCAATTAACTTTATACCTGAATTTCTACCATTCTTTATATCATCTAACATTGTGGAAACAGCCTCCAGACCACGGTCGAATATTTTAACAGGTAAACCCTTAATTTCACCATTCTGTAGCTTTGGTTCTAAAAAGTCGTGCACTTTTAACGCAAGTTCTCTATATGAAGATGAAGCAGGAATGTACTTGGAAGCTAATTGAACACCATGCCCATTAGTCAAATAAAAACAATGTGTTGTAACTGTAACGTCTTTACGTCTCTTAGCTTCTGAAATATCATCTGCAGTTTTGGTAAATAGTTGCACAACGGTAATTTGAGAACCATCAGACTGAGCTGCACAATCATAAACATTTGGAAAACTTTGATCATTTGAAATACAATCAACTAAGTGTTTAATGTTATCATACTTACTCTTGATCTGATTAACAACATCAGTATCATGATAATCAAAAACTTCGTCTGCACCAAGAGACATTAGTAGCTGTGAATGTTTTGGCGATGCAACAGTGACAATTCTCGAGTACCCATTTATCAATTTTGCAACTTGAATCATCATTTGGCCCGTTGCAGTACTACCACCCCAAACTAAAATTGGAAAATTATTTTGTGGTGCAACAACGTCTTCTCTAATATCTAATTTAAGGCAGTGAAAAAGAGACATAGATGCAGTCCCAATAGAACATGGCACAGAAGCAGCCGTCTCATAAGAATTGATCTTTCCTGAAGGTTCGGATCTCAAAGAAGAATATCTGGAAGATTCCTTTGGTAAATGATATGCCAAACAGGCCTCGACTGCAGTATATTCCGCAAACGCGCCATTCCAAGGGGTACGTTCATCACCACCATGTAGAAAACAGAATAATGTGTCGCCTAATTTATATTTGGAACTATCAACATTAGGACCAAGTTTAACAATTTCACCTGCAACATCACAACCGATAATAGCTCCTAAGGGACCTAGTTTATAAGAAATGTGTTTCCAATCAGTTGGGTTGGCAGCAAAAGACTTTGTCTTGAGTAAAACATAACCAGACTCCAATTTTGGCAAAGGAATATCTGTTTTTAAAATTGGCTTTGTCTCACCAATAACGATAGCTTTCATTTTGTGCGAGAGAATAGTTTATGAGATTCTTACTCTATTACAATTTCTTGCAATCGACACAGAAGAACTAAAGTAAAAATATTTTCATATGTTTGAAACCCTCTTTTATATAGTTGTATCTTTATGTATTTTGCATGATCAAATAAAACATAGAAACATTTGATTGACAAATATTAGCTATCGTAACGTAGTGACAAGTTAGTAATGGTCTAAACACATCACGATTCCGCGGATAAGTTTTCAACGACAATAGTCTTACTAATGCTCAGAATAATCTGAATTTACTGATAAAATTAAGATACTTCACTCGTGAACTACCTTATGAACATTAAACACCCAGCGTGGAGTAGTGTTTTGTCCTCTCAAAAGGGAAAACCCGGCCGGAACATTATATGTTCACCTGAAAAGGCAAACACGGCCGAATATACCTAGAGCAGTTGGTTTATTTCTTGCGATGAGCCTGTCGGAATTCTTACAGGAGAGAGTATCGAAACTCGGGAAGCTGTTACGGATTGTACATTACAAACGGATATATTAGGCGTCTGAAATTTGTTCCTTGGAATAGATAAAAGTAAAGTTAAAAAGCATTACAAATGTGTGAATAAGAGGAGGTTTTATTACTAATCAAAAAGGATGTGGAGGGCAGGTTTGTCAAATAAATATAATTAGATTTTATCATTATTGTATGCTTTACGATAAAAGAAATGACAAAGCTAGCACTTAAAGATCGAATTACATGAAAACAGGCATTATAAATAATGAGATAATATGTGATTAATAACAAATATTTTTACCAGAACATTCAATCACCATATTGAGAATTGTGATTCGACATTTAAGCACGAATAAAACAGACTTCTAGACTGAAAAACATCGTCAATACCAAGACCCATGAAAGCTGTGATTATCAAGGGAAAAAAAGCCGTTATCAGTAATAATGTTTCGTTACCGGAACTCCCCAACACCTACATTTTAATTAAGCCAAAAGCAGTAGGGGGAAATCCAACAGATTGGAAACACATTGAATTTGGTATTGGGCCACAAGGTTCAATTTTAGGTTGTGATGTTGCAGGTGAAATTATCGAAATGGGTACCAAAGTGGATATCAAGAAATTTCATATCGGAGACTATGTATATAGCTTTGCCCATGGAGCTTCTGTTAGAAAACCAGATAATGGTGCATTTGCGGAATATGTCGCATTAGATCCAAAGCTGACCTTCCACTTACCAAAGAAAACCCACTTTGCTACGAGACAAAATGTTCCAGAAGGGAAAATAGAAACCTTTGAAGACGCAGCCTCAATTCCTGCTTCATTCTTTACAGCAGGTGGTGGATTATTCCACGAGATGAAATTAAAATTTATAACAAATAGTACGAAACCACAAAATGATTTCCCTCTTTTAGTATGGGGTGGAGGGTCTGCCCTTGGCCAAGCAGTAATTCAATTAGCCCATAAATTTAATGGGTACTCAAAAATAATCGCTGTTGCTGACAGGAGAAATGAGGATTTATTATTATCTTACGGTGCAGATGAAGTCTTTGATTACCATGACCAAGATGTTATTATTAAAATTAGAAACAAGTATGATAATATTCAACATTTGTTTGATTGTGTATCAACGTTAGAAACACTCCATCATGTTTACCAGTGCTCTGCCGATTTTAATGATGCTATTCTGCTAAATTTTACATCCAAAAATATTGATAATGTAAGTCCTCAAATAAGAAGACCTAATGTTACAGTAATAAACACTGTAATATATTTAGCTTTTGGCTATGATGTATTTATGGCTGGGGTTAAGATTGCTGCCCAACCAAAATATCGAGCTGATATGATTAAATTTGTCCAGGAAATCAGTCCTTTTTTAAAAAATGGGGAATTCCATCATATGCCACTTATCATTTATAGAAATGGCCTTGAGGGTGCTTTAAAGCTAACTGATGATATAAAGAACGGAGTTCATACAGGCAACAAATTAATTTCTCAGTTTCACTAATACCAACACTATTAATTAGATTTATAATTTTTAAAATCATGTTTGAACAATGAAGTGAAAGACCCAGAATATTGCTCAAACACATTCAACCATTGCTATTCAAATATTTATGAAACTGTAGAGAATCTGAGGTATAGATTTCATTCCCCCTTGATTCATTAGTGTGTAGCTTGTTAGTACTTTTTAATTCAGACATGTTTTAATGTGATAATTGATTATTTATTTTTAGTTTTTTTTGGTTATACAAATTATGTAACCTTAATTTTTTTTTTATTTTACGGTGATACTCAATAGAATTATGATTATTGTATTTCTCATCCTCCTTTACACCGAATTCTGATTCTAGTCATCTATTTTCAGCTGCATATTCGTAGCTGATATACTAATTTAGTTTCTCTAGACTGTGACCCTCCAAGAGAAGAAAAGTTTTGGTTGAAACATTTTCATTTCGAATCTGTGGAAGTAATAAGGAATATTTTAATCAAAGCCATTGACAATTATTGCCAAAATATTTTACAGCTAACCGGTTTATATTTCAATTGCAGTTGTCTATTAGTTAAATTTTGACACATCAACTATCGTGATGGAGGTAGTAGAATAAAATCGGTTATATTTTTATATAAACGAGTGCATACTTAGGACTGTATGCTAAGATTACAGAAATTTAGAATGGCTGCTATACCTAGTTCTGAGGGGACAGAATTGAATAAAGATAATTATATCATATATAGACTTTATGATTTATATACCCTAAAATATCATAGAAATATCGAAATTTTACCTGGATTTAGTACATTTCTTAGCTCAGACATCCCAATCTAAGTTAGAAACGCAACGAATGCCTAGTCATCTGATGACGTTAATCTAGTCCGATCTTTCATGGATTTCTGCTCTTGGTGCATCTAAACTACTGATCAATGATACAATCTGAAAAACTAGCGCAAGGAAGCCACAGTGGATTGCCATTAAGTCTGCCAATGAGCTCTCACAGGTTAAAGAACTGATACCATAAAGAAGTACACCGTATATTAACCACTGTTTAGAATATGCAGAAGATTGATCTCTCCAATATGGTTTCCCCTTCATCAATTCTACAACATTCTGAAGTAACCTACGACCATAATATGCTAAAAATAACATAAAAATAGTGAAGATAACAAAAAAAATTGTTGCCAATATTAAAACATTAGTTATCAAAGATGGACTTAATTCGTAATTCATCATCAAATCAAGTTTGCTTTTTATGTTTTAAAATATTTCTTTATCTGGTGTCCTATATCAAGTTCATCACTTTTATGAGTGTGATGTGTGAATGCCAATATGATCGATCAGTAATCACATATTGTTTTATATAAACGATTAACATTTTTTTTTCTCTCGGGGAGTTATTCGAGGACAAATATGATCGTATATATTTTTTGATTACTCTGAATAAAGCGTACGAAAGCAACAAACTTAGAAAATGAAACTCCATCTATACATTAAAATCTTATTCAATAACAATGCCATGCACTTAGAAAACATATGCTATTATTAGTATACAAGATTCGCATACAGAAAACGCATAGTTAGAAATTACTTGTGAACCGACCTCTTCCAAGTTGTCCGGCAAATTTTAGGGCTTCTTTGTTGAAAAAACAGTGAGATTAGTCACACAGGATTTCAGCGCTGTGGAAAATATTTAACAATATGGATTATATATTTTATATTCGGCAGGTTTTGTAACGCGTATTTCTAAGTGTAGGGAATCTATTGAATTACATAGATATTGTATTTAGTGGTTCTACTGTGTAAATTGTTTTCTTAATAGAGGTAGGTAATTTTAATGAACATGGAAAGAACTGTTAATACCGAGAATGTCACTAATATCAGCAATCTATCTTTAGTAATGAAAATAAGGTGACTTTTTTTTTGAATCGGAGTCGCACGAAATACTAACAGGAGTTTCTATGTTAGAAATCCTATTGCGACAAATTAAATAAGAAGATTTTAGGATTTCTATTTTTTTATTAGTACAAAAAAATAAGAATCCTGTGCACGATCTTGGGTTGCCTCGACGTCACTACCTCTCTACGGACTTTCTACTCCAATAACATTGATGAAACGGCTAAATTGTTACTGACCTTAAAAGATTATTAAACGAGCTGATAACACATTTTGTTTTGAACTATCTATAAATTCAAATATTTGTTACTTAATTCAAAAATAGAAGTAAACGAGAATATACCTCTATTGTATTTTACTCACTTAATTATAATATTAGATGTGGAGTGTTGTTCATATATACTGAGAGTATACTAAAACAAAGAAATACGATAAAAAATAGGTTTAAAGGTACTCCCACCATATTTGGGTCATACAGTTCTTCTAATTTATTTGAAAAGTTAGTCTGAAATTACTACACTGGCCACTTTATAGACACAGAATTTTTCATTCAAAAATTTGTATGACTTCTTCTCCTACTTTCCTTTATTAAGAAGTTCACTAAATTGTCGTTCTACATAAATTTAGACTTTATCATTCATTTATAGATGCTGCTAAGATTAAAAATTATTTATTATAAGATAAATATATGGAGGACAAAATTCCCGGTATCTTAGGTAGTTAATTGATGGAAAATAATAGATAAATACTCTGCATGTTTTATCAGTATCGTTTTTCTACTATACATCATATGTACAAAAATAACTCTTTCTCAAAGAGTAGATTGTACCAAGTAATGATTAATCACGCAACAACAGAAATAATTTTATAAATCTAATGTATGACCTAGAGCATTAACCCAAAGAGTGGGCATAGAGAGACAAAAAATAACCCAGTCTAAATAAAAATAAATTTGGGTGGTATAAAAAGAAAAAAAAAAAAATTTTTTTATTCATTTATTACAGTAATCACTAGTTTTTTCTTTATTTGGTTCTAGGTATTTTTTTTAAATGTAACCTACAGTAAGATTGGTACAATTTGTTTTCTAAAGCGTATACACAAATGTTACAGCCATTAATAGAAATTTTTTCGCGTGTCCTTTACTCTTTCGTTTTACCAATACTAATATCCAAGACTCTAACAGATAATTATTATGTTCGACCACATTTTATATTTTTTCTTATTATTAATTATAGGTATTTCAGCAATCTTGGCTGTTACTACGAATGAGTCAAGGGTCCTGGAATTTTATAATCTCCTGGATGCGTTGGGGCGCGCGTGGGGCGCGGGCAGCTTGTGGCAGCATTTGGGTAAAATTACGGGGGCCCAGAAACACTAGCAGAACATACCAACAAATACATATGGCAAAGTAGAGCCGTACTTCCATGGTTGGAGGGTGCGGTGGGCCGCATGTGTATGGAACAAAAGCTTGTTGAAGGGTGTGGGGTGTAGTA